>LQNS02277217.1:10630440-10655479 GCA_001587735.2 Parhyale hawaiensis
GAACTGTCCTGTATGTCAATAAGAGTACCTATTATGAATGAGTGGAGATAATGAAACAAGGTAAGAGTTGCGCGTAGCCTGCACCCATCTTGTCTGACACGATGAATTCAATCTTTTTTTTTTAGTCTAATTTATGATCTTCGTTGATGTTCTAACGGTTGGGAGAACGAGTAAAGGTAAAGAGGTAAAAGTCAACTTGTACCACACCCTCACCTGGGAAACCCACATGCACTGGTTTGTGCTGCGGGTATAGGCCCACTGGCCCCAGATGAGTAAGTGTAGTCGCAGTCGCCCTCGGGTCACCAAGAACTATGGCGCCAATTTGACGGAAGGAGCAAATGAAACGAGACCCCCCACCCCCCTCATCTCTGAGGAAGGCAGTTCTGCCACAGCGCTGTGCATGCACACACAACTTGCCGAGTCAGCACACCAAGATCAGCGAGCGATACATGGTGTTAGAGCTGAGAACGGAAGCATGCAGCTACCGTGGCAGCACGTTTGTTACCGAGTAACAAACGAAGTTATATTTTCTATCATTCCCATAACGTTCCTGATGCTTTGAACTGAACAAGCACTGCCTAAGACTAAATAAAGACAATGACTAGGGCAGTGACTGTATAATGGCAATGGTTGTCTCTCGCGTTTTATGATACTGGGAACTTCGAGGAAAGGCACACTAGGCCTGATGGTGTGTTATGAATAGAACCGAGATAACAGTCTCGATTTTGAGTCACGACTTTGTTCCGCGCATTGGAAGATTGTTTCTTTGTAGCAGTGTGTGTACGGCACCCGTACATTCCTAGGTTTTTGCTGGACACCATAATAAGAAGCTATGCGATTGTACTCTGTAGACCTTTGGCTGATAACGGAGCAAACCACCAGTCGAAATCATTGTGCCGGTTAAAATACACGTGTTCAGTACGCGATGTATACAAGTCAAAGTTACATATATAAATTCATGTAACCAAGACAACTCTGTTAATGTTAAATTACCACTCTCTTACGAAATTTATTCGTAAAACTTGCGTTTTACATATATATGTAACCAATTATTAACATCTATTGAATATTATTACTGCTAAATTTAGGTATTCTGGTACTTTTTTGCCATTTCTGCCATCACCATATATTGAGCCCTTCCTGCTAAGGGGGGAGGGAGCACGTGCCCTCTGTGCCCCCCCCCCCTTGCGTACGCCAGTGATTGTAATCAAAACGTATTCCTTTTCATTTTTGTGTCGCACATTTTAGTTATTTTTAGTCACCCGGTTATATCTTAGTAAATGACCAAGATGTGCAATTTTGACGTGAATTATGCCCGTTTTAGTTCCAGTAGCTATGTTATTATTAACTTTATTTCATTTTTCCGCAAATGACTGGATTTGGAATTTTGTTAATGATTATTTTTTTTATTTGATTTTTCTATTATTTCATAAGTAGTAAATGACTAAGCTCGGTGATTTTGTGCATCACTACATTTTAGGTTATTGTATTTTTACTCTTTGTACCACCTTTTATTTTTATTATCCTTCCGTTTCTTGAGAAGTTCTGCTACTGAAGCTGAAACTTTTCATAATAATAATAATATTAATACCATATTAGGTTCGGCGTGGTTGGGTACAATTTTAGATGACCACGCCATTAATAGACCCACGGCGAAAAGACCTAGAACCGAAATTTACAAGAATTGTTAGGCCCGTTAAGTGCAGTTAACAGATGATTAACCTTTAGAGAATATTCGTTCAATCTTTTGCTTGTTTGTTTGCCTCTTTTATCTTAGCATCGTAACTTGAAAAGTTATGGATGGATTTTGATGTGGGATCCGCCTAAAAAAAATCTGCAAAAATGTGTCTGGGACCCGTATAGGTGTCCCACATGGATCCAGTTAGGTCACATGTGGTAAATGATGGGGAAATAATGGATCTGACATCCAGGAGCCCGTATGAGCTGCACATCTGGAATTCGTAGATGGGTGCTTTTTTCCCGTGGGAGCCACTCACAAACATTTTTAAAAATACATTTGGAACCCCAAGAGCTTCTCACATGAGCCCCAATGAGTTCTCACCCCGTCCACACGAGGAACCCCATTCCTATGTTGCTCGTCGTGGCATCCGTTAATAGTTCACGTAAAATGTTAGAAGGTTCGTCCCTAACCTTGAGAGCAATGTCGCTAAGAGACAGACAAACCATCTCCTGCAAAAGAATATGCTCCTCAGCGGAGGTTAATATTATAATAAGAAAAATTTCATGCTAACTAGAGCTACTCACTTCTTGTCCATATCGCTTTCGTTACTGAGCTTGACCAGCATGATGTCCTGTCGGTGAGCACTGTTTGCTTGTATACTGCCGCCGTCGCTCTGGACGGCTGCTTTTATGCCTCACGCCCCTCCCTTCCTCCCTCCCTCCCCTGCTTCTTGTGGGTAGGATGAGCGTGGGAAATGAGAATTTTTTTACCTGCTTAGAGAATTTTTTTTAAGCTCTCAAGGGGTGTGAAGTTAAATACGTTTTTGAAACGTTTAGAAACGCTGAAAGCCGTGGAAAAATTATTGGTGTGAATTTAGATAGGTAAACTGAAAGATTGCCAATTAGATAGGAAGGTGGACAGATATTGTTGATGGAGACGTTCATGTCTTTCCTCACAGTGTGAAAGTTTTCAGCCCTTCACCCGTCACTTAATCCAACAGGCTATCAATATTAGCTGTTTTATTTCTATAATGCTATTTTATAACCCACATTCTATTGCGCTTATTGGCCGTTGAGACTGCAAACATGAAAAACTTTCCCTGCTCCGAGGCTCTTGAGGCATAGGTTATTTGTCGACCTCATCGCCGAAATTTTGAACATCTGATGGAAAACCAAGCTTAGGTAACTGCGTATGTAACTAGAGCACTCTGAGAGCGCATACCTCCGCCAAGCAAGGCAACGGTTACGAAAAATTAAAATTGACTCTGAGACTATGATTTTCTTTGTATCAACACCGAAATTAAATCATTTGTGCCCTTCAATAGTGTTAACAGCTTCAGTAATTTTTTTTAAGAACCGTTCATAAAATTTTGAGTTATACTGCTAACAAGCATTATGACAAACATGAGTCAAACATCCAAACGAACTAGCAGATCTGCGCCAAAATTAGATCTCACATGCTTTTTATCATTACTAACAACTCCTATAAATTTCACAAAGATCCATTCTCTGTTTTTTGAGTTATTGTGCTAACAAGCTCAAAATTAAAAATAGTGATAAACTAACGGATCGTTACACAAATTTGGTCATTTACTCTTCATAGTAAACCTAACAACTAATGAAAATTTCATAAAAATCCCTACATAACTTTTTGAGTTATGGCATGAAGAAAAAGAGGCAGACAAAAAACAAACAAACAAACGAATAGACGGATCTTCACAAAAAGTTAATCATCTGTTCCTCCTTACATACATAACAATCCCTGTAAATTTCGTCAAGATCTGTTCATAACTTTTTGAGTAATCTTGGTGACTGACAGACAAACCCCACGAAACCATAACCTCCTTGGCGGAGGTAATTACTGAACCCGTGAAATTAAATGTCTTGTATTGTTGTTGGTTTTGTAATTTTTTTTTTTCGGTGAAAACAAAAAATGCACAACCTGTATTCAAATGTAAAAGCGTAACTCAAACACTGATCTTGTTGGTGTTGTGCCAATCACCAGCATTGACCCTTTCAACCTAGAGTTTTGTGTTTTGAGCTTTCGATTAGTACATATAAGTACCATCCGTGTTGAAAGGGTTGAAGCATATGCAGAAGCACATGGGAAAATGTAAGGTAAATACTACTCTACTCGCGTAAATCAGCACTCGATCTAGTGAAAATATTCAAAACCAACTAGAGCATTTAAAAATATATCAGTTGAAGTATCTGATGTTAATCATGTCTTTTTTCGTTTTGTATGTGTCTATATATATTTGTAGGTCTTTCCCACACAAAAAAATTACCAGTAGCAAATGAGGTATCATTACAATTTTTTACAGGCAGTTTGGTGAGTTGACTTGCTGTAAAATATGATAAAACTGCTGACTGAACACTACGTATACTTTTTTTCACAAATATTTTAGTAGTTGTTGTGGCTATTTTATTTATGCTCGTGTACTTTGAAACGTATCCCCGGTGGAGCAATGAAATATTTTTTCAACACTGCATGCAACTAAACGTGGGGCAGTAATTTTAAATATTTAATTACGAGAAACCATGCAGTAGCGTCGCCTCCTTCCTCTCCGCTACCACGTGTTGCACTTCCGTCCACAAACAGCAAATACTTGTAGAAAATATGATCCCAAGATCGTTAGCCAGTACCAGCATAGACATGTACGAACCCAATGCAAACCGGATCTGGCTTGTACCAACCTTTATTAGGCCTCTCCTGTTTTCTTGTATGAGATGTTAGAGTAGAATATTATGCCTTGTATTCCTTTTGTTTGATGCATTCCAGCAGCTGCCATTTGTATAGCTACCTTCCTTCCAGCTTAATGATTCTCTCTTTAGTGGTGCAAATACTTAACTGAAGCTAACAAACCATAGCTAACTGGAAACAATAGCAGGTAGGTAAGTAGCTATGTACGGCAGCCCCAGCCATCTATTTTTTAATTAACCTAGAATTATAGCATACATTTCAAATATTTTTCTCCAAGGTCAAGAGTATTCCAACTGATCTAAGTTCCTTTTTGTACGCTGAATGAAAAATATATCGCTCTTTACCTTCACCAAGGAGGTTATATTTTTGTTGCGTTTGTCTGTCTGCCTCTTTGTCAGTCAGTGAAATAGATCAAAAAGTTATGAACGGATCTTTACGAAATTTACAGATATTATTAAGCATGCTGACAGTAATAGATGGTTAACTTTTGGTAAAAATCCGTTCATCTGTTTGTTTGTCTGCCTAAATTTTCTTAGTACCATAACTTAAAAAGTTATGTATAGATTTCCATGAAATTTACATCAGCTATTAGGTTTATTACGAACAGCAGATGATCAAATATTTGTGATGATCTGTTCATTCGTTCGTTTGTTTTCCACTTCGATTGATTTTATGTGTGTTAGCACAATAACTCAAAAAGTTCTGAATGTATCATTATGAAATTTACTGGAGTTGTTGGTAATGTTGAAAGGCATAGTTGATTAAATTTTGGTAGAGATCGGCTGGTTGGTTTGTGGGTTTTACTTCTCTCTGTCATATATAATGTTTGTTAGCTGCATAAATCAAAAAGTTATGAACGGATCTTCAAGAAAGTTTCAGAAACTGTTAATACTAACTAAAGGCACAAATGATTACATTTAGCTGCTGATGCAAAGAAAATTATGGTTTCGGAGCCAATATGAAGGTTGCATTGCCGTCGCTCATGCTTGGCAAGGTATGCGCTCTCAAAGTAGCTGCTATTTTTTATCCGGTTTGGTTTCAATGATGTACATATTCGATTTTTATACCACCATATATATATTTCCCAAGTGACGTTATCAACCCTCCAAGCATTTATGGATTTTGTTTATGCCCCATCTGGAAAGGGTAACGTTTAATCACTTTTTATTAAAACCGCGGAGGAGGTTATGTTTGTTGCCGGAATTTGTCGGTCTGTTTGTTTGGCTATCTGCCTGTTTGTTAACAAAGGAACTCTGAAAGATATGGACGGATGGTTGTGAAATTTTTAGTAATTGCATAATTATTGATGGGAATGTCACGAGCTATATAGTTTATGATTAAGTTTTACTAATGCTTTGTTGCTCTCTGTCGACCAATTTCGGTATTTCAGCATTGCGTTTCTTGAAAAAAAAAATTGGCGGAGGTCTACGCTCTAAGAGTTAAGCTACTATTTTTTTATCTCTATAACTCCAGAGTTGCGCTAAAATGGAGCGGAAGTGTAAGCATCAATCCCTCGGATAACCTTGCTTGCATACATGTGTTGTTTCCTGACCGGCAGGCGGAAATCACGGATTTTGTGCAATATGTACATGGCGCTTATTTTAGCCTCAAACTTATAGGACTAGAATAAATCATTCGCTCTCCATATTTGCTGTGAAATGCATGTGAACTTATTTGATTGGAGGAAAGATTTTGTGCACCTTCTATGAAGAAATAAATCCAATATTGAAGTAAAGAATTTTATTCACCAACGAATCGGTTGAAAGTAGGAATTTTTGGCAACTGTATATATTTCAAGAACTAGACTTGATTAGGTAATATAGGATTGATTTTCATGATGCATCACGGAAGCTGAACCCAAAGCAAGTATAAAATGTAAGCTTCAGGCCGTACGTGTCTCATGGAATGCGTTGAACTTACACATTCAATTTTTTCTACTGTATTGCCCCCGGCGTGATTTGCACCAAATTAATTTTTTTTACTTATTGTTGGTGGGAAAACGTCACTGCATGCGGGGCTTGTAGACCTGTGCGTCTGTGTCTTCTTTTTTGTGTAGTTCGCCCCGCGCAGTTGCTGCTTGACATTCCACGGTTACACTATACAGTTGCACGCTCAACCCACACGAGCCGATGCTGAAGCTCATCCGTCGTTCAGCTGCAGCTCTTTACAGTGGTGTCTTGGATGCCCACGTTCTCTTTGAAATCGGGACGACTTGCAAGACAAACGTCCGCTCACAAGCCGATCCGGCGATTGCACGGTGTACTCCCGGTATTATGTGCAGTGACCTGCATAACCTACAGGCTTTCTGCGCGCTCTTAAACTCTGCTGCACTCAACAATCTTTTTATCAAGATGTTCTGTGTTTTTTGTTGGGTAAACCCTCCCTTGTTTGGTCCCTTCAGGACTTTTGATCAGACTGAGGTGCGGTTACAATTTGAGTGGTAATGGGGAGAGGGGCCTGCTGCACTTTGCTGCAAAGTCGAAACACCTCAAACCATTTCCTCGCGGCGGTCAAGGAAAGTGGCGCTCCAGTTCCACCCTCGAGAGGCTCCACAACAACTTCAACAATTGCATATGACAGAAACTTCAGGACAAAATACTGTGACCTTGAAGACATCACTCCCAGAACACAGATTGAACGTGTTGTGTTTTTGCCCCGGAAGCGCAAAACTTGCCAGGGCCGCGTAGCTAGCTAGCTATACGACCCTGTCGGTTACCTATCCTTAGCTAAGGCTTCTGGACGTCTCTCCTCGCGCCCACTTTACTTCCTTTCACTTCCTTGCTCGCACTGATGCAACATTCCTCTGTTCTACCTCTTTTTCCCGTCGTAATGTTCCCATTCGATCGACGTACAATATGCCTCTTCTTTCTTCCTTTGTGACATCGCCTTTGTTGCGGAAACGAGGCTTAAACTACTCAATAAAACTATGATTGATTAGCCATGCATCACACATGTTCGCTGTTTTTATTACATGGTTTCTCGCACGAAGTTAAAAAGAAATTTAGTAGAAAATTGTTTTGATAGCAATTATACTCTATATGCCAGTAGGTATGGTTCACTGCAGCATACCAATCTTTTTTTAACATCCTTCTGCATGTGTGATGTACGTTAGCTCTATCTAAATTCTCCAAACAGGAAAATGAAATGCTTGTGCTTGTACTCAGAAGGATCGAGCTAGAAAGATATACTTGAAGAGCAAATATATACTAGTGAAAGTTTACCTACATTACCTTGTTCATTATTGCAGGTTCAAGCTGCGCATCGGGCCCGGACAGCGCTCCAAAGAATACGACGATTCCGACACTGGACCCAGAGTGGCAATTGTTCTCAAGTGCGATGTCCAAGGATCGCACGAGGCTATCATGCAGGTCAGAACTTCTTTTATTGCCTCTGTCAGAGAATTCTAAGTTTTTTTTTGCTGGATAATTTACTGTGAAAACTGCACGAACTTTCATAGTTACCTGATAAAATATTCTTGTACTGATAATCTTTCTTCTGCTTTTCCCTTTTGTTGGCTGTTTTCTCAGGCATGATCATACGAGCATTTCTTCCTGGCTTTGTTTCATTTAATATTTATTATTACTTTAGCTACAGTTTATCTTTGCAAGTTGAGGAGGCTTTAACAAATATAGACAGGATGTTTATGCTCGATTAGCTTGTTTCGTTGAGATATTCCAGTTCGATTGCGCCAGCATGTAAAAGTAAAGTGAACTTGACCACACCTCCTTGGCTCCTATGTATGTACAGTATGCTGTGAAACCCACATGCACGGGCTGGTGCTACAGCTGTAGGCCAAGTGGCTGTCGATGAAAGTATGGCTGCAGTCGATCAAAGATCGTCAGAGCTGTTGCGCCTCATGAGTAAGCTCTTTTTATACACATTACTCCCGGGACTCATTTAGCCTGTTTTGGAAAAGCCGGCATGGGGTCTTGGTTCCGGCTGACCATACAAGGGTCGAAAGTTTCACTTAGTTCCCCAGCAAGTTCTCTGTATGATTACCAGGCTAGCAGACACTTATAGCTGCGGTTCTGCATTTTTAACTCACAACTCAAACGTTAGGGCTTCACCTGCAGGTCTTTCTGAATGTTGCTACTCACTCACAGTTTACGGGGCTGGTCGACGAGCGAATTTGGTATGACAAAATGCCTCCTTTATCTGACCTGAGACGGTCTTTACAAATATTCCTTCACATGAATATAATGTAGCTAGAAATGCCTCTCAACATTCACGCTTTGAGCTAGTATGTCACAATGTGGCTCTACGAAAAGCATATACAACATTTATTAAACGATCAATATTGATCGTGCTATAAAGAGTGAAAAGCTCGCTCACATTTTTGAAGTGAACTTATTGTCAGTATATTTTACGGCTCATTGTCATGAAGAAGTTTTTAACCTATGATTTTAATATTTTATGGAAAGTGGTTCCTTTAGGTGATTATGCATCAATGTTTTAAAGAAGAACTGTTCGAAGAGATTTATTTCAATTCGGTGTATCTACCCAAATATGGTTTCAGTCTTGAAACTTTTCTCTTTTGCCTTTTAGAAATATTTTTAAAGAAGAGGCTGGTTTCGTTACTGTTAAGAAATGTAATTCAACGACAAGAACTGTTTTCAGGATAGAAATGCTTCCTTGTTGCATGTATTAACTGATCAGCGTCAGCATAGTGGTTTTCCAATGTCGCTTCAAGCTTCAGTGACATAGATGATGCTGGCGAACATCTTTGGACATTACTTTGTTAGAAAATAACATTCCCATTAGGGTTCATATTTGGTGATTGTGGAGGCCAATCCATGTGTTCAAGTGATTTCTCATGTCCTAAAAATCAGCCTCCGGCAGTTTTGGCTCCGTTATTTGTTCTAACAATTGTGTCAAGGCTTCTGTTCGTCCTACACTTCTTCGTTTGCTCCTTTTTAGCTCAGTAATATCTGAACAGCTACAAGTTCCATGCAGCTGATAGCAATTGCTGCCGTGCAGGTATCTTGCAGACCGCAGCGTCACTTCTTTATTCGAGTATTTCGTAAAAATTTCCATCATGCTAAGGGATGTGGAGATAGAAAAGCATTTCCTCCTCTGGAGTATTTGCAATTTGTAACGTCCAGTAATGACGGAATGCACTTGCTCTGCTGTCATTATGGCTGATCTTTAATTAATAGCTGACGTTATGTTATTCATTTTTCAAAGAAAATTGACTGCCACAAGAAGCTGGTAACCACTAACCACAAGGCCAGAAAAGGGCAGGCGAGACATATAGACACGTAACGCTCTTGCATGACCTGAGACTAATATTTTTACCTGTTTTTCCTGCAGATATTTACCTGAAAATTTTGTGTGCCTGTAAACCAGCATGGTTCTTTCATAGATAGGTAGCCCAATAAAATGTAAGCTTCGTGTAAAACCTCCACTAATAAAGACGACTAACATTTTGGAGAATGTGGTGCAGTTGAAGTTATTTTTTTCGAGCAGTTCTCGGCATTTCAGAATGCAGGAAACAATTAGTTACGTCCGGTATAATCGATACCTAATATTCGTACGCCTGTGATTAGCTCTGGTCTGCAGTTAGGATTTTTTTTTTATTCTCACCTGTTAGATCTGGTCTGCGGTTTGGGTTTTCTCTGTTCTTGGTGTTTTTCTCGAGTTTTCTGGTAATTAGGGCAGTAATGAATTGTTTGAGGTCCTGAGAAGGTACTGATGACACGATGCCTTAAATTAATGTTATCCAGCAAGACATTTCAGGTAGGTATAAAGTTAACAATATAGCATTGTTGTGGTTGACAAAAAAGTCACTTCCCCCGGGGGATATTGTGGTGGACCCTGTTCTCGTCAAAATATTTTGAGCGTTACCGCCCAGGGGTACCTCAGTGACGTGTCCGCAGGGGATGTTGCATCTGACCGCAGTCCCTGTTGAAAAGGTTTGTGAGTTAAAGTAGGTTCTCTTCATTTCCCTCTCTGTTCCGTGAAGTGGGCCGCCGATTGGTGAAACGCGACTCCTGTGTGGGGGAGCACGGAAGGGACCCTCCACTCGGGTGCTTCTGTATTCTTCTCGTTTCATTTTTCTTCTGGTCAGTCTGAAGCTTTTCGTTCTCGGGACTAATCTCAATCATTAACGCAGTTAAAAATAGGCTAATACGCCACAAGCCAGCCTATAGCAAAAGTGTTAAGCGACTTTAGTATGAGAGAACAAGATGATGCTACTTTCGAAGTCAGGTGGCGAGAGCTATTGCTGTAGGGAAAAGTGGACCAGATGAGTGTACAAATTTCTCAGTAGCTCTTTGAAGCAAAAGCGATGCCCACTCGATGGAAAGAAGTAATGCTGCTCTAGATTGTGTTTAGCTCTTTACTTTGGATGACGAGTACAGAAAACGTCCTAGAAGGTCTAGTCTAGAACATCTCGAGGCTTTTCAAAAACACAGTGGAAGGAAACATTCGTGCACCGTAAACTTCTTCTAGCTTGAAATTAGTGTTGCCAAATTTAGCTGGCGATTTACTGTACCCTCGAATGATACCCACTTGCGTACTTAGGCTTCCGCTTACAACCCCCTGAAAGTAACTGGATTTCATGCGGATATGATTTGTATGCATATGCATGCTCTTTGTTTTCTTGTAATGTTTCAAGCTTACTGAGCGTATCGGCAATTTCATGTCATGTTTTACATCATGGATAGTTATGCTTATTTCCTCCCTAATGACCCTAATGACATATCCTGTTAGATCTGTGTTACCGTAGTATTTAAGTAGCTACATTTCTTGTTTTGCTGTAAATATACTTTTTTATCTAATATCGTTGATTTATCAGAATGCAATTTATTGAGAGCTAGCTACGTGACTTGGCCTTTTGACTCGATTGCAAAGGGCCCGAATGAGAGTGGAGAGTGAAGGTACCTATTGTATAGCTATCGCTCTCTCCTCTGTAACGCTTGACGCCGTAAATTCTTTGTTGAAAATGATTTGCAGGTTGAACTGTTCGTTCGTTGATTTCTTAACTTGTCTTCATTGGTATTTATTTTTTAATGCTTTGCGAAATGAGATTGTTCGTTAATTTGCTACGGCTTACTTCAGATACATCTGCGACTTCCAAAATAACTAATTTTTTACAGCCCACCAACATGGTGCACCTAGCCAAAATTGTTCTAATAGAACTCATTTGAGTTCGACTAAACTTCTAAACTATATGATACAAAATTGGATCGCTGTTTTATAGTCTTTGTATCTGATACGGCGGGAAAACCCACAATATAATGATGATAATGATAACAGATCACCAAGTATCCCCGAGAACGGGTAATTTATATCGTGTGTTTCTACCAATTTTAATTCACCCCCATCTCTTATCTTGTGTATGCCACCTCCAGTCCACTAAGGTGGACTTGGTGGGTTGCGGACTTGGAGCTCCCGACGTGTTTGCAACATCGGTTCTAGTTGGTTATTCTTTGCAGCTATGATGTCAAACTTTGTTGCCTTGTCTTTGGAACTACCCTTTTGTTTCTTGCTAGCAGATGTTCTTTTTCACTCATTTGTATCGCGAACATTTACCTGTGCTTTTAATATCTAAAAATGTATGTACCGTGTCACTATTGCAGGTACCTGAAACATACGACTCTTTGTGTGGAGGCTTTTCATATTTGAGCATTTAAACATTACTATTGCAGATACTGGAGACATACGACTCCGACTATGTAAAATTAGACCTCGTAGCCTCAGGTGTTGGGCCTGTGACTCCTGGAGATCTTCAGCTGGCAGAACCGTTTGGAGGTGAGCTATTTTCTGGTCGTGTAATCCGTATATGGTTCAAAATTATTTTTAAAATAGACCCGTTGTCATCAGAACTTAGCTTTAGTTTTTGAAGAAACTCAAGTACCTAATACTGAAAATCAGTGCGTATACAGTATACTGTATATATATATATATATGTATTTATTACAGGGCGGGCAAAAACCATGGTTTTCTGGTTAAAACAAAGAAAAAAACATGGTATTTTTTATATTATGCTATTTTTTTCTAGTTCTAAGAATATTAGCCAACATTTAAAGGGTTTTCTACTTTTATAAACATGTAGTTACCTAATCATCGACAATCTTAGTTGCTTCATTTCTACTTCCTATTGTAAAAGAATGACTTTGAGAAAAGAGGTTAAGAAAAGCAGTTAGCAGAATACCTGCATTTGCTATGGCTATATTTAATATCCAAACTGCAGAGAAGCTATGATTTAAAATTATTGCAGTATAAAATCCTTTGTAAAACTTGAAAACACTTCAAATTACAAACACAACTTGGTAGAATTAGCTAGCTACTAGCTAATTAAAAACAGATAATGAACTTAAGAAACTGAAATTGCAATAAAATCCTTTGAAAAGATTTAGAACCACTTCAAAATACAAAGAAAACGTGATACAAATGGCAAGCTACTTGCTAATTAAAAGCAGAGTATTGAACTAAAGAAAATGAAATGACTATATGCCTACATCCTTCGCATGAGCTCAGTAGCTATTTAATTGTAATTTTAACTACTATTTCTAATTTCCAGTAGCTGCTAGCATTCTAGAATATGATTAGAAATACATCTATGGAATGAAATAACACAAAATTCAATAGGTTATAGGTGTTTAATAAACACAGTAGCAGAATGCTTCCGTTCGCAGCTCTAACACATTGTATCGCTCGCACGTTCAGAGCCATCCCGGGCACGCGAGCTCTTTGCATATCTAGGTATGCTGACTCGGCAGTTGTGTGCATGCACTGCGCCGTGGTGGAACTCACTTTCCTCACAGATGAGGGGAGTGGGGGTCTCGTGTCATTTGTTCCTTGCATCAAATTAGCGCCATAGTTCTTGGTGACCCGAAGTCGACTGCAACTACACTTACTCATTTGGGGCCAGTGGGCCTATACCTGCAGCACAAACCAGTGCATGTCGGTTTCCCAGGTGAAGGTGTGGTCTAAGTTGACTTTACCTTTACTTTATAAGCAATAGTTGACCTTAACTGTCCTAACAGTCAAGCCGATTTCTAAAGTGAAACACACGAGCTCATCCTTTCAGTTTTGTAAATAAAAGTTAATTATTTCTTGAAGTTAAACAAACTCCATAGAAATTTATTTGTAAGAGCAATGAAAAACATATATGGTCATAATTAAAACAGATGACAAAAGGTCGCTGTAAGCCTAATCGCTTCTTGAACCTATAAACAGGTAACCTATAAACTAAGGCTTCTTGGGTCAAGTAAAGAAACACAAAAGAACAACAGATACTATCTGCATAGTACTACAGACTGCACAAACCAACGAGCACAAAAAATAATAAAACACGTTATGAAAACAACCGAGAGCTACCTAACTACCGTGCCTAATAATGAGTATGGGCTGATACCTTGAAATGTTTTTTTTTTTTCCAGAAGATATGATGACATCGCTAAAAGCATGTCAGCATTTCCTTTTCTATTTTTCATTTACTAAATTTACTTACTGAAAAATGGTCCCTTGCTTCTTTACGTCCAGTCTAACTTGAGGCAACCTGAATCTGTCTGCGCATACCATAAATATTAAGAGGTTGTAGAGGTAAAAGAGATTTGTTAAAAGATTCCTGATCGTCACATAAAAACTTACGCGCTAATTTCAATAAAAAGTAACAATAAATGTCAAATTATCGTAAATCTTAGGCTTTATGCATGTCACCAGTACGGGCTTCAGGTACATAGTTTATTGCTTGAACTTCAAGTATTGCACGTGATATTTTGTTCATGAGTATTGAGACTTTCTTTTTAGATGAGGGGGGTACACCTCTCCAACACAATAAATTAAATGGGGACCTCTCCGGGGGCATAGGATGGGCCATATGCCATAGGGTTAGGTTCGCCCATCCTTTGTTATGAGGAGTAGCGCTCCCAGGGGGTTTGTGTAGGTTACCTTAGCCATTAGTTAGGCCTTCGGGACATCTGTCTTTCGTGCCCTCTCGCTTCCTTACACTTTCATACTCCTACTGATCTTACTGTTGTCTGTTTTTCCTCTTCTTTCCCGACTAGCTGTTCCCGTGCGCATTGATCCTGTGTGGGAACACCTTCGTGCATGGGTTCCCCATTTTTCTATCGACATACTATGTGTCCCTTTCTTTTCCTCTCTTAGTAAATCTGGATTAATCATGTCGAAGGCTTTCCGTAAATCAAGAACGAGACAAATCGTGTACTGTTCGCGATTAAAAGCTCGTAAGATGTCCGAAGCAACAGCTTAAATAGCATATCATGTCATGGAGCCTTGTCTAAAACCAAATTGGTTACAGGACAAAATGTTATAGGAACTAAAATACGCATTCAGACGTTCAAAAATAACATTTTCAAATATTTTATTAAGCACCGACAGTGTAAAAATGGGCCTGTAAGTTTCAACTAAATTGGCAGGACCAGTCCGAATAAAAACTAAATAAACATAAAAAATGTTTTTTTTTGGTTGGCTTGGCTTGAACCATGGTTTTTCATTTGCTTTAAACCAGCCAACCGTGATTTATTACCTCCCCCCAGGAGGTTATGTTTTTGTCTAGTTTGTCTGTCTTCATCAGGATAACTTTAGAAGTTAATCGACGGATTTTTAACGAAATTTACAGGGCTTGTTTGGTACATATGTTGTTGGGGGGAAGAAATGGTGAAGGTCCGTTCAACCGTTTATTTGTTTGCCCCTTTTTTTGTCAACCTTACTACAAAAGTTCTGGCCGGATTTTGATGTAAGTTTCAGGAATGGTTGGGTTCTTGCAGGAACAAATGACCAAATTTCTGTGTTGATCTGTTGTCCTTTTGTTTGTTTCTACCTTTTTTTTTTTTTGTTTGTTAGAAATAACGCTCAAGAAGTATGGTAGTGTACGCATCTTCATGAAATTTGTTGGAATTGTTAAAATGCTTAGGGCACACATGGTCTAATTATGGTGATGATCGGCTCGTTCGTTTGTGTATTTTAACTTATGTCTGTCAAAATGTATGTCAGAAGTCGGAACATAACTCAAAAAGTTACGGACGGATCTTCAAGAAACTTACAGAAGCTGTTATGACTGTCGAGAGCCACATATGACCAAATTTTGGTATTGATAAAATCGAAATCCTGATTTCAAGTCCAATTTGAATTTTTCACTTACATTGCCTTGCTTGGGGGAAGTATGATCGTTCAGTGTGCTCTAATTTGCTAATTTAATTGCTTCGTTTATTTACTAGTGACCTACGTCATTGATATAGGAGGGCGAATAATTTGCGTTCATGGCTCTTCATCTTTGAATATATTCACTTTACTCGGCAACTGATTCTAAGGATGTACTAAAGTACCCGCGCTGTCAAAAATCACAGCGAGGACTTTTTGAAGACCCGTCTTTATTTAACAAAGTTCTGTAACTAACATCTTTCTGGAGTATAGGCTATAAGGGCTCACTAAAATTGTCATAAGAGAGGAGTTCTCTCTCTGTCCATTCATCTACAGCAGTGCAATCGTCCCCCATCTAGAAGTATAGGGGGAGATGACATAACCGTAATACTGCACAGCAGCCTGCTGTCCACTTTATGGTACGAGCTGGCTGACACTCTTGCTGGTTTGTACACTGACTTGCTGACTGGAATGGGTGGTGTAGATGCAAGCTGAGATTTCTTTTAGTCTTTTAGTTGTAAAGCAGTAGACTCGTGCTCTGCATCATTTTCACTAGCATCAAATACCGTCCAGGCGAGAGAATTTTCAGATTTTTAGTTGTTGATGCACTGGAGCTAGATGGCCTTCGGTATCCAGGTTACACCGCTCCATAGATATTCATCACTCACTGACTCCTGAATGATAATTGTTTGTAAGCAGGTGCCACCAACCCACTCACGCTTGTCCAAGTGGCTGCTGCTCGGGTGCAGGCCAAGCCATTGATTCTTTTATATTTAAAGTGACATCGAGAACAGAGTTCATCAGAACGCTGCTGCAGAATGCTGACATGAGAAAGCCTCGACGAACCCGTTTTTGGTCCCACTTCCGAGGACTTTTATCGTCTTCCTCTTCGAGTCCGAGTCCCCCACCTTAAAAGCGGTGCCGAAAAACTTCTCCGTTCGAGTGCTGTAAAGCATTACTTAATTAAATTTATTGCCCGTGGCGTACCCCAGATACCCTCGGATGAGCTTTCAGTAGATCTAATGCTTTCTCTTGAAGCTAAAATACTACGTCAATAGAAGACAGTAAGCTGAAAGAATTGTGTCTACTGCTTCGTTCGTACCGCTTTGCCTGTGCTTTGTGGATCAGCGACTGAATTTATGCCTCGTGAACTGAGAGCATGTATATGTTTCGTTATATGGAGAAAGTGATGAAAATTCGATTCTATAACCACGCTAAGAGAAGCTGAAAATATCTTCATTGTTCCGATATCCTTTCCCTGCCGCAATACATTTGAGCCTCACGACCCCAAGGGTCCCTAATGCCTTCTCCGCCGGAGTTGTTGCAGTTCCTGCTGACGAGGTTAAGTTTGTAAAGTAAGGTAGGTTCTCTATATTTTCCCTTCTTCTCCGCGAGTTGAGCCGTCGATCGAGGTGACTGACCTTTTCCCGCGGGACTCCTATCTTTACGGGCCCCGGAAGGAGCCAGCCGCGCGGGCTTTTCTATATTCTGTCTTCTTCTCTTTCGTCTCTTGCCTGGTGCGCACGGCTGAGCGAATTCGTTCAGCTGTGACGTGTAGGGCTAGAGATGCGTGTGCTTTTATAAATTTGAGACACAGAACTCGTGTGAGTTCGCCGTCACTCAAGACCTTCCGGCAGAAATGCTGAGATAAAATATTTGACCTGCGGCGCGATGCGGCTTAGAATCGCTGCGCTTGCAAGCCGTCTTACTAAACTTGAACCTTCTTTCGATGTCGGAACTGTTTCAAGCAAGAAATGCTTTCCGATAAAGGGATAAGGATTTCACTTTTGCCATCTTCTGTAACCTGGTCGTCGATCCCCATGAAAACGCAACTTAATTACGAAACTGCCACCTGACCTATTTGTCGCCTATTTCGTTGAGAGCGTGACACGTAACATACAAATGTATAAACTTACAAATACGTATATAAATTTATAAATATATGAACAAATAAACACTCGTCGGTGTTTATTATATTATGTTTGATTCTACCTGCATATAGTGCTGGAACCCTTCTCTCCCGTAAATTTCAGTCGGGCATTCTCCCAAAATGAAGTTTAACCTTTCCTTATTTACCGAGACCCTATTGAGTATTTTGGACACGGTGGACTGTAACATATATCCAGATCATTTACGCTAACGAAGAGTTGTAACATCGCCAGCTAAGAAGTTCTTGTGATGAAAGATAAAAAGAGTTTGGTAATTGGGCAACGAATACTGCGTCTCTACTGACGAAAAAAGGTGCAAATATATAAAGAGCTGGTACCTGACAAGGCGTTTTTATAGGTTTACTTGACCTTTACCGTACCGAAGGAAATTCCACAGAACAAAGGCATTGTCTTTCAAATGATATTTCAGACCCATATCATACAAAGGAAGTGCATGTCGGCCAGCAAATCTTCGAGCTTTAGCAGCTTAAAAATGGTGAACGTTACTCCTGTTGTTTCCTCAGGAGACCGTATCTAGGATACCTTAATTTTCTCCTATCTACCTAATATTGAGAGTATGACGGTCTCACTAAGGCGGAAACGAAGGAACTAAGGAACGTTTCGAAGCACAAGCCAAATGGAGAGGTGGATTCATCAGTAATTTTTAATTTTTTATGATCTTTTCCGATCCATCATGGGTTTTTGGCCCACGACCAAACGCTGAATGCAAACTTGTATGTTGAGAGTTGTAGCGTGTGGATGAAATCTGAGACATAAACGTTCAGCGCAAGACGACATCTGCAAAAGCGGCAAAAGAAAAAGATGCGCAATTCGGTTGGTCTGTACTAGATACCTCATCTACCTTATTCTACTGACCTCCCACCGGCTAATTTTCATGTTTGTAGGTCTTTACAGAATATTCTTCAAGGCTGAAAATTTAATGAAGGCAATCAAGTGAAAGAGCACATCCAAAGCTGCTCTGAACTGAAACGGTCTTCATTTTATTCGGATGACATTGAAAAGTTAATTGGCAAATGGGAATATGTTATTGAAGATCATGGTGAATCTACGATTGATTAATACTTGTTAATTTTTTTATTTTACGTTTAATTAAAGATCATAAAGCGGAAATTATTACTGACCTAAAATAATATGGTAAATCTGTTTAGTTATCTGTTCTTTTATCCCTTTAGTTAATTTACTATTTATTTAGCTATCTCTTCATTTGTCCCTCGTGTTTATTTCCTCTTTTTATCTGGCTGGAAATTCCTTCATGCATAGCTTCTTCCTTTCTCTGGACATATTACATGTCCCTCCATTTTTGCGAGGGTCATAGCCCTTGCTGGCCGATGCGTCGTGTTAAAAAACAACATGTGAGAACAATTTTTATTATTTTTTATTTTTATGCTTTCATTATTCAATTATATGTGTATTCTTTTTTAAGTTTCGTACCACAACTAAACAACAAGGTAGGAACTCTATCGTGCTTCGGGAAATTATTTTACCAAACTCGGCTCTGCAGCACCCATATTTACATGCATGGTGGGTGCCTTTATCTTCAACAACATTTTCTCTTTTGCCTATTTACGTTTTGATGCCATCCAAATGAAATGAATACCATTTCGATTCAAAAGGCCTTCGACTATGGATGAGACGCGGTTATTGATTCTTCACTATATATTTGTGCAGTTTTGTTACGTTCTATAATTATTTACTTTTTTTATCAAAATAATACTATAAACTAGAAATTCGGGCCGATAGGACTCCTTAGTCGCCATTGTTTAGCAGCCAGTAAAACCACAAACAAACGTAGACAAAGCGCGCAGCTTGTAAAGCGTATCTTTATTCTTTTTTTCTTTTTCCTTTTTTTTTGAGAACGCTACGACGTCTTCATCGTTTTTATTTCACTGAGCTGGCAGCATTATTGCCACAGTAAAGAGTAATAGTCCCAACCAATTCAACTTAGAGAAAAATTTGGCGCAGATGAAGATGGCTAAATACCAGTGGTATCATGAACTCAAACATGGGATTTAATGCAAGCGATCAACTGTGACGTCATCGTTGGCACAAATTTTCTCTCGAAAATACTGATGAGATGCCCGTACGTGTTCATATGACTGTGGTAGAGCTGCCGTGGAGCTTCCTGAAATTTTTTATGGTCTGTCATGTGGCTGTAACATTCTACGTTATACGATACTCTTTCTTTTAAGCCGTAACAAAGAGCTCCACGCATCCGGGAACCTTATACTTCGGCATTGTCTAGTGATTGATTACACTTTTCTTCGCGCAGTAGATTAGCGACTTTCTTTTGCAGATAACGTTGCCTTTGCTTTTTGATGCCGATGGAGCTGAGATGGTCGCAGAGACAGGTTAAGGCGGTCATTTTTTTATCAGGCTTTTTATGGCGATAAGGTAAAAAAAAACATGGGTTACCTACCTGACAAGCGTGGGGACTCAACGTCACGGCAGCGACTGTTGTATATTTGTACTACATTGCAACTGTTTGTTCATTTATCTAGTGTAATAATATCCGTCTGTAATAGACCCCGCCGTCTGTTTATATATTTATATCTCGTGCCCCGCTGATAACCAGAAAGTACAGAAAAATTAGACTATTTTGCGGTTCTGTTTGGAACCGAATAGGCGAATATTAAACGTATTTGCAGCAGATAGCTTATTAAGAGAGGAATCTCCACCTTCTTCCTAAAAATTCAATGCACTTCTTGCTCTGTAGATGACTCCAACAAATGGAAACATGTTCCAACTTTTCTTAGAGCTCTGATGGATTCTTACTGTCACTTCCTCATACATCAAAACTTTACTTGCTCTCAGTTCACGATGTGCAAATTAAGTCGATGATCAACGAAGCCAAGGGAAGTTATTTGTTAGAATGCAGTAGACGCAATAATTACTTTTCCTACTTGCTTTCTTCTTCCTTGACGAGACAGCTTTCCGCTTCAGCGTAGAAATTTCCATCTAGTGAAGTTGTATCACTGCATGCATTGCGTACGCGGTTGATACATATTTAAATTCAGTGATGTTCAAGTGCTTGATAATAAAACTTGGTGATTGCACATTCTACTTCTGAGAAGTAGTGGTTATTCTGCTCAGCTGAATTTGAAACCGAGAACACTCATCGTTTGTGACAATTTCAGTTGGCCATTGTTGTGCATCCTTCATAAGCATACACTATTTGGAATAAAGGTATGATCAATAAAGAAGAATAATGATCGATACCTCGCCGTCATTTTTGACGTCACTGTTTATCTAGTTTGTTAATATTTACAACCCGCTGCAGCAAAGGACAGTAGGGCTGTGCTGTCGACTGTATGATGTGTGTCCAAACTCCGCACCCTGAGAATAATGTCTGTTCGGGGCTAAGTTTTCGATGCTGATCTGAGTGTTGTCGCGTGCTGAAGGCTGTAAGTATACGCAAGGAGCTCAATTTTATCCATTGTAATCAATGGCTCCCCGTAGTCGTCTTCGCCGGTGGGTTTCATTTCACTTTTGATTTCTTTTTTTCCCGCTGTTAGGAGGAGCCAGCGCCATCCACTTCCGTGTTTTTGTTGTTGCCGTGGTGATTTTTGTGCCTGTAAGTGAACGCCCCGCGCCGCTCTCCCCTATATTGTTCGTCTCGGTTTTTTATTATCCCCGTCTTTACTGATCAGCTGCTAGTGTCGTTTTCTTTTGTATGTTTCATTCTAAGTAAAGAACTAGAAAATACGTTGATCTTCCGTGTTTTCTCAAGCTACTACCTATGCCCCTTTCTCCTTCCTCTCCGCGCTAGCTATGTTATTTTATTTTCTTTCTACAGCGACGATATTCTCATTCAATGTAAACAACGACCGCTCTGTAGAGGAGACTGCAGAAAAAATGGGCTTAACAATTCTACACACAAACATCATCTATCGTCTCGTGGAGATGCTACGTTCCTTAGTATCGAAGGAGATGCCCACCGTACCCGAGGAGGAAATTTTAGGTAAGTGTATGTTACTAAATGTTTTGAAGAATCTGGCACTGCTCGTTAAATTAAAGTGCAGGTAGCGATGCATTCTGCCGTTTTTTTATTTTTAATCTGTAACCTTTAGTTACATGGCGGTGTATGTAAATGTAGGTGAAGTCACCTTGACCGCACTTCAAGCTTTGAATTCCACGCACACTAACTCGTGCTGCAGACGTGAGGCGGAATGAAGAAAATTACTCTATTTTCTCTACGATAGCACTAAACTACCAGTACAGGAACATGCATCGTATATCAAAATGAAGCTGGTCCGCTATTGATCACATCTCTATTTCTCAACTTAAGTCACTGTATCTCTCAATAGTAATGTTCCACCTTCGACTGCGAGATGTAAAATTCTGTTAACTGATCTTTAAGTCACTACTACACTCCAGTTTCCACTTCCTCTTCACCAGAATACTGATTGCCTCTCAATTCCCAGTTTCATTCGGCCGCAGAAATAATAGTCTGAACTCGCTAGTGAGACTGACAAGTTGCAATCAATTTACGTACGACTCGATATACACAACATTCAATATTGCTGTGAGTATGATTAATTACAAAGGGCGTGTGTAAAGTTTGAAGCATCGCTGTCTAAAGGCGACTTCACATTAGCAACTTCTGTTTTGCCTTAGCCGATCAGTCGTTCAGTGAAAATGTTGTTGACCGGCTAATTGGGATTCACACTTGACTTCACGTGTGGACGGTGCGTTGCTGCTGCGTAGAACGTTCTCCACACAGCATACTTACAGAATAACCATAGATTCGCATTGCAAATTGGTTGCAGTTACGAGTATACTTGCATTAACTACCTACATTTTTATTGATAATATTGTTTATGTCAAGCTTCATAAAAAAAAAACAGTTTGTATGTCACTTATCGTCGAGGGGTGACGTGACATCAGTGTGATTTATACGGCAGTACGAAATGATCGGTCTGTTTAGGTTTCGCATACACTCCAGTAAAATGGCAGAAAAAAATATAATCAGCTTCAAGTAATGAAAAACTATCATATCGCCAGTAAAGTGTAGGTATGTTGCTTCGTTCGTTTACAAACAAGAAAAATAGATCTGGTTCACTTTATTAAATACGTGAGCGTAGTTGTTTTGAAATAAGATGTGGATGAAAATAACGAAAATTTGTATATGTAGCTAAGCAATTTTTTAGCTTGTAAAATTTATAGCTTGGCCGACTTGTTTTAATTAGTACCTCCGCCTAGGAGGTTATATTTTTGTCGTGTTTGTCTGTCCCTTTGTCTGTCACTAAGATTACTCAAAAAGTTATGAATGGATCGTTACAAAATTTACAGAGATTGTTAGGCATGTTAACAGTAACAGATGACTAACTTTTGATGAAAATCCGTTCATCCGTTAGTTTATTTGTCCGCTTATTTTTTCTCAGTACTATAACTCAAAAAGTTATGGACAGATTGTCATGAAATGTACATGTAGTGGTGGTAGTAGTAGAAGTTTTACTAGCGCTTCAGGGACACACTGCCTATATCGCGCCGAACTATTCCTGTGTTTTACTACAGGCTCGGGCGCCGCTAGGGCATGGAATATGTCTCAATTTATATTGAAAAGTAGGGAGGAAATGATCAATTTTGCATATAGTATATGCAATTCACAGAGGACAGGGTGGAGCCATAGTTGACGGCAGCATATATTGTGATGATTCATCACAGTTTGCAGTAGAGATCACATCTGATAAGAAAAGTCTTAAGGGCATTTATGTTGAATTAGCCGCGAGGTCCCGCAGCTAGCATTCCCCGAAGTACAAGGTAGGTAGTCTTCGCAATAGGGTTGCGGGTGCCTCAACCGCAGATAGCCATAAGTAAGTTTCGTGTGCCCTATACGTAGGCAAATTTTACATGAGTTGTTGATATAATACGAAGAGCAATTGACCAAATTTTTGAGATGATCTGTTTGGTCATTCGTTTGTTTGTCGCTGTTTGATTTTATGCTTGTTAGCACAATAACTCAAAAAGTTAGGGATAAATTTTTATCAAATTTATAGGAATTTTTAGTAATGTTAAAAGACATCAATGACTTAATTTTTGTGATGACCTGTTGGTCGGTTTGTGTGTTTGACTTATGTTTGTCATAATGTTTGTTTGCTGTTAGCAGCATAACTCGAAAAGTTACGAACTGATCATCAAAAAATTTACAGAAGCTATTAATACTATCAAAAGGCGCTAATGATTTGCTTTTGGCATTGATACAAAAAATCATGGTTTCAAAACCAACTTAATTATTTCGTTTCCGCTGCCTTTCTTGGCGGAGGTATGCGCTCTCAGAGTGCTCTCTAGTATTTCATTATTTTTACTTAGTGAAGCCCATACTTGCGCACTGGTCGTACAATCTTTACCTAAGTTAAAAGCTGTGACGCCATGTCTCGAGTGTGATATGTATTCTTCCGTAAAATTGTAGAAAGATATTTGGAGCATCTGCCCTGCTCATTTGCTATTCGAAACGAACGATCTCTTCCTTCGTACAAACACTCTTTTAGGCCTATGTCCAAAGGATTTATCAAACAGTAATGGATTCGAGTGTTTCATAGCACGAAGCTCGCCCGAAGTTCGCGTCAGCGGTACAAAAAAAAAAAACTTCCTTGGGGCATTCTGCCATCGCTTGCTATGCACTTAGAACGGAAATAATAGCTTTAGCACAAAATTGACCATATCTCATCCTGCGTGTTCAAATTTTCTTGGAACTTGCTGGGAAATCGCTACATCTTATGGCAACACTGTTGAGTTTGTTTACATTTTGCTGTATCTCCTGACTGACAACTCTTTGCATTTTTTCTCTTTTTGAGGTGAACGATAATAATAGCTTCTTGTATATTCTGCTAAAATAGAATGTGGAAGAGCTCTAATTAAAGAGGAAAAAGAAATTATCATATCATCAAAGAAACTGCTAAAGGCACCTCTCCTGATGTTATTGCCCAAAAATAGGACGCCGTATTGACACAGCAACAAGATTCTTGAGGGACCCTTCACCACAAAAAAAAAATATCAGATGCTGGGCATTCAAGGACTATTACTGATAGAAACGTGAGAAATATGATTTGTCAGCTACATAAAAGACCCAGATAAACAAGTAAATAAATTTTTACGACTGCTGGGCTTCCTAAAGTGCCTAAAACTACAAGAAATGACATCCTTCGCTCCCTTGCTTCTTCTAATCTCCTCTGAAATTACCCACTCTGACCCCAAGACATGAAATTTTGAGGATGGAATGGGCAGAGAAACACATGAAGATCAAGATGAATCATGTTCTTTTCACCTACGAAACCCGAGCAACCCTTGGTAGACCTGATGGGTGCAGTAAGGGTTGGGTGCTACCTAGATGTGAGTGTTATCAACGCGTAAAACATCAACAATAGCGAGGTGGTGTTATGATATGGGCTGGTATCATAGGGTATCGACTGGTTGGTCCGGATAGAGTTCCTGATGGCGTGAAAATGATATCTGTATCATATTGTAACATGTTAAAGGACGCTTCGGTCCCATGGCTGGATGCATACCCCTTTCGTTGCTTTGAAGCTTGATTTTCATTCATGATAATGCGCCTTCTCACTCTGCCCGTACTGCCACAACATTTCTGGACTTTTTTGTG
>LQNS02277217.1:10660843-10681323 GCA_001587735.2 Parhyale hawaiensis
GACGCTTCGGTCCCATGGCTGGATGCATACCCCTTTCGTTGCTTTGAAGCTTGATTTTCATTCATGATAATGCGCCTTCTCACTCTGCCCGTACTGCCACAACATTTCTGGACTTTTTTGTGGTTCCATGGAAAAAAACTGTTGGTTTCGCCACCGTGCTCACCTGATCTAAACCCAATTGAGAACTTATGGGCCCTTCTGAAAAGGGAAATTTACGAAGATGGTAGGCAGTATAACTCAAAATCTGTCTTGTGGGATGCTGTTGCTGCAGCAGCAAGGGCAGTTCCATCTTCTGCAATAAAGAAACTAACTGGCTGCATGGATTCAAGGATTATTGAAGTTATTAAACGTCATGGGGGTCATGTTGGCAAACAAGACTTTTCTGTTATTATAAACTTTTGATTAAGGATTTCTTGTTTATTACATATTTTTCTTATTTGTGTCGTTCATCATTGCTCTTTTGGTGATATAAAACTGTGAATATTTTGTTTTTTAGTAAAAAATTATTACCACCGTTCAGTGAAATTAGTAAAATTTACAAAAATATATAATTTTTCTAGAACCAACACGATAAGTTGTATAAAAATTTACAGACACTATATGCATTATAAGTTTAACTTTCTGTGAAATTTTCACTGAAATTTATAGCCAATTAGTCGAAATATGGTCAATTCAGCGAAAACGCTATTACCTATTTCCGTTCCAAGTGTAACTCGGTCAGTCGTCAAAGTAGCAACGTCGTTTGTTGGCCGACGGATTGTGACGGCGACAAAAGTTGCTTGTGTGAATCAGCTTCAAATTAGGAAGCGTTGATGCGTGGTCAAACCTATGAATTTTTGAAAGTACATGTAGCTACAAAGAAAGAATTAATGTCAAATTTGAGAGTAAAAAGTTTCAAAAGTAAATAATTAAAAATCTCTTATTTCTTTTTTTAATGCTTAAAACTTCTCATGTACCTACCCTTATTACAGAATTACAGTATGGTTGCCCTGCAGTGCCATCTCTCTGTCTTTACTGTACGAAAGTTCAGTGTCCATTTAAACCATTTCATTTTAATCATGTTTCAAGATGGCAATCGACTTATTTTTGTGTATATAGGTATTGCTGTTATTCTGGTTGGCCGCATGCTGTCTCCCAGGCAGTAAACTATTTAAGTTTCAAGACGACACCAATAGTGCATTCTCACAAACAGTCGTGTTTTTTTCTGTCCTTACTGCGTATTGCCGTACGGCAGATGCAGTACTGGTATCATTCTGTTGAGTTTTCGAACCTCATTCTATAAAGGAACTGCTTCTGCCGGCTTTGGTTTGTTTTGTGGCTTTTGGCATCATCGGTTGCTGCGCCAGCCAGAAGAGGTCTCTTAATAGGCTATTTTACACCTACGGTAATCACCGTCAATAATTGCTGTCGAGCTCCTCCTACTGCAGGCAATTGCCGTCAGCAATTGCGGTTGACGCTTTGACACGTACGGTAATCACCGTGGGCAGGCGCTGTCGAGCTACCGGTGCCTGTGTACAGTATCGTGCAAGCGTAACGAAGTGAATACGGCGTCTGCCCGGAGCTGGGCATAGATACTCAAAAATGTACTAGATACACCTTTAAAATGTATATTAGATGAATATGAGTAGAGAATGGCAAGGGTAAAAACTCGCAGAGAAAGCATGATTGATATTTAAAAGGAACTGAAGTTCGCAGCTATAAAATTTGGACGTTTCAGTCTTCAAGGCCATCAGCAACATTTGGAATAGTAAAATGAAAAACAATTTGGCAAAAAATTTCATATATCCTTACTCTGTACCATTGTCGAAAAGATCTAAAAAGCAACCCATATATACAGCCTATAGAAGTAAAATCTATCGAGAAGCTAAGCATTTACGAGTTGTAATGGATAAGCGGATTGCATATCATTGAGAGGTGGCTTACAACTGTAAATAAAAGGATTCTAAAATCGTAGATCGCATAAGGTAGCAGCTGTCCCCAACACAGTAAAATTGTCTTGAGCGCACGAGAACTTTGTTCTGCTCGGCATGGGATCTAATGGCAGGCTGAGGGGGGTGGCAGATGGATAGGATTCTTGTTTTTTTATTTTCAAAATATACTAATGACTTTCAGATATTTACCCCTGCCCTACAGGCTACGTAATTGTCTAATTGATCCTGTTTGTCTTGTCATAAGGTATCCATTTTAATAAAATTCATAGTCTACAGACATATTTTTGGCTGTGTAGCAAGAACATTTAAACACATATTAACCTATATCTTAATCCACATACTTCAGTGTATGTTAATTTCATGCCCACAACTTGCAAGTAACAGGATGAAAAAAAGTATTCCAAAAACAAATTAGGCCTAACAAATGGCACAAGTTCGCGTTAATAATTAGTATATTCTAAATGCGTACATTTTTCTACAATTCTATTTTGCACTATCAGTTGAGATAAGAAAAAAATATCGCCGAGTTATCACCTTTTAAATTTTGTTCGAACGTTGCTATTATTTAAGAGTATGCAAAAAGTATCTAAATACTTGTATCTAGAGACAGGTAAAATGTATCTAGATACTGCATTTAGATTCCTCTTTCGAAAAGCATCTAGATATTGTATATAGATACAAAAAAGTATCCAGATACAAAGTACTTTGAAACTGGCCAGTTGTGCGTCTACCGGCAATTACCGTCAGTGGCAGCGAGAGATCAAGCATGGTTTGACTCTCTCGCAATTCCCGACGACAACCGCGGCTGTGCCCAAAAAGGGCGTAACTGGGCGGAGCATAGCTCTCGTCAGCAATTCCCTACGGGAATCTCCGTCGAAAAAGTGGACGTGTAAAACACCCTTTGTGCCATCCTAGACGCTCACGTCTCCACCGTTTCCTTACGAAAGCTGCTCTTCAAAAGCTTATTTTTAGTACCTTATAACAAACACTCAAGACTTGTCGCTCAAGCTCACGTACCGTTTAATTCGCAACTGTACTAGCACTGATTTTAGATTGGCTGAAAATTTGGACGACGTATTGCTGTTCAATCTTCAGAGAAGAAACAATACGCTGGTTTTAATAATCAACATCTGATGTTGCTGGCATCTAGAGATGCCTTCTGCACCGAAAGGGTGGTTAACTAGGATTGTCAAGTCACAAGGTAGAAGATTCTACTCATAGTATCGTTGAACTTTAAAAAATTATTGAAGTTGTCAAAACTTTTCGAGTTTATAGGCCTACCAGAGTGTTTTCGATAATAATTGAAATGTTCATCATGCTCTCTGTATACACCATAATTGCTTAACGAAGTGTAGTCCAGGTGAAGCGGCTTTTGGATCACGACATTGCGGACACTGTGGTCCTTATTGTCAGCTGCTCTTTCACTTTCTGCGGTGAAGCTGAGATGCTAAAGCACAATATGATGAACGCAATAGCTAAATGTCAGCGACTAGCGACTGTTGCGTGTCTGTAGGTCTGTACCACCTGTTGCACGTGAAGCTGAGGCATTAGTACCCAGTATGGTCAACGCACAGGCTCCCAAATCTCATTAAGTGTAAATTTCTAGCACCGTTGCAGATGAAGCTGAGGTGGTGAAGAAAATAAGGTGAGCTGCAAGCCCACGATGCCCATGAGTGTCCGCTCTTTACAGGTGAAACTGAGGTGTTGGTGCACATTGTGGCGAACACAATAGCTCCTCACGTCACTAATTGTGGTGCATTTTATACAGGCGAAGCTGAGGTCCTGGAACAGTTCATGGTGAGCGACGGCAGCCGCAAGAAGACCGCAGTCGCTGGGTGCCGCTGTGTCAAGGGCGCTCTCAAGAAGGATCAGAATTTCCGACTGTACAGAGATCAAGAGCTCATCCATGAAGGTAGTGGAGTTATAACCTCCACCTGTTTTAGATGCAACATTTAATATTTTTTTCTTTGTTTTGTTATCCAGAGCGCATAGAGCCCTGGCATCCACGATTACTGCTTCGAACATTTTTGGGGAACAAGATGTCTGAGTCGGAAATTGACTGAACCCAAGGAGTCAGTCGGACTTTTCTCCGGTGCCGCGACCCTAGTTGCATCAATGAAATAGAAAAAAAATTTATCTTCTAACTCCGGAATACTTATATATAACGAGTTTTAGCTAATCTTTCCAATGGGGGTTTCTTTGTACTAAAAAATTTCAAGCTGTTGAGTTCCGCTTGTGGCTGAATTGCCTATACACGAGATTTGCGCTTTGTTTTGTTTCCACTCATATTCACACCTTCCCATAGGCCCGCTGTCCTCGTTGTTCCACAAGAAATCTGAAGTAAAAACTGTCAGCACCGACACGGAGTGTGGTTTAAGATTCGAAGACCGCGATCTGCACTTCCACAAAGGCGACACAATTGTCTGTTTCACCATCAATCAGCTGGCGCAGGAGAGCGATTGGCATCCTCCTGGTTTCTAGCGGTAAGAGCGGACAGCTAACATACCCGTTGCTTTCGTGTGTGAAGCTCCAGTTTTGCGAAAAATGAATTTCTCATTAGTGTTAATTGCTATCAATTTGAGATACAATATTCGTACTGCCACCGCTTTACTAGCTAGGGTGACTGATTAGGGCCAGGCCAATTTTCTATGTGTTGATTCAAGCAAGGCACGTACAATGGGGGGTCTCAACGTTTTGTCACTCCCTCCACAATATTATTACATTCAATATAGCTAGTTGTAGTAGCAGTATAAATAAATTTTAGCCACAGGCCCGTGCGCCGCTAGGGCGCGGAATATATCTCGTTTTAAATTAAAAAGTTAGTTGTAAGGAGGAAATTATAATTAGTTTTACATATAGTATACGTAATTTACAAATAAAAGGGCAGAGCCGTAGTTGACGATAGCATTTATCGTAATGGATTCATCACAGTTTGTGATAGAAGTCACATCTGGTAAGTCTTAAGGACATTTCTGTTGAATTGGCCGCGAGGTCCCTGAGAAAGCATTCCTCAGAGGATGGAGTAAGCATCCAGACAATACAGGTCTGCATAACAGTCCCTCGCTCGTTGGAAAAGGTGGGACACTCTGCTATTAGATGCAAGACGGTGAGAAGTACGAGGCAGTCAGTCGCAATAGGGTTGCGGACGCCTTATCTGCAGATAGTCGTAAGCCTCGGATGACCAATGCGTAGGCGGCACAGTACGACATCGCCCTCAGGGGCATATTGTGGCGGGCCCTTCCCTTCCACAATGTTTGGGCATCACGCACCCAAGGGTCCCGAGTGCCTTCTCCGCAGGGGATGTAGCATATGGCCGCAGTTCCTGCTGAGAAGGTTAGTTTTGTAGAGTTAGACAGGTCCTCTATATTTCCTTTCTGTTCCGCGAGGTGGGTCGCCGATCGAGGTGACCGACTTTTTCTACGAGGCTCTTGCCTCGCCCGTGTGGAGGGCCACAGAAGGGACCGTCCGCACGGGCGTTTCTTTCTTCTTCTCTTTTCGTCCTTCATCTCTTGCCACCTGAGCACAACGTTATGGTTCCGGCTGTAAGCCGAGTAAATCAATCTTAGATCGCTATTGATTGTCTAACTTTCAGAAATAGCGTGACAATACTAAAATAATAATAATAATAATAACAGTACGACGTCCATTCGGCGGTCGTCGCTATTTGACGTGTGCCACTGTCTGGCGGTTTCCTTGATTATTCGTTATTTATTATTCCTTTGCAGCAGCCACTGGGATTGCCATAGCTCGCGCAGCTTTCGTTTGATTAGTGGGTAATAGTCTCGGCAGGGGCCTGCACGGTTTGCCGTGGGCAATGTAGCTATTCGGTTAGAATATTGTGTAATTCTATAGTAATAATTCTAATACATGTAAATATAATGAAAACAATCCAGTTTGGCCTGCGCGCTTTGCATTTCTCATTGTTCAATTGTCATTGTTCAATTGTTGACCAATTTGTTGTCTTTCCTTTTGTCTAAGAGTGATAAAACTTCCAGACTGGTGTCCTCCTTGAGGCGGTTCCAGCTATAGAAATCATTTTAAAAAAATTGGAAACTAGAGCACTCTGAGAGCGCATACCTCCGCCAAGTGAGCCAACGGTAGCAAAAATTCAAATTGGCTCTGAAACCATAATTTTCTTTGCATAAACTCCAAAATCTGATCATTTGTGCNTCTGTTCCTCCCAACATACCTAACAATCCCTGTAAATTTCATCCAAATCGGTTCATAACTTTTTGAGTTATCCTGGTGACAGACAAACACGACGAAAACATAACCTCCTTGGCGGAGGTAATAACATGTACCAGGGAAGCTGCGATGGCACACAAGAGTTCAGACAAGCACACATGACAGAACACGTATTCTCTTTAACTAAATTATCGATTCGAGTACTGAGGTATTTGAGTAACGAGTTGCTCTCCATCGTTCCACACACAGAGCATTCAGAAGTAAAGCAGTGAATATAGCAGCTGTAACTGTTAGCAATGACCGCGACCTTATGAAAAGAATTTGGTGTGTTTTTTTGTGTTTCCAGCTCCAGGGGTTTCCTTCCCACCAACCCCCCACCCTCATCCAGAAATTTGGCTGACTTTCGTTCACGGCTTAAAGTTAGGAATGAGAAGCAGTAGCGATTTCAACGTTATTAAGCGCCAAGTTATTTCAGAATCTTATGAAGTAGCTAATTTTTCTTATAGTGGAGTGTTACTTGGGGATCTGAGTGAAACACCAGTTACATTCTGTCAATACATTTATTTTAAGGATAGGTTGTGGGCATTACCGATTACCAGAGACAGTGGACCAGGTGCACACAGGTATTCTTATTGTAAAAAAGTGAAACGAGGAAAGATGCAGCAATGGACACTTGATAAAACAAACTAATGCTTGAAGTGACCACAAGTTACACGTATCTTCTCTATTACGTATAGTTCTATGTGCAACTGCAGACAAGCAAGTTTTGAAAACGAGCTAAGCTGCCATAACTTGGCTCGGCGAACGGTTGTCGATTATGGAAAGATGATGTGATTATTTTCCAAAAGCTGAATCTAATCTGCAGGTAATACTCAATATCTGACCTAGTTGCTTTCTGCATTAGGGCCGTTTAGAGGAACTCGTAAAGATATTCTATTTATTTAATTCTGAATTTGTTTAAAGCACACATTGTGGCAACGCTATTGTTTATTTTAAAGAGACCTAGTATCTACAAGCTGTGTCAGACTTACTCTATTTAGCAAATTATTTTCTTTCAAGGTTTATTTACAGAAATCTATCAAGAGTTCTTGCTACTCATTTCAATAAATAACGGTTATCGAAAACATCCAGTGCAGTTTTCATTTACAGGGTTTTCTTCATTATTTTTTTGAAAAGTTAATACCATAATTGAAAATGGTAGTATTTAGTCAAACCCTATCGGCTTCTTTCTGTCACATTACCTAGACTGTTTCGGACATAACTCAATACATTAATTTATTTCATATCCTCACTTTAATGAACCGATCCTTAGTATACATCGACGACTGATAGCAGATTATCAGTGCATGTGCGGGTAAGTCAACAGAATAGGAAGCAATAATACAGTACTAGCAACATTTAGTAGTGTTCTAGACCGTATGCAATGCGGGTCCCTTTTCTAAGACTTTAATGGCCTGGCATACTGCGCGCCGTTCAAGTCTGAAGAAGCTCCTGTAGGTCCACTCCCGTCGGAAGTAAATTACACTGAGCCGAAAACCGTGCACAGGTCTCGAAAATATATTTCCTATACGAAGACACTGTATCATAGCTGCTAGCCATGCCCTTGCACCCAAGCGAAATGTATCGTGTACAATTTTTAATTTATTTAACTAATAAAGAAAGCCTTTCGAAATCCGAATAAATAGCATGGTATCACAAGTTGAGCTACAGAAAGTAATGAGACACCCTATGACTGCAAGTTTGTCGGTAGAAGTGGGAGAAAGGAAGAATTCAAAGTGCATGCAAAAAACTTATGATCAAGCCGAGCGCTTGAGACGAAACTAGAGTATATACGATAGTGAAAGGAAGGCCCTCCCTTAATAGGAACATTATAATTCGATGAGCAGTACACAATGCAAGTAACATGTACAAGTAATCGTGAACGCTGCATGCGTATTGTAAACGTCTCGAAAGTGTTGTAAACAATTGTTTCTAGAACATGTCTAACTAGAATACGTACCATTACAGTGCCTACTTGGGGCATGTTCAATTCGGCGCCAAAATTAAGCCTTAGAGGCTCGACTTGTCAGAAACTTCAGACAAAAGCTTTGGCTTTGAATCGTGTGACAAGTGTTAGAAGTACCGCTGTGCGATTGCGTTGAGCCTCCTGAATAATATTATTATTATAGTAGGTTGGGTTACTAGCGCCGCAGGCATCACGCCCGCCTCGCGCCGAAATCCTCCTAAATATCCATTGTACTGAGTAGCCTCCTGAATATTCATTGTACTGAGTAACTTCAGTTGCTGGAAGATTCGAGGCTAACCGTTGGACGACCATGCCTGGAACTCAGTGAAGGAAGTCGAAGCCAGAACACCTGCGTGAAGTTTCGAACAGGTCAGGCCTCCAAGGCTAAATTTTGCGAGCCAATCGAACATGCTCTTAACCTTGTGTTTCGGAAACTTGTCCAGTGCAATTTAGATGTACCGCCGCGTTTTGACATGTTCTTTTCAGAATTGTGCCCAGATACCGCACAACGCATTGAGAAAAATCCTCCGTATGTCACTCTGCGTCGTTTTTTTATTAGCCTCTCGAGTGGGACTTGAACCACGTAACAGTCAAAATATTGGTAATGCCTATTATTTTTCCGCAAGAGTTTTTATTTTGAGACTTGAAGCAATTCTATCACATTAAGGCTACGCTAACTGGTCGCTAGATAACCTGCCATATCTAATATTAAGTACCGCGATAAATAGGAAGTTGCATTATCTACACTAGGACACGGCATAGGGAGTATGTAGCAAAGTTGTTTCACATATCCGTCAACATTTTAATGCCCCACTCAGTGTTGGCTAGATATACCAATATATTCTTCTAACCCACTGAAACTTTTTTTTTTTCTGACGAGGTACGAAACTTTAATAGCCTGAATTTTATCTGTAACTTTTTTTTTCAGGGCAACGACAGGCTGAAGGGTGGATCTTAACTGCAGTGTACAAAGAAAATAAACTTTCGTAAAGAAACAACTGAAGCCTCGTTGTTGAATTTTACTGCCCCCTTTTATTCATGACACTTACGAAATTAGGTTTGGCTTTCATACTGCACATTGATTTTCGCAAATTACAAACGGAGGTTCACAAATAACAAGATGAGTGTCAATGAGACGAACTATATTACAGCATCTCGCGATGACGCACAGACAGTGACGTGACTAACTGCAATTCATGCTCTTAATGAACTACAGCTATTTTAAAAGATAATAAATGGGGACTTATTCTGCTTAATACTTCTCCTGCCGCTACTGTCACTCATAAAAGTTGCAAATTTCTGGAGAAAAAAAAATAATTAAATGCTCTTTTAACCCAGTAGCTACGGCATCAAGGATGACGCTATTAATACTTGCCAGAATAATCAATAGAGCGTGTTAATCTGTTACTATAAAACCTATCCAATGCCGTTGAAAAAACTTAAAACGGAACAATATGTAATGAATAATTCTGCTGCAATTGCCCAATGGAGATAACGCAGCAGATTTTGATGAAGATAAAAGATATACGTTTATATTGCACTCGGTCACGCCTCGGCTTTTTAAGCACCAGCGTACAATTTACCGACGGTTAAAATTATGAGAAGAACGTTGCAACAGCCAATCAGTGGTGCTAACGAAGGACATTGGTGACCAGTATAGGGAAATATATTGAGTAGCTTAGGGCTCTGTTTCCGCTACAAAAACGATCTGACAGAGGAAGTTCGTCACAGTCAGTGGTTTAAGCCTCAGTTTCCGCACAAACACGAGGTAGCAGAGGGAGAAAGGAAGGAAGGAAGGACATATAGTATTTGGCGAGACACATGGAATCCATGCACAAGGGTGTTCCCACACAGGATCAACGCCATGGGAACAGCATGTCGGGAGAGAAGAGGAAGAACATAGGGCAGTAACATCTGTAGAACAACGAAAACGGAATGAAGCAAAATTGGCACGAAAGAAGTCTCGAAGGCCTAGCTAATGCCTAAGGCAACCTACACAAACCTCGCGGGGTCGCTGTTCCAAATTACACGCGATGGGAGAGTATATAACTGACCTAACCCTTTGGCCCATCCTCTGCCCCCTGAGAGGTCTCACAGAGGAAAGACGGAAGGGACATCCAGCATAGATAGTAACGTGATGAAGAGAAACTTCGCTACAGAGAGGATGCGAAGCTTTAAACAAACGCAGTCTACCAGATGCAAAAATCCAAGTATTAACAGAATTGCAGAAAGCAAACTGAAAAGTTTTGCTAGCGAATCCACAACGTGCAAAGACTGTCGTGAATAAGGAATGATTGGAGCATAATGTCTCTGAAAAATCCACATTAAACGTTCTATACTTTTGCTGATAAAAACAAGCAATTGTTTGAATGCTACTGCAATCTCATACTGACCGCAAAAGCTTGCTAAGCTAACGGTCCATCACTAAGTTCAATCTGATAACCAGCGGATGAAACCATATTTTTGTTAGCAAGAGTCTTGCTGCTCCAGAAGCTAAAATGTAAAACAGCTTCTGGGTCCGCTAAAATTCATACGGGGTTTGAGTGAAGTTCTGATAAGCACGATGTAACTACGTCATGTCTACTCCAGCCTAGTTTGGAGAGTCACAAGGACAAAAGTAATTAGCAATTGTTCATCAACAACCACCAGACACGCACACACTTCAGTTCACCCGCTACGAAACTGTGGGGCATACAACAGCTATATACATATATATCTCTATATATCTTACACGTACATATCTATATAGTACACAGGCATAAAAGGTAGGTATGTAATGTACACCTAAGCCACCAAGAGTGCGTGCAGTACTGTACACATCGCCGCAATTACAACAATCGTCTGACGAACACAAAACTTCGATCCCACCGTGGCTGCATGGCAAGATCGAAATACTTCGGAACATAAAAACGGCACGAATTTTTATGACAATCCAAGGTATTATTCCAACCCTTTCGCTACTGGCGTTATCTTTCTCATATGTGTCTCAATAATTCTCAAAACCAGTTCGTTGTTAAACTGTGAATCTTGATAGAGTTTTAAATAGCTACTACAACAGTGAGAGCTCTTTATCTGAAAATTAAATATTTCGGCGTATAAAACAACAATTTTAACAAATAAGGACTAAAGACGTGATTTCCATCAGTACGAATAGCTTCCGTAGCGAAAGGGGTTAGTAGCAATACACTTCTCGCAATAAGGTGCATATTCTCTTGGGTGTAGGATGGAATCCGTGCACATAGCTACGAATATGTCTTTTTAAATTAACAAAGTTAGCCTATATAGACATAAATAAATCTCAAGCACTGTATTTTAAAATAACAAGGCCAAGGTCGACTGCAATGGAGGAGTATTGACAATAGGCCATCATGACGCGAGGATATATAGCTGGCATCTTTAGATACATACACTGATATTGCTAAGGAACGTGAAGCTACTCATATCACAAAATAATAGTTCAAAGCAGTAGCACGAAAAGCAGCTGTAACACGCAAATAACCAATCACGGCTTATATTTATAAATAGCAAATGTTCATCTAATTGCTTACAGAAAAATTAGCAATCAATGCATTGCTAAATATCGATTACAACTGTTTCCGGCATATTACCTTGAACTGTAATATAAAAATAATGTATTTGTATCGTCGTCCATTGCACGTGCCATGACTTACCAACAGAGGCAGCAGTGCAAATTACCTGCATAAAAGCTAAAGAAGATAAGCCTGATAGCGAATAACAAAGAATCGAGGAAAACAGTTACGCTGGTAATGCAAATACTTGACAAACAATTAGGGTCGCCGCAGAAGCTAAACCTCAATGTAGCTTCTGGGCGGCGGCCCCAAATGTTATGGCTTAGGAAAAAAAGACAAATCGATATGGAGTGAAAAATAGTCCGGTTATGAACAGCAACAATAATAAAATAATGAACAGTGAAGAGTAACAATAGAAGTACAAACGTCTAGGCCGTCCCATTAGAGAAAAAAGAATAATTGTAGTAAAGAATGGGCCGTTACATTAAAAACAAAAACCGAAACGTGAACCAAACCTGTGCAACTCATGTACAAAAATGTCAAACCCAACTGACCATGCTATAAAACATCTACGGAACAGCAGCATATACAGCTAACCCTGGCATGAACGCAAGAACATCGCCACAGGGGGCAAAGAACGTAAAGGTTCTTACGGGAGTCAGGCCATTCATTGCTGCACCTAGACTGCTCAATTTCAAAACCAATTTTTTTCTATAACTTGGACATAGTAAGAGATTACCAAGAATTTACAAATGCGATGATATAACAAAGCTTCAGGGTTGCTGCGGCACTACATTAAGTTGAACCAATCTGTATATGCTAGAAAACATACGGCGCAAACTAAAGCGCCAGCAAGTAGCTATAGACTAATGTGTAATTCATTTTCAGATGAGAAGTTAAAAACACTTTCCGGTTTCCATCAACTTGAGAAAAAAGTTTTTGAAGTGATGTAGAGAAGTTTTTAGGCAATCAAGTCGCGTCAATTGAGTCCACTGATCGCTGGGCAATTAGGCCAAACTATAGTGTGAGAACTCGATCTAGTGTCGCATAAACAGCTGATTTCACCTTCAGAAGAAATGAAGCGACGAACCAATTAGTCTGGTAAAGAACGGTACAGCCGGCATAATAAACATGCGTCGCTGAAACTCTACTGCCGAAGTAGCATGTCCCTACAAGCTGAGGCGTGTTACCCTGAGCAACCAAAAATTGTAATCGCTACCGAAGCTGTGGTTATATTGCTACTAAAAAGAGCGGAGACACACACGGTAGCTACATATTGGTATTCAGCTCNCGCTGAAACTCTTTACTGCCGAAGTAGCATGTCCCTACAAGCTGAGGCGTGTTACCCTGAGCAACCAAAAATTGTAATCGCTACCGAAGCTGTGGTTATATTGCTACTAAAAAGAGCGGAGACACACACGGTAGCTACATATCGGTATTCAGCTCCCTCTCACGACAGTCAAGACAGGCTCTCGCCTTCCATATCAACGATCTCCACCCCGCGTTACACCGCTTTTAATCGCGTTGTTTTGCTGTCAACTTCGGCCTACAATACACCACCGCCATAAACAATACCTCTTGACCGCATCAAATTCCTATTTTACCCCAAAAGAAACAACTCCACTTCGTGAACGAAGACATGTGACGTCACAACAAAGTTCCGCTAGCAAGCTGAAAATGAAGTTGCAACTTGTGCTTATATACACGACCACCGAGTTTCCGTGACCACAACTACGTTTGTGATTGAGACGTGGACACGAATTTGGTCGCCTTTACAACTTGGCGGTCGTGAATCCGACCACAACTTCGCCACGGAAACGCGCGTCAGAGTTCGAGCTGATGTGTGGCAACAGCTGTGCGTGCCTGAGGCAACACTGTAGCTGAGAAGTGCTCGTGAGATGTGAGGTACCGTACAAGCTAAATGATACAAGATGTGACGCTATTATTTAAGTTAGTTCAAATTTAGGAGAGGCATCAAAACTTATTAAGGGGCGGCTAGATGTGTATACCTAAACAAGAATGACGCTCCTGAAGTAACCAGAAGTGGTCTCATGCCGTGTAGAGGATTATGGTCGGAGCTTTATTTTCGACACGCACAAGGCATCATAGTCATCGATCAGGTCACCTGTGGCTGCAACATACACCGGCATCGAAAGACTTTAATGAATCTAATAAACAGAGACACGTCGATTAACTCGCACGTAAATAGAAAAACTTGCACGTAAATCACAGAAAAAAAGAAAATATACCAGCGACGCACTAGCACGTCGCAAAACATCTGGCATAGACGGAACAATGTCAGTAACAAACGCAAGGGCCACTATCGCCAAGACACCAGAAATGTAGAGGAGGATTCAAGAATTTCACTCCAACGCGCGCTGATCTCAAAACAAGTTGTATGGCCAAGAAATCAAAACGGACAAATCAAACACTGAGCAGATTCTTTCAATAAATAGCAATACCTTGCACTTTCCTACACTATAATATATCTACGTACGTACTAAGAGACTAAAGATACAACTCATAGCTACTTAGAAATAAGAAGGGAAGGTGTTCTGAGGTAATTCTAAACTGCAGCATAAAAGAGAGATAATAAGAAAGAGCTGCGACGTGGATGAACGCTAGATAGGTAGTCTATGAGCCAAGTATCTGATACCTATCTGCAAACAACTCAAGATATGTCAACTGCAATACACTATTACAATGCAACTAATAAGAACGCGGAACAGTTCAAACTGTAACCCAACAAACAATACTTGGTATATAAATCTAAGGCTGTTCATTTTCCTATGATAAGGATTCAAACTCTGAACGAATTATTATATAATTTAGGCCTCCTCAGCCACTACAAATAAGTTTAAAAAGAGGAAGAGGGAAAGACAGACATTATGCTACGAGACGCGCGGAGCTCGTGTACATGAGAGTACTCCCACAACGGATTCATATCGCATGGACCCTAAAAAGAACTGCAAAAAGGGTTCGAAATGAGAAACAAAAAAAAAAAAGCTTGAGCAAAAGGCACTCAGCGATGTGATCATCAGCGTTATCAAATTTAGAATTGCAGAACAGAAAAAAAACATCTGACCCCTTTTCAATAGAATTCTGGGCTTTTAACAGAACTGCACCATAGCTATATATTAATTAAATGACAGTATGAAAAACACGCAAAAAGTGGGAGGGTAATAAGGAAACACAATATCGTAACTACACAGAATGCAAACTTACCATAAACAGTGGAGGCGACAAAAAAAATAACTGACCTGGAATGGGTTTTCCCCAATTAAATATTTTGTCTGGAACTCTTAAGTTTTTATGTAGAGTGACGAGCCGTCACTGTATTTTACTTCCAGAGAAGAGCAGACCCGGTTTCACTGTCATAGTAAATTTGATAGAATTTTACCCGAGACGAGTACTAGCTATATAACTTTCGTTTCTCTTCATAATTCATAGATAAGCGCGTAGGAAGACAAGTAATGGACAAATGCCAAAAATAAAAGTCGTTAAGGTAAAGTCAATTTGAGCGCACACCCTAACTAGCAAACCTACAAGCACTAGTTCGTGCTGAAGCTATACTTATGTGTGCCAAAAGGCCCTGGAGGAGAAGCGCACGTCTGCCGTCACTCAATGCAAAAGACGTCAGAAATCTTTGGACTGAACTCATCCACTGCTGCTAAAGCTAAGGGGATAAAAAACTGGCTGAATATACAAGGCTTGCATCGACTGGCGTAGACAAAACAAAACGACGAGCAAATTTTACACTGCCAGGAAATGCAGCCTCTTGAAAATAGTCTGACAAAGTGCGATGTTCGAGTGTTGATCTTGCCACCGAGGATGCAGTCGAAACGATAAACATGAATAGGTAGTCGAGCATTGCCGGCACTGAAAAGACGTTACCACGAAGAAAAAACAGCTACGTCGAAGTGTCAGTGATTAAGATAGAAAAGAATGCAATTCACAATCATTGCCATTCACAATCATTGCCGAGACTAATAGGACGCTATCATAAAGAAAATTACGTCGAAGTGTCTGTGATCGAATAAGATACAGATGAATTTAATTCATGGTTGAAACTCAATTATAGACTTGCTGTAGAGAATCGCACGAAGGCGTTGCCATCTCCTGTGCTCTGCGATACATGGCGGCATCGCCAAACGATCTCGCCCTCCACAGCATGTTCTCCTCTGAAATATACAAGAACATGCTGCAACAAAATCTATTAACAGAATTGTAAAAATACAAAATGCCTAACAATGAATACGATATTGATGTAAAGAATAGAAAATTTAAGATCTCAAATGGTAGTGCTAATGATTCCAAATACTGTCAATGTGAAAAAAAACTTTCAGGTTGATACGTGTGTATAGTTTGCCAAGTAGCTGTTGGACAAAATTAATGGTCATGCCCAATGATAAACGTATTGTGGAGTATGAGTCGGAAAAGCTGGAGTTGGAGTCGGATTTGAGGCATGCAAGTCAGTAACCCTGATTAAATTCCCATAGGAGAAAGAAGCCTTATAGAGCAATTACGCTGCCTGGACAACACAGGGTTGAACTAATGTAATATCTAACTCACACTAACTGACATAGCAGTAGTGAATTCCCTTACAATTTCAGTACAGTCATAATAACTTTCTACATAAATGATCGAAATTAATTACTTTGATTTATAACTTTTCGTACTGACGAAGCTCAATTTTTGAAGCATCAGTGGGTAGAGGAATTGCAAACGATGTGGTATCAGAGTATCAACATCAGCAACAAAACCGGTCCACCTATCCATGATGCATCACATGCAGTGCTCACACGCGAGTCTTAATCCTCAATAGTTGCAGGGGTCGCAGTCGGCAAGTTCTGGGGTCCAGTAGCAGTCGGAGTCCGACTCGGGAATTGGTTAAAACATAGTCGGCGAAAATTGGCCTTGTCTATATTATTAAGAAGAGTCGGAGTCGGTGATTTTGGGGCCCAAGGAGTTGAAAACTGGCAAAACCCAGAAGTCTGAGTCCTACTTTGCCTAGACGACTCCCACAACCCTGATCTTGACCGCGCACAGTGAACATTAATTTTTGTAGGTGCCACACTACGCAAATCGTGGGTATCATCAAGTAGCGGAAAATCCGTTCCAGAAGCCAAACAAACTATAAAATCTCAAATGTTACTAGTGAGTAGTTTAAGCCTCCGTTTCCGTAACTAAGGCGATCTAGCAGAGGAAGAAGGAAGGGACACACAGAATGTCCAAGATGGGTCAGTTCCGACACCTACTGTGCGGGACCTAACTGAAAATACTACGCCAGGTATTGTTATACAGCTACATTAGTTCCAGCCTCCGTTGTCCACCGCAAATCTGATGTTCCATGAAAAAAAAAACAAGACACGTAGCTGGTATGCCAAGAGAAACGTGGAACGAGGGAGTTCCCACACAGGATAAACGCGCATCGGCATAGCAAGTCGGGGGGAGAAAAAAAAAAGAGGAAGAACAGGAAAAAACACGATCAGTTAGAGTACCTATGAAACTGAACGAAACCAAAGTAGGCATGGAAGAAAGAAGTCCTCAAGGCACGGCTAAAGTAATCTATAGGGTCACTCGGATAGAGCTGCTGCCCGTTGTAGTTATAGGATGAGCGAACCTACCTCAGCTTCACAGCCCATCCTATACCCTGAAGAGCGATGGACAGTTGTGAATAGGTTAAGTTAGTCACGTATAGGTTACTATAGGCTCGGTTTAGCTTGAACAGGTGCTTGAGGCGACTTACATGGGCGCACATTATATTTTTTTTCCGATAGGCCATCTACACTAGCGGCATCTTTAGGTATTCCTCACTTAACAGTGATCAGAATTTGAACAATGGTAATTATTTAATCGACTCACAGCTACCAGACATTCAAAGTGGCAACATAAATAACGCTATGAGCGTATCAATCTATTAAAGCGACCCGGGCCGTAACAGGCGCCAAATGCACAGTAGGCCAGAGTGCGCCTTGTTAAAAATCCACAGCGATACGGAAATAACAATAGAAGAAACAGATATGAGTCTCCTACTACCAAATGCAAACATTATAGCTTAGAAAGAACTTTCTGTTATCTTTAGTGAAAATATAAATGATAGCTACGAATTAAAAATGGAATGAGAGCTGATTTCCAGGTATTGAGAAGAAACAAGAAATACCTACGTGATTTTAGTAGAGACTTACTGTGGTTACGTTCCTTATAACAACCGTTTCGTAATGCAGCAATATAGTCCTCTTCCACCTGATGCTCTAGTCGTCGAATGCTACCTTGATATTCTCGTAAAAAGTCGGCCTTCACGTAGTAAGACACTTGAAGTTTGGGGGTAACGCGCTGGTCCGTGTATTTGCTAAGGAAATAAAGTGAAAACTGAGATAATAAAGCTGTGGAAGGGAAAGGAGAACCTAACAGGATTACCGAAGATACAATAAGAATTGCCTATGGACTGCTTACTGCAGCAGCTATGCACACACCCGAGGCACATATTATCTTCCTATAGAGAAAACGCGCTGAATTATTTGAAGAAAGCGAGACAAAAAGTATAGCCTATAGCTACATGTGCACTAAACATACTGTAATACGTATATGGCAACACTGCGTTGGCAACACTATTAAAGAGGAACCAATGTCGAAAACCTTCAACTTTCAATCATTAGATTTTAAGCCACCACNGAAGGGGAAGTATTGAGAGCCTACCTAACTTTACAAAAATAACCTCGTCAGCAGGAATTGCGGCCAGATGCTACATCCCCTGCGGAGAAGGCACTCGGGACCCTTGGGTGCGTGATGCCCAAACATATTGTGACAGGGAAAGTGCTTTTGGGTATCATCAAGTCGCGGAAAATCCGTTCCTGCAGCCAAACAAACTATAAATGCCGTGGCTGGAAAACCAGCAATGGAGCTGTCATCAGAAACAAATTTATTGGCATCACTTCACCTTGACCGATGTTTCTTTTGAAATTTCAAAATGTTACTAGTGAGTACTTTAAGCCTCCGTTTCCGTAACTAAGGCGATCTAGCAGAGGAAGAAGGAAGGGACATACATAATGTCCAACATGGGTCAGTTCCGACACCTATCCTGTGGGACCTAACTGAAAATGCTAGGCTAGGTATTGTTATATAGCTACGTTAGTTCAAGCCTCCATTGTCCACCATAAAGCTGATGTTCCATGAAAAAAAACAAGACACGTACCAGGTATGCCAAGAGAAACGTGGATTATTACATAGAGTAATTTAAGCCTCCGTCTCCACAAAAACGGCGATCTAACAGAGGAAGAAGCAAGAGACATATAGTAGACTATGACGATAGACATATGGGGAACCCATGCAAGAAGGTGTTCCCACACAGGATCAACGCGCATGAGAACAGCAAATCAGGAAAGAAGAGGAAGATCAGTATAAAGCATGAGCAAGTAGGAGTACGAAAATGGAAAGAAGCAAAGTGGACACGAAAGATAGACGTCCCGAAGGCCTAGCTAATGGCTAAGATAACCTACACGAGCCCCTGGGGTCGCCGCGCCCCATAACATAGGATGGACGAACCTAACTAACAGAGAAACGTGGATCGAGGGAGTTCCCACAAAGAATAAACGCGCATCGGCATAGCAAGTCGGGGATAAAAACAAGAGGAAGAACAGGAAAAAACACAATCAGTAAGAGTACCTATGAAACTGAATGAAACCAAAGTAGGCATGGAAGAAAGAAGTCCTCAAGGCACGGCTAAAGTAATCAATAGGGTCACCCGGATGGCGCTGCCCCCCGTTGTATAAAACCTACCTCAGCTTTACAGCCCATCCTGTACCCTGAAGAGCGGGGGATAGTTGAGAATAGGTTAAGTTACTCAAGTACAGGTTACTATAGGCTCGGTTTAGCTAGAACAGGTGCGTGAGGCGACTTACATGGGCATACATTATATTTTTTTCGGATTGGCCATCTACTCTAGCGGCATCGTTAAGTATTCTTCGCTTAACAGTGTCAGAATTTCAACAATGGTAATTATTTAATATGCTCACAGCTGCCAGACATTCAAAGTGGCAACATAAACAACACTATGAGCGTATTAATCTATTAAACCGACCCGGGCCGTAACAGGCGCCAAATGCACAGTAGGCCAGAGTGCGCCTTGTTAAAATTCCACAGCGATACGGAAATAACAATAGTAGAAACAGATACGAGTCTCCTACTACCAAATGCAAACATTATAGCTTAGAAAGAACTTTCTGTTATCGGTAGTGAAAATATAAATGATAGCTACGAATTAAAAATGGAATGAGAGCTAATTTCCAGGTACATATTTAGAAGAAACAAGAAATACGTGATTGTAGTAAAGACTTACTGTGGTTACGTTCCTTATAACAACCGTTTCGTAATGCAGCAATATAGTCCTCTTCCACCTGATGCTCTAGTCGCCGAATGCTACCTTGGTATTCTCGTAAAAAGTCGGCCTTCACGTAGTAAGACACTTGAAGTTTGGGGGTAACGCGCTGGTCCGTGTATTTGCTAAGGAAATAAATTAAAAACTGAGATAATAAAGCTGTGGAAGGGAAAGGAGAACCTAACAGGATTACCGAAGATACAATAAGAATTGCCTATGGACCGATTACTGCAGCAGCGATGCACACACCCGAGGCACATATTATCTTCCTATAGAGAAAACGCGATGAATTATTTGAAAAAAGCAAGACAAAAAGTATAACCTATACATGTGCACTAAACATACTGTAATACGTATATGGCAACACTGCGTTGGCAACACTATTAAAGAGGAACCAATGTCGAAAACCTTCAACTTTCAATCATTAGATTTTAAGCCACCACTATTTGCGT
>LQNS02277217.1:10681428-10701871 GCA_001587735.2 Parhyale hawaiensis
TGTGCACTAAACATACTGTAATACGTATATGGCAACACTGCGTTGGCAACACTATTAAAGAGGAACCAATGTCGAAAACCTTCAACTTTCAATCATTAGATTTTAAGCCACCACTATTTGCGTTTTACTCCAGCCTTCTCTGCTTGCTTTGCTGCGGCTGCTGTTGAACCCAGCCTGTATTTAGTGCGCCTCGGCCTCCTTGCATATACATTTAACACACGGACTGCATAAAGAAAACCAAACAAAAACTAGTAGAAAGGGATATGAATAAACAAGGATACAGCTAAGATGCTGACCGTGTGAAGAAAACAAAAAATATAACCAAGCTAAATAGTCAATATAATGACTGCGTGATGAAAACATGACAAAAAACATGACCTCCTCGCTGAGGTAATAAAGAATAACCTTTTCAGTAAATATAGTAATCGCATGAAAAACATGGAGAAAAAAAGCACACGAGTTTCGCTAGCGTACCTGTTAGGGGTGAGGCTGTAGATGGGGTCTGAAGAGAAGAGGGAAGAAGCAAGGGACATAAGCAGGATAAGCAGCAGGGGCATTATCTGCACCAGCACTGACAGACCGCTCTGCTCCGTGTGGCTCTCGTGGTTGTGATGGTGACGACCACGATCTGCGATTAGATGCTTAATTAGCAAACAAACGCGTGCAGAACTTCATCATTGCATAAAGTCGATGAAATCACATGCACCAAAAGAGATAATTTATTGCTGTACTGAACCTCGTCAGTAACTTGTCCCATATATTGAGCAATATTTCAAATTTAAATAAGTGGGAAAAGTAGTTTTCTATCAATAAGTTGGCTGGCCGGTTGTTCTAGGAGAGATACATCGTTCAGCAGCAGAAGTATCAGACATACGGTACAGCTGCTTTACAAAACAACGTAGAGAAGGACATCATCTGGGCGTCGTTCGAGTTAATGCGTCTTTTTAAAGGAATCACCGTACTTTAGATCTCTAAATGAAGAAGCTAAAATTTATATCACACCTAGATAGCAGCTCAGAGGAGATGCGCTATATACTTTCTTTGAACTAACATGCTCGAAGAGACCACCTTCCGACTGCCCAAAAGGGAACTCGTAATGTAGGAAATGAGAGGCGTAACTTCTCTAAGGACTGTAGAAAAAGTACAGGAAAAATAGGTACTGTATATCAGTGTATAATTTATACAGTTGAGGTGGAACCAAATGATATATTATTTTCCATTTTAAAATGTTTTCAAATAGAGCACTCACGAAACTTACATTTAACAACTAGGTAGATCTACGGTACTAAAGTAGATTGAACTCCTCAAATAGAGAATACCTAAACAAAGACAGTTCCTGAAACACGCTCTGCCAAAGTTTACAGTAACTATATAGTGCCGCCTGTAGGCAAGCGTGGCATTAGTCTCGCCATTTTGAACAGCTAGCAGAATGGACTAATAAAACTTAATTGGTAGACTGGTTGTGCACGCTGCAGCACAACTTGTTTTTCTACGGTACCTATTAGGTTAGCTACCAAGCAAGTTTTACGAATGTCAAGAAATTAGGAGAACTGCAGAACTTTTCTTAAAAAAAAACAAAGAATGCTATGGAAACTAAGACAATGTATATATAAGTTTCAAGAGTCCCACTGTTTGGAGCTTTTGAAATAGATAAGAATACTGTAAACACTTGACAATACGGAAAGTAACGGAACGCAAGATACCTACAGTACAACGCATGCACACTTATCATTACACCAGAAGTTGTTTACTGACAACCACAACTCTGAGAGCCCATTTTTTTTTTGACGGTGTTAACAGGGCTATGGCTACAAGACGTGATGCTTCACTTTCAATGGGTTACTAGAGAAAGACCTGCTTTCATACATGTCACCTTATCTCACAAACTTCACTGTACGCATTAAACATAAATTTTCGCAGAAAACAACCAGTTACGACGAGACCGACTGGTCAGTCTTTTTGGATGAAGAAGGTTGACAATACACCGTCAAATAGCTATCGTTTGCACTTCAGCTACAGAACAGCACGAGTCGCGTGTCTAACATGGAACACTATTTCAATTTTGAGGCTCCGAGTAGCGGCAACAGAGCTGCGTACTAAACACTGAACTTATAGCACCACCACCTCACATTATTCTACCTGTTGTGCCGGGACCACACCAAGACAATCTCATGCTCAACTTATGAGTGGCCGTTCAGCTTGAACGTCGTTCCGTCGCTCAATAACGATATCTTAGCTGCAGACTTTCACGGCGTAGCTAATCCGAAGATGAGAGCTGAGCGGGTAACTCCATAGCGTGGCCTCAGCATTTAGGGGTCATTGACGACGTACAGTACAATGTTGCCGTAGGTTGCAGCCTCACAGTCTTATACATGCAAGTCTACTCATCCAAGTGAAGTGCTTTCCAGGTAGGTAAAAGGTACTTCTTGACGTATAGGCCTATATGTGGATTTCTCATTTTTTTACAGAAGTGAGGCCATTATCATATCAAGTTGATTCTATAGTTCGTCTAAAGCGGGTTCCACACATGAAGCTTTTTGTGACCATAGCGCAAGGACATTCTACAGATAATCGCAACGTCGTAAAGCACCGCCGTTTATATGAAAGGCTCGTGTGACCTCTAAGCTCTGGCGTATCGTGAGATACAAGCATATTGATGTACATGCAGTCGTTTTTTTATATTCAGTTTTTTCCGCAAGAGCGATCACTCGTCCGATATCTTCACTGTCATGCGGGCGACTGATCGCACTTGTGGGATAAAAAACTAATAAAAAACAACTGCATGTAGCTACATCAATATGCTTGTAAGAGCATCAAATACAAGTATTTCCTCAACTTCGTGCAGGTTTTCACACCGGTACATTGTTTAGTCTTGCTGTAACAACAAATTTGGCGGGATGACCATTATTTTTGGTCTTGCAATATTTTTCGACCTCTAAAAACCTAGCTTTTATTACCTCCGCAATGGAGGTTATGTTTTCATCGTGTTTGTCTGTCTGTCTATTTGTCTGTCTGTCACCAAAATAACTCAAAAAGTTACGAACCGATTTGGATGAAATTTACAGGGATTGTTAGGTATGTTAGGAGGAACAGATGTTTAACTTTTGGTGAAGATATGTCCATCCGTTTGTTTGTCTGCCTCATTTTTCTCAATGCCATAACTCAAAAAGTTATGAATGGAGATTGATGAAATTAACTTGAGTTGTTAGATATATAACAAAGAGTAGATGCCAAAATTTTGGTAATGATCCGTTTGTTCGTTCGTTCGTTTGTCACTGTTTTTAATTTTATGCTTGTTAGCACAATAACTGAAAAAATAATGAATGGATCTTTATGAAATTTATAGGAGTTGTCAGTAATGTTAAAAGGCATAAATGATTAAATTTTGGTGCAGCTCGGTTGGTTCGTTTGTATGTTTGACTCATGTTTGTCATTACGTTTGTTAACAGTTTAACTCAAAAAGTTATGAACGGATCTTAAAGAAAATTGCACAAGCTATTATTAATATTAAAAGGCACAAATGATTAGATTTTGGAGTTTATGCAAAGAAAATTATGGTTTCAAAGTCAACTTGAATTTTTTGCTATCGTTGCCTCACTTGGCGGAGGTATGCGCTCTCAGAGTGCTCTCGTTGGGAGGTATGGCAAACATTCTAACAGCGGGAACTACGATATGATTACATGGGTTCTATGGTTTAAAGACCTGCCCTTTATAATGGTGCATTCAGATTTTGGCTAGCTCCTCTCGTTTTCGAAAAAAAATGGTTGTGCGATCACTCGCCCACGGTGGGCACATGCGATCACTCGCCCGCCCCGACGCTATGTTGCTAACATATTTATCACCCGCGAACGAAGTGAGAGAAGTGATCATGTTTTCGTTCAAGATTTAAGTTTGTAAATATACATACATTTGTCTGTCCGTCCAATAAGTGGTTGAAAGTGTTGAACAATGTTCATAATTTTTTGTAGGGAGTTTGGTGGGTTGACCTAGATATGACTCATACCAAAAAACTAGGCCTGGCTGGCCATAAAAAATTAGGGCGTTGAATTTGCCTCCATCGCGGCAGATTGTCTTACGCCAAGACGCGTTCTATTTTTTTCCCTATATTATTATCAAGATATATAAGGGTTGTGAGATAACCTTGGTGGACAAAGGATCCATATGAGAAACTAGAATTAGCTTGCCATGAAAAATGACTTCGTTGAATTAGCCCCCACCGCGGGTAATGGTCTTACATCTCGAGGCGTTCTAGTTTCGTTACTCTATAATAGCCGCATAGGTATGGTATAACTTTGCATTTAGCAGTGCAGAGTGCAAATCGATGCAAACTTACAATACAGATGGAACCTAATAATTTCAGAAAAACCATATCAATATCGCCCAAATAGAACGAAGGAAGGCAAATTGTCACAGCCAATTGACTTAAAAGCTAACATTTTACCACACAAGCAGGCGGGGACCGACTTACCTACCTGCCAAAAGATTTGTTAAATAAAAGCCGTCAAGTCCGTTGGCTGGAGAAAAAAGCAGTGCCTCATGTTTCCTTGTAAAAATCTCCTCACGCTGATGTGTCTTATCAGACTTAATGTAGCAGCAAAAAACTCACCAGCACTCTCCCAGCGATCACCACGTCTCACATACACTCTGCTGCTCGGGTAACCGCCTCCAAAGAACATGTTGAAGAGCTCCTCAGCGCTGACGTCCGCTGCAAGAAGAAAATCAGGGAAAATAAGTAGGATGAAGTTACGTTTTTTAATTCACATCGCATATCACTTTCGAGTATCAATCTGTCAATATTGATAGCTACTACAATAATACAAAATAAAAGTAAATGCCTTATAAGACTAGATATTACACAACAATACACCGATCACATATAGAAATACCGCGCAATAAATTACAAAATTTCAAAAATAATCCAAATAGAAGCAGTTGGCCCACAAATATCTTCAATTATAAAAGGCACAACTGCAGCAGTATGAAGTCTGCAGCAATTAACAGCAATGCTACGCCAAATTGGTTCAGAAACAACAAAACAGCTACACAATTATTGAGGCGAAACACAGCATATATTAGCATGACAGTATAGCCATATCACTGCACCACAAGTGCAACAGGTAAGCTCAATGCTCTGAAAGCAACGTGAGCTGCTCACGGTTTGCTCAGACTTGAAATCGAAAGGGAAAACTCAACAACCGTTCAAATCATTTACGGTGGGAGAGAGAGCAAACCAGAAATCTGAGGTGCGTTAATGTGAAAATTGAAGGGAGAAAGTAATGGAACCCTTGCTTTCAATACTAAGTCAATTTACAAAACAGTAGGAGTTAGTACAACGTACTGAGGTATTGCAGCAAGAAAACAGCAATGGAAATCAACAAAAAAAACACAAGAAAGGAGAAATAAATAATGTAAAACATTAAGGCCACATTTTTGTTAACAGTAAATACAGCTCAGACGCTGAAAACAATACGTCGATCCAATAGGGCCATTCAAAGCTGTGAAGTATAAGGGAACGTATACAGCAACATAAAACAGGGATATCGTAAAACCCAACCTTGAAAATCTCCTAGTCCGCAACCTTGGGAACCTGAACCGCTTAACAAGGATGACGCTTCTACTCCGATACCTCTTACGTCTCTCAATCTCACGTCGCTTGAAAGAAAACCGATCAGTACGGGGCCGTGTAGTCTTAACATAATGCTGTGATTTCTTCGTTTTTTTTGCGTACCGAATATCAGCTTTGGTCTGACTGCTAGTATTCTTTTGTAACTCAGAAAGACGTTTCCACGAAGAGCGCTGCGGCATGTCCGTAAAAGTAAGACCAGTTGAGTTTGAGTAGCCAATGGAAGCATAGGTGGTGAGATTTTGTAAGGCGGCTATTGCTACACAGAGGACGAGCGTAAGAAGGAACGTGAGTGAGAGCAAGAGAAGAAGTCTGGAGCAGCGGAACACGCAACCATAAGTTGTCTTCACTGCAGACCGCATGATTTCTGCAACAACGCCAGAACCTCAGTTAACCGAGTTTGTAAGCATAGCTTCTTCCCCTAACTCAGCAACTTAAATTAACCTAAAAGGCAGATTCTTTGTCAACCAAGCGGGGGACAGCACCTTCCCATATTCAACAGATTAGATTATCCTCAGTGGAAGCAACTGCATGCAGTGAGTGGATAACAGCAACTTTTCTAAAGACAATTGATCATCAATTTAAACGGTAGATGCTTCGAGCGAGAAACAGCAACTTTCCCACCTCAATAAGTCAAAGTACCCCTTTAACGTCCAGTTAAGTTTCACTTTTCTCGATGTAGCAGTGTGACAAATGGTGTCCGTGCACGTTAAGAGGTGAAACCAGATTATGAGCGAGTCAGGTGCCTTCCAAACGCTACCTATACATGGTAGGAGGTCGAGAAAGTACAGTTCGCGTCAGCCAATCTATACCTACTCCACTTCAACCTGTTTTCTAAACTTTGAAACCCCACAAGGGGAACTCTATCTAAACCATTTCATTACAGACATTCTTCTGTTTCAAAAGCAAATTTTCATCTTTTCATGGATAATACCTATTGGTCATACTGACGAGCAGTATTTCAACGTTAAAATTTATAAACAGCAGCTGGAACAACTGCGCTAGCAAATGAAGAAGCTGTCATAAAGTCAGAGTAATGCTAAGCAGAACATAAAAGCGATTGTCCGATTCCGTACCACTCCTATAAAACTAGGGCAAATCGCTGAGACTTTCCGGTAGGAAACAACAACATAGCAAGTGGTCATTGAGAAACTAAATTTGATATCGTTACCTAGTCACCGTTGAGCATCGAATGAGCTAAGTGAGAACAAAAAATTCCGACTCTGTACAGTGGTGTGAACCTCTCTGTTCGCGGGCAGTTAAGCAAGAGATGAACAGTTAGGAACAAGCGGCAAGTGAGGAAAAATAGGAAATCCGAGCACGGGGTATAACAAGGTAGCTATGGGAAAATGGAAGTGAGAAAAGAAGAAATACAGAATCAAACAATACAGCTAATAAACACCCTTGTGAATTACTTTTCCATAATCACCTAAACCAAAATAAGATCCAGATTTCCCTCTATGGTCAAATAACCTCTTGGTATTTGCTATGCTGCTTCATTACAATGCGAAAGAAAGTCTAGATGATAGCTCCGTCAAAGCTGAAAAGTTATGACTTGCTTTCTGTTACTTTTACCGTCACTAACGCCACAGTTACAACTTTACAAGTTAATCAGCTACATTCAAAGTCAACCCTGTAGGGACTTGATAAAAGATTGGTTTGGGTTTTTCGCAGCAATACATAAGCAATGTTTAAAACGTTTATAACTTACGCTGGTAGTTATAGTGTTAAAAGGTACCTCCCTATGACGGTGCTCCGCAGATAAGAATGAGCGACAGGCGGTGTGGAAGGCAAAACAAGAAACGCACGGACAACGAGCAATTGGACAAGTAAACAGAACGTTGGAAAAGAAAACAGAGAGGAGAAACGCAACTGCGTTTCATAGACAAGACGAAATAAAGAAATAAAGAACATGCCACGCGTTCGGTAGCTATAATGCACGAACAGCAAAAAATTGGACACAGTAACAGCACATCAGTGAAGAAGAGGATGAGCAGAACAATGACCGTTAGGCGGTAATTATGAGCACTGGTAATTGTATGTGGAGCAATTTGCCATTGCTGCATTTTCGAAGGGACTACTCACCTTCGTATCCTCCACGTGAGTGAGTGAAATGACTTCCGCCACGTCCTCTGGAATGATGAGCGGTCTCCTCAGGTCCATACAGATCGTAATGCTTCCTCTTCTCAGTGTCGGTCAGTACAGTGAATGCATTTGCTACAGCTGTACAGAGAACACGCAGATAACTCATGACTTGGCAATATCACTATTATAATCATGAAATCTCAACAGATGAAAGCTACCTAGTAATATGTAAAAGATAAGCCACACAGTTCCTTTTAAGGACTTTCAACAAGTTTTTATATTAAATACGTTAGACATAATTAAGGGGCGCTAATTTAACCCTATCTTACTTGAGCAATACCAGCATGAATGAAATGACTACCCTATACAGTAATTTGCAACGATATGTCACATAGTTCTTTAGCCATTTGTACAATGAAACTAATTGAGTTAACTACAGCAAATGATGTCTGCTACGGCAAGTGAAATCTGCCTGTCCCCGGTAGTGATACTGCACCAAATGGGCTTTTACTTTCATAGGATTACAATATGAGACAGAGCACATGTAGTGAAACAGCACAGCCTGATCAAGACAGAATTAAGCCTCTCAATACACATTGAGGTGCTGCACAAGAGCCATAGTGAGAGCACATGTAGTAGATACGGTACAAAAAGAACTGTAAAAGGGATCTCTGAAGATGTATCAACGTATTCAGAAAAAACACCTTGGTCCATTTGAGAATTGAAAACTGATGGTGGTAACTGTAATTGAAACTAAGTGCCTACATTTATTCATTTATTTATACGTTACTGTGCGAATGCAACCTATTTTTTTTACAAATTTAGTGGTGATCATAAGATAAAATGAATGTGAGTGAATGCGTTGTTTAAGCGTCCATAGGAACAACTCTGGTGTTTCACTAGAAAAAAAGACGGGAAATGAAGTATGTCGATAGGAACGTGGAACCCATGCACAAGGTTGTTCCCACAAATGGTAACAGTAATTTGGAACAGAAGAGGCAGAGCAGAACAACGCATCAGCTGTAGGTCACTGCATCTAGAAAAGGAGGGGGAGTGACCAAGACGTGGTGGTAGAAGTGATCAGAATTTTTAAAGAGAATATTACAGTATTATGTGTTAGCTCTTCATTTCAATTAGCTAGCGTTTCTGTGAGTAAGCTGGTAGCTAAGTATTATCTACGTCCTAGGCAAAGAAGTAACTAACATGGTTTTGCAAAAAAAATAATAGAAAAAAAGGCCCCTTTCCTTCCATCATTTATATTTTCACCTACCGTGAGGTCAAAATGCAGATGAGGTCAAACTCAAACCTATGAAAAAATTCACTTGATTTGATATTGTAACCTGTTACCAATCATAATAGCAGGTAAAGACTAACATAGTAATGACTGACTATAGTGCAACTATTATATAGCTAGCTATAGGTAGGCCTACCTTTAAAGGCTTCACCAGCCCCAGGTGCTTTATTTTTGTCAGGATGAAACTGCAATGCCAGCTTCTTATAGGCTTTCTTCAAGTCAGAGTCTGTGGCCTCCTTGGTGACCCCAAGAATCTCATAATAATCCTTGCACTTCTTAATCCTGCAAAAATGTATATGCATCAGCCTATGCAATGAAGGGAATAACATGTTACTGTAGGTTTAAGCGTCAAGACACTACAAAGGTGTTGCAATGAGATTAAAGAAGGAACAAATATATTTAATGGCCAAGTAAATAGGAGCCAATACCTGGAGTTGTATCACACCTATGGCAAGCAGATGAAGACAGAAGATGCATCGAACAAACCAATACTTTTAACATGTGTAACAATATGGAGACAAATACAGTGGACATTACATAGAGGTAACAAGGTTTACCGTCTCATTAGGCAATACTGTACCTTAGTCACACTCCAAATAGTCTACCATGCCTACACAAGTGAGTTAGTACCACATGGAGTTAAACGTGGTTCAATTATAAGCCGAATTGCGCCTAAGATAAAATATTATACAGCATCATTTCTGTTCAAAGAAGTGAATGAACAAAGTTGCCACTACAGGCTGGGAAACACGACACAAATACCTACTTCAAAACATCTAAGAGGAGAAGACAAGAAGATAGAAAAAACATTCAAGGAGAGGATCCTTCTCTGCAACCGCCACACATATATGGACACACTACCATATAGCTATATTTAGAATGAACAATTTTATGTTTTAGTAGTTATTACCATGAACTTTTAACAAATTAGCTACCCATATTTTAAGCCAGCTAGTTAGGCCTATCAGCTTACTGGGAAGTATTTTAAGGCTGAAACTATGGTAAATAAAATTATTTTAGTCCTTTTTTTCTCTACTACAGATTTCAAACATTGGGGGTGCATTTGGAACGTACGGTAACTTCCCAAAGATAGGATGAGGATCTGTACAACAGATCCTCATAATATTTATGCTTAGATTCAGACGTTTAAGTCCCTATTTCCAGAACAATGGTGATAGAGGAAGAAAGGACACAGGCATAGCTAGTATATCGATTAACACATGGAAGCCATGCACGATGGCGCTACCATACAGGATCAACATGCACGGGAAGAGCAAGTTGGGAAAAAAGAGGTACGTACCTACTGTAGCTACAGTAAATAAGATCAGTAGGAGTAGGAAACAGGAAGGAAGTACAGTGGGCACAAAAGACAGACAGCCTGAGAACCAAGCTAATGGGTAAGGTAACCTACACAATCCCTCTGGGGTCGCAGCTCCTCATATCATAGGATGGGTGAACCTGACTAACCTAACCCTATGGCTCATCCTAGGTCCCCTGAGGGTGCAAATCCTCACAAACCAAACTAGCCAATAAGGGGAGAAGCAGGACTGACTATAGGAAAATGTAATTCGTATTAATGAAACAGCATGCTATGACTAAGGGATCACTTACAGTTAAGCTCGTACGGTAACATTCATATGAATGGTTGCCGCATCTGAGGCATATGCACAGCATGTTTGATTGACATTGACTATTGTTGGATAAACAGATGGGCAGTTTACTAAAAGGTTCCCCAAAATAATCCAACTGAATCGGGCTTGGTGGCTTGGTTTATTGATGGGATTCTGTACAGTACAGTATGGTATCTGCATAGACTGAAAAGCAGTTCATTAAGTGATATACCATACATATTTATGACTAAGCATGATATATATATTTTGAAGCAAGAGAAATTTCTGAAGTGCATCATGCTATGCTCTACAGATTTACTAAATTCATTGAAAAAGCAGCAGAAACTAGCTATTTGTAGGCAGTGATGTGGCTATTATTAGGTTTCGGCAGTGCCGAATATTCAGTTTCGGCCGAATACAAACTCAAATTTTGCCAAATAATTTTGTTGGCAATGTTTATTTCATCATCTGCATTTAGTATTATTTAAAGAGCAAAGTGTTGACTGTTGAGCAAGCTTCACACTGTTTCTCACATATACGCTATTTCTGTACTCTTGTAATCTGACTAAGGTCGGGGCCCACAGAAAGCAAAAGTGACGCAATGCAATTTGTCCGGGAGTCCGTGTTGCAGCAATGCACGGGTGTCGCGAGGCATTGCAGCTGCGGCGGTGGAGGCAGCAGACTGCTGTGCTCTCCGTTACATTTTGTACGGTACCTACCGCAACAAGTTTGTTGCATTGCATGTCCATTGTCTCGCCGATGGGGCCGCGGCCTAATTTTAACTTCTCTTCCTCTGCAGATGTTCTCATTTTGATATTGTATTCACTATTTATTCTGATTCTAAGCATATTTCTATTCAAACGTCTGTATTATTGTGATTTGTGATAGCTAGAGCTGAAAAACTTAATAGTAGCTATATTGCTGTCTGAAAATTCCACTTAATTTTCAAAGTACCAAAATTATTAGCATCTAATGGAAGTATACTATGGGATTAGCCACTTCAATAAATGTGAAACTGACAAAAGTAGAACGATAAGTACCTATATTAAGCAAGATTTTATCAAGAGACTGTACATATCCACACAAACAGACCTTAACAGGCTAAGAGTCCCAACTCCCCAGCCCAGATTATGATCGTGTTGAATCACTTGGATGTCATGTCCAATAACTAGAATTGGCTACTGCAGCAGGGTGACATTTACAAAAGTTTGAATTTTAACTACGACAGGCGTGTTTTTGGATACTTTCTATCTAAAAACAAGTGGTGCAAAATATTTTTGAAATAAAACAATATTCAGAACTGCCTCAGTGAGGTGAAAGTTGCGATAAATTGTAAAAAACAAACATTTAAGAACATCCTGTCCTACATCTCCTGTGAATAGAATATCACTCCAAGCTCGCTCAGACGTGTAGCTAATTTTGAATTAAAACACTTGACTTCATACTTAGATTACTTCATATGATGCAACTCTGGAGCCCCCTGAACTAGAGCAATAGTCCCTCAAATTATGAGAGTGTACGGTAATGGGGCCCTTGTTTCCCGCACATTGTTCCGTATATCGTAGAGGTAAAAATGGACTCGCTGGTGGTTGAAAAACTACAGCCGAACATTGCAACCAATTATGAGAGGAACTGCCTCTGTTCTTCACTCTTTGGAGAGAGGAGGCTGAAGGAAGCAAGTTGGATGAAAGGTTCAACGCCAACCGGCGCTCCGCAACGTCAGCAACTACCGGTACTTAACTGGCCTGGACTCGGCACAGGAGATGACATTGGCGGGGTCTGTTGTCCACTTTTCCGGATCCTTGAGTAGTAAGGCGATGCTGATGCCCATAACCTTAAAATAACTCTTTTTGATGTATATAATTATTGTCAATTTAACCGGTGTTTTGCTGGTGACTGGCCATACGGATAGGTACAAACACCATATTGAAACGCCGTCGTAGATAGATACCCCGACCCATCCACTGTAATCATCTCTCTTTTTGCCAAGTTGACCTATTCATCAAAATGGCCAAAGGCACGATGAGCTCACACAAGTAGTTCATTATAAGAGCCAAGCGACTACAGCAGCCATCACCTTAGCCATTGCTGCGTCCGGCTAATATGCGCGAGCCTGGAGGAGAGCAAAATCCGCGTCTGAGGCCTTTGCCGGGAACAGTACTTCGTAGCATGCCCTCATACAGATGGAATCGGCAAAGATAGTGAATCACACGTTTCTGGTCACACGGGTTGGCAACAATCTGAAATTACTCCCGGAATAAAATCCGTTTGAGCTCGTAGTTTTCGTTACCTCCATGTGCGAATGATGGAACGAGCCTAGATGAGCGAATAAAGACAATCCGTTTGTACGGGCAGCATTGATGTTGACCTTCCAGAATGCGGTTGAATTCAACCAGCAGGTCTTTGCGGGCGTCTTTCGGATGAAGCAGACATGGTTTCATTTGAAAGATTTATCCTTCGCTTGATCGATGAAGTCCCAGTGGGTGGTGTATCATTACGGAGTTATAGCAGGGAACTTCGTTCAGTCGCAGCTGAACGAATCTCTGTTACAGACAATCCTCTTTGCTGGTGTGGCCCAAGCTCTTAGCGGCTGCAAACAGCAAAAAATACACTTTGCACTTTTTAACCAACCATCGCTGCTGAGAAATCACGGCTGATCATATTTTTTGGCGTGCGACACCGCTTTAACGTTAACCGAATTGTAGGTGACTCTGCAATTGCCATGGCTGGCAGGGGAAAGTTATGTCCTGATGTCCTTCTCTTATGCTCGACGATGATGTCGCGATGGCGATCGAGTAGGACTATTTGCGCCTGAGCTAGAGTACTTCTCTAGCCCTCTCTGTTTGTGTGGAGGAGATGCGGCTGCCCCGCACCTCAGTCATTTGTCCCGTCAGGAACTCACTGTCCTACTTGATTACGACCATCGACATTGCCTAGGATACCTGTGTCAACAATGTGGTCAAGAGATGAGAGAAACTTTGACTCGTTTCTGAATTTGGTCAAAGTACGACGTTTCAAGTTCTTATCCGTGGTCTGCCAACTCTGGCACCTATTGAGGACTTTGTCTTTTGAACATCGGTGCTTTTGCGTAGGAATGTGAAATCACTCTCAGAATTTCTTGACTGCAGTTAGATACAGGGTTGCGGAGTCGGATGGTTCAAGGTCCGACTCCGACTCCTGGTCCTCCAGAATTTCCGACTCCAACTCCGACTCCGACTCCTGGCCCTCAAGATTTTCCGACTCNTTATTAGTATTGGAAAATGAATAAATACTGAATCCTCATATTTTCTCTGTACATAGGCCCATTACTCCCCTACATAGGCAACATGTAACAGCAGCTCTAAATATCTGAACATTTTTGTGGTAGACAAAAAATGAACTTGAGATAAAAATGACCTTGTTTCAACTTTACACCTCAAAAACGGATGTATTTTTCAACTTTCGTTGCAGACATGAAGGAGTTGTAGCAGCTTCATGAAACTTGGGTCATAGAGGTACAAAGAGTTGCTCCTTACAGTGGAACCAAGGATTTTTTGGTACTATGTATACTTTGGTTACTATGGCACTTTAATGATCGGTCCGATTCACCTGGCGCAAAAAAAAATTCCGGGTGAATCGGACCAGCATGTTAAAAAATTTACCACAGAAATGTACTGACATTTAGAAGTTCTATTACATGTTGCCTACGTAGGGGAGTAGTGGGCCTATATACAGAGAAAATATAAAGATTCAGTGTTTATTCATTTTCTAATACTAATAACCAAATTGAATCTTTCACGATGTCCGGTCCGATTCACCCAGAATTTCTTTTTCCACTGGACCGATCCTTTGGAGTGTCTACCACAAAAATGTTCAGACATTGAGAAGCTCTGTTATATGTCGCCTATGTAGGGGGGTAGTAAGCCATTATACAGAGAAAATATGAGGATTCAGTATTGATTCTTTTTCCATTGCTGATAACAAAACCGAATAACCCGACTGTGCCGGTCCGATTCACCCGGATTAACGGGATGCACTCGGATCACATATTTTCAACTGTGCCACTGTAAGTACCAACATATTTCAAAGTTTCTGTATAGTAGCTAGTGCACACATCAGGTAAGTGTATGCATGTGTATTTATAGCTCTTAACTCTGGCAGGTGTCTCAGCAGCAACAAAGTTTCCAGATTGCCGGTCCGATTCACCCAGTCAGACGCTACTTTTCTAGCCCTCTCTTTTTGTGTGGAGGAGATGCGGCTGCACTGTGCCTCAGTCACTTGTCCCGTCAGGAACTCACTGTCCTGCTTGATTGCGATCATTGACATTGCCGAGGATACCTATATCAATAATGTGGTCAAGAGATGAGAGAAACTTTGACTCGTTTCTGAATTTGGTCAAAGTACGACGTTTCAAGTTCTTATTCGTGGTCTGCCAACTCTGGCACATATTGAGGACTTTGTCTTTTGAACATCGATGCTTTTGCGTAGGAATGTGAAATCACTCTCTGAATTTCTTGACTGCAGTTAGATAGGTACTGTCTCAGCTATTGCTAATGCCCTCATTCCATATAATGCGACAGCTGCTGTTACCCATGCTTGCATACGCCTCTCCCCTAAATTACACTCATTTCTGCATCAGCGGGGGCTCTATAGAACTTGCCATTTGCCTCACAGTGGGCCTAAACTCTGCTCACGTTGATGCAAAAGGCAAGTGCTATGGGGCGGTGATCGACGTGATTGTGGGTGAAATTGAGGGGAGAGAAATGTCACCAGCACGTGCATCAACAGCTGTCCCACAATAGCTAACTATGTAGCTAATATGAGAATAATATAATAGGCTTCTTAACAGCAAGGTGAAGATAAAAAGTACCACAGCACTTGCTATTGTGTAGGCAGGACGCTATCGTACCTATGATTCTGCGATCCATGGCCCCAAATATATTGAGTGCCACTTATTTTTTATTGCCAAAGCCATGGCGCCTGTTCAGAACTCAGAGACCATACACTGTTGGCAAAACTCATAACAAACGTATTCCAGGGCAGCAGAAACAGGTATGTTGTTAGGAGTAAAATATTAAAAAAATTTCTGATTTCAGGCAAAAATGAGGAACTTTGAAGTGCTTGAGGCAGTCCCAATTTGTAGTTTATTTCAAAAATATTTTACATTTTATGTTTTTAGATGAAATGGATCCAGAAATGCACCAGCCTCAATTGAAAATCACAAATCAAAAAATATCCTCAAATAAGTAGCACCCTATTACTCCGGTCACTTTGAATGAAGAGTTTTTACGGTTTTGATTGTTGCCAAAAATTATTACTTGGCCAACTATTTGGTTTCAGCAATGACTATTTAGCCAAATACCTATTTAGTTTCAGCAAAATTCACTATTCAGCACATCCCTATTTGTAGGAACCTTAAGCTTATCAAATAGCTATTTAGAACCATGAATACATGCCATAGCCATTATGTAACTACCATATAGCTACTTAGCTACTCAGGCTAAGTTGAAAGTCTTGCAAAACAGCAACTCACTTTCTGACAGCATCAACCTGTTCCTGTGAGTAAGATTTCTCTGAATTTGTTGATTCTTCTGCACCGCCACCTGTTCTCTGGCGCACACCTTCACCACTGCTTTGTGATGCTCCATTGCTCTGCACAGGTTATTAGCAGTTACTACCACCATATGAAATACCGGTACCAGTAGGCCTAATTGCCTCTAATACCTATTACTGTAACATAAAAATATTAAATAATCAAGTTATAAATATGAGTCAGCTTAAACTTGCATCAATGTTTTGTAGTAAACCTGCCATCCTGCTATTGAACATAACTAGAAAGCTACAGTGCTTTTTTTCTTCAAGAGTTTTCAAGAGGCTACCCTACATTACAGATGTAGCTTTATTATTCTTTTTTAGATTAGATATGTAGCTTGGCAGTTGATGGACAAATAGGTCCATTTCCAAAGAGTAGGTGCCCGACTTCATCAGTCTAGATATCACTACAGATAATTAGCTAGCCTACATGGAATAGCTATAAGCCTATAGACTAATACGTATAATAATTACAAAAAATGGCTTGAGTTTGAAATAAAAAGTACAAACCTGACTTTGACTAGCACTTGATGATGTGTTGGTAGAAGGAATAAATCTGCTGATGACACTTTCAAACTCTGGAAAGAAAAACAGTTGCTTACAAAATAGGTATGATACGTTAGCTATATAAAATAAGAATAAAGATCTGTTATTATCCAAGTTCAATACGTGTAAGGGTTGTTAAAACTACACTTGTATTCATAATGTTACACGTATTGAACTTGGAAAATTTAGAGCGGTTGAGAAATTAGTGAAGAGATCTGTTATTATCTCACATACAGTGGGTAGTAAATAGCTACAGTATACCTACACTTAGTGAGGTTTCTTTAGTGTTTATTCTGAAATTTGGAGAAACTGGTAGTGTGAAGTGCAGGAGAAGCAGTCAGTGTGGAGATTGAGAGTAAATTTGGGATCCCTCACTGTGCTTTGCCTCGCCTCTTAGTGCTGGAGTGCTCCACACCTGCAGGACATATTAAGCATTTCTTTGGCTACAATTTGAGCCCTAGCTGATATTTCTAGCATCAATGGTTTGTCTTGCAGCAGCTTTTTAATGAAGGGGTGTTAAAGTGATCGGAGACTAACGCCTCTCCCCTATTTGACTTGTCGGAGCGCACTGCTGCTTTAGGTTAGGTTACATGCGTATGCGTAAGAGTCGCATTTGCCCCCTCTTTAGGCCGTACTGTTAGGTAGTTAGGCATAAACCTCTTCAGATTCCACCTCTCTTTAGGTCATACTGTTGGGTAGTTAGGCATAAACCCCTTCATAATATTGGGCAGGTTAGGTAAGGCGTACGTCTGGTTTGCCTAATTTCCACAAAAAATGAATGTCATATTTGTTTTCAGCATGCCTCACTTATGCTAGAGATTACTTTCTTATCCTATTACTCAGGTGGGGGATAAGACGAATATTAACTAAAATACCCTTAAGACTTATCCTATCAAATGTGACCTCTATCACAAACTGATGAATCCATTACAATAAATGCTATTGTCAACTATAGCTCTGCCCTTTTCTTTGTGAATTACGTATACTAGGCCCTGTATGTAAAATTAATAATAATTGCCTCACAATTACTCTTTATTATACAGTGAGACATACTCCACACCCTAGCGGTGCATGAGCCTGTGGTTAAGCACAAGAATAGCTAGTTCGGCACGATATAGGCAGTGTGCCACTGAAGTGCTGGTAAAATCTGTACTAGCTACTACTACAATTGCTAAAATTCCCAGATGATATGGTATGAATTTGCACTCTGTGGAGCAGAGTTGCGGAGTCGGATGGTTCAAGGTCCGACTCCGAGTCCTCCAGAATTTCCAACTCCTGGCCCTCAAGATTTTCCGACTCCGACTCCTTGGTCCAACAAGTAGATATTTGCCAACAAGTAGATATTTGATGTAAACATTAAACATGTCCAAATAATTTTAGCTAGTATAAACATATCAAGTTAAAGATGCTAAGTGTATTGTACATATACAATATTTTGCATCATTTGGGAGATTAAATTGAGGACATTAAATTAGTTTGGGTAAAACTTTGGCACATCGTACATTATGTGAGGGGAGCAGGGGGGCAAAATAATCAATTTTGGACCGATTGTTCTAAAATTTGCATAGTATAAGTATTTTTGAAAAAGAAACACATTTTGCTTCCACGAATGTTTGGTTATAGGCCTTAGTTTTTGAGATAATGAGAAATATCTATAAATATAGCTATATGCATTTTCTCTAAGTTTCAAAGGAATAGAACTCAATGATTTTGCATGCTAGGATAAAAGCAATGACAGTTTTGGAATCCTTGAAACATTCCTAACAAAACTATTGAGCAGGGTTTTCCCTTTTTGCCCTAATTTATCTTTTTTTTTTTTAACACAGCTTAAAACTAATTTTTTCCCTTATATTTTAGTTAGGTAGCCTAGTGATCGGACAGAATAGAAAATGGAGAGGCCAGCTCAGTAATTTTGTTAAGAATGTTGCAAGGATTCCAAANAAGCGGTGAGTTTGACTCATCTAGATGATGCAGTCAACTACCTCTAGCTTAACCAAAATACTACTTGAGCTAATAATCTGTGGGAATAATGAGACATTACCTAAACATGAAAAAGTAGGTACACCTAAAAATTTAAAAATTGTCACTCTTATTATTTACTGCCACTGCCCCTCCCTATAGCAATGAAATGTATCTTAAATAGCCTAATTTGATCTTTGGTAACTCCTCTACCACTGGACACTTCCAGATTTCCTGTAAGTCAGTTTTATTTTGAGATATAGGCTCAATAATGAAAAAAAAAAAACAACCGCGGCGAAATCACCCCGTTCTACCCTATACTAGGCCCTGTATGTAAAATTAATAATAATTTCCTCACAATTACTCTTTATTATACAGTGAGACATATTCCACACCCTAGTGGTGCATGAGCCTGTGGTTAAGCACAAGAATAGCTAGTTTGGCACAATATAGGCAGTGTGCCACTGAAGTGCTATTAAAATCTGTACTAGCTACTACTAGTCTACTACAACTGCTAAAATTCCCAGAAGATATGGTATGAATTTGCACTCTGTGGAGCAGGGTTGCGGGGTCGGATGGTTCAAGGTCCGACTCAGAGTCCTCCAGAATGTCCGACTCCTTGGTCCAACAAGTAGATATTTGATGTAAACATTAAACATGTCCAAATAATTTTAGCTAGTATAAACATATTAAGTTAAAGATGCTGGGTGTATTGTACATAGGTATACAATACTTTGCATCATTTGGGAGATTAAATTGAGGACATTAAATTAATTTAGGAAAAAAACTTTCGCACATGGTACATTATGTGAGGGGGGCATGGGGAGCAAAATAATCAATTTTGGACCGATTGTTCTGAAATTTGCGTAGTATATGTATTTTTGAAAAAGAAACACATTTTGCTCCCACAATTTCTTTGATTTAGGCCTTAGTTTTTGAGATTAGATTAGATTAGATAGGCGGCAGTAGACGAACCAAGAGGCCCAAAAAAATATATATATATATACAGTAGAACCCCGTTTTCTTGGACGTCTCTTTTTCCCTGAATCTTGACTTTTCTGGACTGTTAAGCAAATTTCAAAGTTTTCCCTGAAATACCAAAGTTTTCTGGTATTCCGGCTAGGTTTTAATTTACTCTAAACTCCGAAAAAGTCAAGATTCAGGGAAAAAGAGACATCCGGGAAAACGGGGTTCCACTGTACACATATATAAGGCAAGTATCGTTGAAATTGAGATGACATATTTCTTTCACAAGCTTTTTGTTTGTAGAGACTAGTTTCACTCAGACTATAATTAATAGATAGCACTATTGTGTACAATCTTAGGTGGTTAGTTATATCAGATTGCACCATCCACTAAATGTTCTATGTAGGCTATAGGTAGCACCCTTTGTATTAGCTTGACGGAAAACTTCTTAGTTGTGAATTTCTTTAGTTAGCCATCAATAATTGTTGTTTTCATTTTCTTTCGTCTTCCCGTTTTCTACTCTGCACCATAGTTAGGCCTATCACCAGGGTGACTGGCAGTTTTTAGCTGAGCAAGAGTATGAGCACAGCTTGCTCGAAACGTTGCATTTTCATAGTAGTAGTAGTAGTAGTAGTAGTAGTAAAGGTTTTACTAGCGCTTCAGTGGCACAATGTCTATATCGCGCCGAATTATTCCCGTGGTTATCCACAGGCTCGTGCGCCGCCAGGGCGCGAAGTACGTCTCATTCTACAATAATAGGAAGCATTAAGGAGCGACTAATATTAATTT
>LQNS02277217.1:10714950-10734648 GCA_001587735.2 Parhyale hawaiensis
ATAATTATTATATTTGTTATAAGTATTAAGTAATATTCTTTTACCTGAGACACGACCGTAGAAGCTGCAATATTAATTACAATTACACATCACACACTCATGCCATCTTGGGCGCTTTTATTTTAATTAAGGTACTATTCATTCGCTCACAAGGACCGAGAGAATCTAATCCGCTCAAGTTTAGCCTGTCCACAACATCTCTTGCGGGCTTTCGATGGGACAAGATTGAAATTTTGGCCGTCTCAAATGCGATCTACTTTTTGTTTTCTGCCTGAAACTCGATCCAAAGTAACGAAACGAAAACCCACGATGATCTGAATTTTTGGTTCGTTAAAGCTTATCCTATTAGATTGTCTCGATTGGAGCGTGCAAATTAAAACTTTTAAAGCCTACCTTGATACTGAGAAATCTAAATCCTCGAAACTTGAAGTGTAACGTTTTAGCCAAAACATCCTGTAACGTGCTGAGCGAGATGAGTTTCATTAGAGGTGGAAGGGACATGCAGGATTTCATTCAACTTTAACGGGTCGTGGTACGTCCGTAATGCAACGAGATGGTAAGAAAAAGAACAAATAAAGGGCAACAGAAATTTACTGATTTCGGTGATCTTGTATTGCACGTTCTCCGTCTAAACTAAATATAACTCAATGACCTATTTATCATTTGACAAGCATCCATATTTTACCTTTGAAACCTTTACAGGTGCGGCGCCTACAGCTTTTACCGATTTAATTTCGGCTTTTAGGGAAAAGAAATATTATATAATTTTTGTGGGCTGCGTAAACATGACAAACCGAACAGTGTCGCCTGAAATATTCAGATTGAGACGTCTTGCGCAACTGTTGCAACAACAGCTTCCCAACTCAGTGAGGAGCGTTGTTAACCCTTTCTTCTCATCAATTAATTTGCCTTTCTCATAGAAATAACACGGTACAAAAAGAGGGTAACGAGTGTTCACCCCTCCCCTGAGTCGTGCAGCGAAATCCAATTTAAAAGCAGTGACTCTTTGTTTGAATAATTCCTCTTGTTGGTCGTTCAAGTTATATGTACAGTAAAGCTAAGGTTAAAATAAAGCTAGATATTCTTTCACTAAAGAAAAGACAAAAATGAATTGCCGGGTATGCTCGTAGGATGGCCAGTGCAAAATAGGCATTTATGTAGCGCAGTTTATTGAATGAAAAGCTGGGTAATCGTAATGTGGATTCAAATACGTCCTGGGAGTATTCGCTTAACTGCCTGTGCTCCCGTGTATCGCTGTAGCATCATTTGGGCTTAAATTCATGAATTGGCATGTAAACACCGAAAAAAAAACACAGATTTTCTTCTGCAGGCAAATTAAACATTTTCAAATTTCAAAATCAGATATATAAATAGTGCCCTAATTTCCCATCATCTGACAAGTAGGAGATATTTTAAGATTATCCGAAAGTAAATTACATTTCAAAATTGAAAAAAAAACGAAAACCGCTTAAATGCTTCATTCCTGAGAATTCAGCAAATGAGTTCGACAGACAGGCACCATGAAGCTCATTTTACTGCTTTAATGATGCATGCTGGGAATAAAGGTAATTTTGGATAGCAAATAATTGCGGAAAAGGATCCTTCATGAAGTGTAGAGGCGGTTTTACATTGTAATTTCATTTTGGTTAACATACATAGTGGTTAGCACCCGGCTGTGGCCACGCAGCGATCGGCAAATGAAAAAAAAAGTGCATAATTCTCTGAGTTTTGATCCACTCCTAATTTGAAGATGATGAATCTTAAACTTTACTAGTAGTACTTGCTGCTCCTACTAGTTGACGGCTAATATTTTAGTAAATTTCTTAGTTGTTTAAAATAGCACAGCATTGCATTCGGCCAGTGGGTAGTCAGTATGAGAGCCAAACGACTGCCATGTGGACACCCCTGTGTGGAACTATGCGTTTTCTAGGATAGCAAACCCATCACATTATCAACAGAACTTGAAGCAAGGGTTGAGACGACAAGCATGCAATAAGAATAATGTACAAAGTAACAATAAATAAAGAATAAATACGTCACTATACACCAGTTCTAAATTACACTATTATTCTATGAGTAAATAATGCCCTCTAATTTTCTCTTGCGCTGACGGTAACACATTTGCGACGAGCATTAGTTTATAGTCTGACCATTTTATCAAGGCAGTTCGGTCGTGGTCCAGTTCCTCTATAGCGTTGGAAATCCAATGGGTATGTGTGAGATTTTGTTCGGCCCATATCTTAGCCCCTCCCACTACCTGTATATAGAAAAATCTCAGAAATAGCCATAGAATTGTCACCGCTATACTGTAGAGGAATTTGACCAGCACTGAACTGCTTTTATAAAATGGTCAGAATATAATTAATACGCCTTTGCAGCGCAACACCGAGGTTGTTATCTACAACTGCAGTATAACTGCCTGCATTACTAATTATTTTATTAATGAGCTACTGCACAGCATAATCGCAGTAGCTATTAAACATGAAGCATGCTATCTTTGTGGACGAAAACTTCCTAATTGTAAATACTTTTGCTTTCTGTGACTGAAAATGTCATCGTTGTGACTGCCAAGTTGTAGACGACAACCGTAACAATATGACAGAAAACACATTGATTTTGGTAACGGAAATATGTTATCGTTGAGATAGCTAAATAGTTAATTGCAGGAGGTGTAACAAACTATTTTACCATCTTGACCAGAATGTTAGAATTATTTGAAGTGTATTTTCTGATAATTATACAACGTTTTCTTGTGTTTCCTCTAAACAATATAGTAAACACCAAATAATGTTATCCACATAGTCATTAGTATGTTGGAGGTACATGTACGTACATACTTACTCAGTGCCATTAAAAATTTACGTTCAAGTTATCAATTGAATCTGACGAGAAACTAATTTTAATCCTTGTGGAATCACCGGTTACGCAAATCACCTTGTGTTGCATCAGTGCAAGTTGCCTTAAAGTACGTCTTAACTTATTTACATTTGCTGGCTTAGATCTAAGCTATCCTATTGGAAACGTAACAAATTTGTAACAGGATGTAACGGACGGAGTTTTGAATAAATTTTCATAGATCTTCCTCCAATTACGTGAAAAATCCGACATTACTGGAAATGAAGGCCAAAATTAGTTTCCCATTATATTGGAAAGCCCCGTTTACACAAAGCAACTATGCTTTCAATTCGTCTGTGCTGCTTGGGATTTTTCCCAGGTTTATGGGATTCGACACTGATATGTAGAATTTTGGCGTCTGCCATTGGGATATATATAATTGTATACGTTTAGTAAATTAAGAAAATTAAATGAAACAGTTGTGTTCGACGTCATTTAGGGGATCTTGTTTTTCAAGGAACAGCGGCCCGTTGAAAGCGTGTACACCAGATCTCGTGTGAGCAATTTATTCACTTATGGAAAGCTACAAATCTAAAAGACTGAACCTTCAATCACAACTTAGTCTGAGCGGTGGAGAGTAGTTTTTTCACTATTCAGATTATAATAAGTGGATTAAGGGCATTGTGTCGTGAAACACATCGTTTCTGATATGTATAGGATAATAATAATTTATTCTAGCGCATCAAGAACTAGAACGATCAGCGTGGTGTTCATGTGGATTTATTAAGACTGAGAAATGTCAAGCGTTAGTCTAGCAGAAACTTTTCAATAAATTCAATTGGAATATCATCATTGGCTCCAATTTAATAATAAAACGAGTAAGAATTTCCACGCTTCTGCACAGAAGAATTTGACCAAGAGTGAGAATTTCTAAAATTTTGTGCTGTTCAACCCATAATACGAAATTTTATGATTCACTCTAGTCGAGTTCCTCTAAGAAGAAAAATACAGTTATATTTAAAAATTCCTAGTTGAGCTGAACAACTCATAGCTCCTGGTGCAGCACTGCAGCGTCCTCGTAGTCCAGGTTGGAGTGTATGGCACCGGGGGAGTCGTGGTGAGGCAACGGGGCACATGGGAACTCCTTCTGTTGATGGACAACAAAAGTGGACTCAACCTAGATGCCTTGGTACCTTCTATATGAGAATGAAATGAAGAGAATGCAACATTCTCGCTTTTGCTATGCTACACTAGGCGGTAACAGGAAGCAAAGAGCGTAACGGGAGGACTCACGAAAAATTAGCACCAAAAAGTGACGTCATCATCGACGAATCTATGGCTAGAGCAGCTTAGGAGTAATTCAACTAATTTCACTACAAAAATCATCTTAAATTGCGAAACTCATCTCTAGTGTATAAATAAATGAAGATAATATATACTAATCTAGTAATTATCTATAGAAAATTGCAGTGCATGTTGGTGGAAACTTTCACAACGCTAGCGCCGACTTTGTTCCCTTTCGGCGACTCAATTTAACTTCTTTTTCCAGATTGAAGCCTTATTTACACTTCATATTCACTTCACAGTACTCTTCACAGAATATATATATTCCTTACGAGCAAATATAAGCACCATTATAGCCAATTCTGTACGCGAGAGAAACCACAATAACAGCCTTTTGCTCGAACTTTCTGTACTTGGCGACAACATTTTTCGATATTTTGCAGCTCAAGTAACTGGTCAGTCTTGAGCGGGAGACTGAATGAAATAAATCGAAAAAATACGATGATATGCTCAAGAAAACAATATATGAATGTCTGAGGTCCCACACCTAAAACGATTCGACTCGTCGATGTGATGTAAATTTGCTACGTGTGGTCACAGCTATGTTTTATTTCAGTCCTATTGAGTCCTCCCGTTGCATTCTTTGCTTCCTGATGCGGAAAAGTCAAGGATTACCAAGAAAACTAAGCACCTCAAGGGGACCAAGGGGAGGCATAATGACGTATTTTAAAACTTTACTTCTACATAATCATTTGGCCATTTATTCGTAAAAGTAAAAGGTAACGTTCGCTTGACAGCACATCCAACAACTGGGATATCCACACGCACTGGTTCGTGCCTCAGATGGAAGCCCGCTGTACCCAGTGGAGGGCACAGTTGCAATCTACTACCGATTAGTCAGGGCTATGACGCCAGAAACGGAAGGCCCTTATCCACCAACTGGAAAATCACTACCCCCACCATTCCCATTTCGGGCTAGGTCCTTTTCCACGCAATAACGTCTAAAAACCAAATGCTGACTCAGCAAAGCCAAACACCGAAAGAATTTACTCATCTGACAAACAGGCTCGAACATGTTACATACCACCCAGATAAGCAAACAAACGCTTACAATGGAAATTGTGAACCAGTTAAAAGTAAGCCAATGAGATTAGATTTCCTCGCTCGATGGAATTAGCTGCCCTAATCGATGAGGCTTAACTTACCTGACAATCACCGCTGTATGCTGCGGCCCTCAGCACCGTCAGGCGCTCGGGTACCGTGACAGGGGCCACCATCAGCCCTCGCACGGCACTGAGAGAAATAAATAACGAAATAAGGAAGGGAGCTGCTGCATCATCTCATTTGGATGAGCAAATAAAGCTGCGCTCTAAAAGATGACTGCACGGTATACTTAATTTAATTCCAGCATTTTAACTATTAATTTTCTAGAGCTCGGTTTCGACTTGTGGCAGCAACGTCTCATCTTTATAACTGTCTCTGGCCTACAACCTACTGTATTTTTTGAAAGATTACTACCACTGGTCTTGACCCGTACCGAGAGTTTGGGGCCACTAATTTTTGGCTTATTTTGAAACTTTACAGCCAGTAGTCTTGGAGAGTCTACTGTCAGGGGACTTTGGCCAATTGGAGAGTTTACAGCCAGCTGTCCAAGCCCATTTAGGAGTGTAAGGCCTGTTGTCTTGGCCCAATTCCCGTTGGGCTTTACAGTCGACCGTCCCGCAGCCTTTTCAGTTCCTACAATTATGATAGCATTTGGTTCTTCACTAGGGTCGCAAGTTCTAAGGCCAGAAATAAGAACCAACTGTCACTGAGCCGCGCCCAGCTCTGCAAGTTTCAATGTTCACACAATGTTTGCTCTCGAACATCCAGTAAAAAAAGTAATGCAATGCAGAAGTTGACTTACTGTAAAATCTAGAAATAATACTGCTATTACTTCATGGAGCCATGAGGTCTTAAGATAATTCTGCCTGCAACTGAATATACTTAAGTGCACATCTAATACAAATCTACTTTGCTCTGCCACTGGTTTATAGATCCCAGAGAATAGAAGATAATTCTGTCTACAATGACTTTAATATCCACACGTCTAATCTAAATTACTTTTGCTAGCACTTTGAACTTTTACCTTAAAAGGCCAACAAGCCTGAGGAAGTTCAGCTTCGTCGTAAGGACTCGCATAAATTTCTTACTATTCTGAAACTGTAAGACTTTGTCATTTACATACGAGATCGCTCATTAGTAATACTTAGGTCAGTATTACCAGGGCACAAAAGTCTCACTTGACAGTTGTTGAGCACATCATCTGTTTGCGGAAGGAGGGACAGCTACGTTATACCTTCCTACGGGGAGAAATAAATATTTTTTCTTTCTTTTCTACGGGACAAAGGTAGAAGGATACGCACCTGTAGGAGGCAAGTATGGCGGCCTTAAGGCCAGTCTCCCTCTGTGCGGCGCGACACACCACCTGCGCTATACAGCTGGTGTCCTGCCCGGCCCGCCTGCTCAGGTGGTGCTCTACTCCACCCAGGTGGTGTAGCAGGGAGCCAAGTTCGTACTCCAGTTTAGGTGTTATCTGAACAACAAAAGGGAAATCATGTAGGTTTTACTATAGCCTGTTGGACCTCTTTTGGAAGTGTGTTCCAAAATTCGTTACCCGGATGTACTTTATCAGCTCGCGAGTGACCAAATGCAACAATGCGGCTTCTACGGCAGGTTTTCTCGCTTCTTCAAATTACAAATATAAGAGATAAAATTTTGATACATTAGTTGATTCTTAGGAAACCGTACTGGAAGAGAGGAATGAAGCTCCAGGCTATATTGGAAAAATATTTTTCCTTTTATTTGTTTGGAACATTTTCGATGTTCTAAAATCCATGTAAGTAAAAAGTGCTTCAAATTTATTTCAGTGCTTTTTTCTCACTTCAATGGGCAAAAATTTAAGGCGAAGCCCTGCAGTCCAGCTCTTGCTCCAAATCTAACGACGGCACATCTGTTTGAAGAGCCAGGGAAAGAGCAGTTTGAATTCTAAGACTGAGACCACATAATTTTGAGTAGCCCATTAGGCATCGTGTGGCTCTGAAAAGACTAGGCCTGGTGCTGGAGGTCTTGGAGCTACTGTGTTCAGTAATGCGGCTATTGGAAGGTTCGAAATTCTCAAACCAAAGTATCAGAAAGAAAACTACGATACAGTAGAGTGAAATCGCGAACTGTGTTGATTGCTTTATTATGTTGCAGCACATTAACCACGGAAGTATTGGGAGCTGTTGGCGATTCTATTTCGGTAGCGTTGCATGGGGTCCCCTAGACTCTTCACCAAAAGCCGGCATCTACCACAAGTGTAGGAGGCCCAGCTCACAATATGTACGCTGAAAGATAGCAAAGCAAAATGAGACTTCCTTTGGTACTGTGCGGTGAAATATCATCGCAAATCGTGCTGAGGGTAGAAAACCAGCATGCAATGACGTAGCTAATTCTCACACGATTCTACACCGTAATGACGTGACTCTTCCACTGGATCCGTAAGAAAGAACTGACAGCTGGGTTCCAACAGAAAAAATGTTTACCATATCTTTACTTGGAACATTTTGAATCTTTTAAGACCCATAATAAGTTCAATATAAACACTGAATGGTGATACTTATGGCGTTTGGCCATTATCTGATGCACTCTCTACGCCGCATGGCCCGATCACTCACCTGCTGCAACGTCTGTCCCCGCATCTGCTGGAGCTGCGCAGTCGTGTTGCGCAGCAGGCCTGTGATGTGCTCCTGCGCAGCCGCCAGCAGGGGCATGGGCTGCACAGGCAGGCCCGCCGCCCCCATGCTGATCATGGGCCCCAGCAACTGCTGCCAGTTGCTCAGGGTCACTCCCTGGCCAAGCAATAGGTTGGAGACATGGTGAAATTCAGCGCTGCAGTTATCTATACGTACCCGAATTCATCCTGTCTTTCATGCTTTCAGTGACTTTTCTCGTAGGAAAAACACTATATAAAGTGTGGTATATATGTAACAGCGAGAAAAAGGGTTTAATATAATTTTCGTAATTGGGAGAAAAATTGAATATACCTCGGCAAAAGTGTACAGTAGGCACGAACGGGTTATAAGATGCCTTCGATATTTGCTGCAAATGAGACAGTCTACTGACTCTATTCCTTTTAGATCTATGTATGGTCGAACGTTTCTCAGAGGAAACATTTCATACAAAGCGAATCCTATGAAAAATCGAAGTTTTTATTTGTGGTTATAAAATTAATTCGTGTGGAGCTTCAGTTGCGATTTGCTAGTTTGGATCGAGTTTCAGGCAATAATTCTAAGTTGATTACAGAAGCTCCTCCGTCGCTGGATTAAATATTCGGTCGTCCTAAAATGAATCGGTTTGTGGTTATCTGACTTTTCTCCTAAAATTCCATTTAAAGTAGCTCACATTTTAATGGCTCAATGCACAGCTTTGTATACAGGACAGATGCATCGTACTGAGATTTTCTTCGGTACAGTTGATGCCAAGAACAACCAATAACTCGAAAAATTAACGGTAGGACCAACCTTGAGCCCCAGTCCCTCGAGGGTGGCAGAGATTTGCTCGGCGACAACCGAGTAAACAGTATCCTGGATGTCGGGCTCGGCGAGCAGCAGCACCAACTTGCCGAGGTGCGGAGCCGCTCGACGTGACAATGTCACGCACTCGCCTGTCGAGTGACAGGGATAAAAAATTAATAATAATTCTCGAGAATGCAGAGGGGGCCTTCCTTGGCAAGGGGCCCGGAGCAATTACCCCCTCATAAATCAGGCCCTTATGGCAAATCTGCAATTTGAAGCGCTGAAACATTTCATGCAGGCTTTAATAGACGGGCTCCTATTATTATCTTAGCAAATGCAGATGATTTTATAGAGTAGATTCCGTTCTGGATGTCTCTTAACAAAGATGTGATTGATTTTATCGAGTATGGAAGAGCAAAAACTTGATATTAACGAAGCTCAAGTTATTTTTCGTAAAAATTGTAGCGAGGATTCAACACAGAAGAGGCAAGTTCATTACAGCCTACCAGAGAGGATCGAAGGTGGCGCTGTTTAGACGACAGTGTGTCTGTGTGTCCGCATTCCGCGCCCCGAAAGCAAATATCTCTTCGGGGCCAAGGGCTCATGTCAAAGTGTTGTTCTCCGATGCTGTGCTGAGGTTAGTGGGTATCCGCAAAGACTCTAGTGCCACTTTCACTATATATTAGGTGTGTATATCTTTCACACTGACGCTCGATCATAACAGGCATTTTCGTCTTATAATGACAAGGCCACACTGGACATTCGCATTCACAACTTGATACAAGGATGTGAAACTCGCACATTACCTCTACTACCGTATCTATGCTTCCATTGCCATTTCAAATATGTATCGAAACTGTACTCGAGCTGCACATCCTAGCAACAAGTTGCGTGTGTGAATGCTTACGTGGTCTCGGTCAAAGGCTGCAAATTATGGGAAAAGTGGAGCAGCAGACTTCACTTTGCGAGATGGCCAACTCAAAGTGCCAATTGGGGCCTACGAATGATAGCTGAAAGTTCAGTAAAATCTTTTCTATTTAACGCAGCGAACTCAAACAAGAGCTAAACTGTTCGAAGTAAGGCAAGGTGTGTGTTTATGAGCGAGAAATACAGTTTTGTAAATGCATGCCGATAGTGATCGCTAATTATTAACTTATTGGGCACCAAACTGATCGAAATTTGATAAAAAATAATTTACTGTGTACTAATGGGCGAATTTAATGATCATGTATTCATGTGTAATATGTACGTACATGCCTTCAGCCACCATCAACAGTTTGCTTTCTGTTTGAGGTCGCTATGTCAGTCAGCGCATATGTTATCGAAGTTTCAGCAACAAGGACCTGTTTGGCCGCAGTTGGCCCTGAAATATAGTGTAATCTTTGGTGGAACTTACGAGTTTTTGAAAGAATAGTTTAGAATGTTAGGCGAGTCATTCGATGTGCTCTCGCGGACAATTCCGGAACCAAACATTTCACGGCGTTCCGGTGCTGCGCGGGGAAAAATTTCTTTTTTTTTCAGTCAACATTTTTTTATGTTAGAATTGAGAATTAAAGGTGAAAAGTCCTAGATTGTGATCGTGACCTCAAAATTAATTCGAATTTAATACAAATTCAGCGAGCGACTGCAGAATCTTAGTCCGCCATCACAGAATCGTACAACGCCCAGCACTGATAGTGTTCATATGTCTCTACATACAGCAGAAATTTTTAGGGCAAGCCACTGAGAAAAAGTCCCACGTACCTTCATCAGATATGGAAGCAAAGACTTGGGACAATTCCTTGTCCTTGAGTCCTAAATCACTGACGACGCTGCTGAGCTCCTTTAGGAGGGTGGCGCCTCCAGGCAGTCCGGCCACAGCCATGGGCACCGCCGCTGACAGGAACGCCTTCGCCCCGACTGCCTAGAGGGGAATTACAAACATTAATTTCATTTTGAAAGTGTACCTTATCGTACTTACGAGGTTAAGTAATGGCAACAATAACCTCTCATGTTCAAGTACCGTATTTAGCGGCGATTATTATTTGTATTAAGGAAGATACAATGTTACTTTTAAATATTTCTCTCCACATGCTGCAAAATAACTTTGGATATAGAGATCGGCACAACGTTAGAAGGTTTGGTGAACGTTGGAACCATGTCTGAACTACGGACCACGGTTGGAACTTCTGACAACCGATGCCGGACTGAGGTTGTACCAATATGCACCACGATATGGGTGCTTATACATGGCCAAACGATATGGGCCAGCATTGGAGAACGCTTCATGAAAAAGCCCAACAAATTATTCTGTCAGTATAATTTATGCATTATTTTACTACAGGTACCAGGAAAATATTTAAATTTCCTTGGAAGTAAAAATATACCGAAGTCAATAACTATTGGATAGCAATGTTGGCCCATTAGGCCGACGATAATTTCCAGCGGTGATCCTACATTCAGTGATATCGTAAATACCGTAGAAACGACAACGCATTGAATAAATTATGAATAAACACTCATATGTCAATGAAGAATGCACATACTATAATAAAATATATCCTTTTCGTATATTTTTCATCCTTGAAGGAAGCACAGTAAATTTTACAAAGAAGTCTGTTCACTACCTTTAATGTCCCAGATTTAGGCTTAAGACAAACTTGATTGTCTCATTTACGTTAAGAATAATATTTGATACTGAATCAATATATTAGCATTAGCGCACTAATATTTTACTCTCAAGTAGGCAGGATAATCAGCTGCTTCATTGGCTGAACATTCATCAACAATGTTGGTCCTTGATTGAAAAACAACGCTGGCTCAACATTCTAAAAATGAGCAGTCGGCCACTGTTGAGATACAAGGTTGATACTCCCTGGAGTCAATGCTAAATACTACGAGGGTCATCGCGTCATGTATGAATTACGTTTCAAATAGTGAAATTCCTGCGAGAAAAATAGATTATTTCGTGAAGAAAGGGTTAAGGAAGATGCATTACAGCGGTGTGACGGCGGCTTGATCTGAAATTCAAAATGTTTCAGAAAATCAGCGTTGGCCAATCCCACTTTGGTAAAATATAGCCATACTTTTTCCTGAGCAGCCAAAAATTACTTAACAAACAAACTCAATCCTCAATGCTAAACATTTTTTAAGAATAAGCAAAGAAAGTCCGGGTATATCATTGTCTTTTTACTTCATTGTTGAGATCCGTGTTCTGTGGAACCCTGATGCCATGCACAGCTCATATTACATCTCTCCAAAATTGTGATCACATATTGAGCTCAATTGAAACTACGTTTCATTACCTCTGCCAAGGATGTTATGATTTTGATGGGCTTATCAGTCTGCTGATAATAATAAATATATGATGATTATTAGTAGTATCTTTATTTTTACTGTTTCTTGGTCTGTTAGCAACGTAACTCAAAAGCTATGAAAGGATCTTTAAACAATTTACAGAAATTGCTGGGAATACAAAAGACACAAAGATTAGCCTTCTGCTGATGATCCATCAGTCCGTTTGCCTGTCTACCGTTTTGTCTTTTACTTTAAAATCTCTTACAAAAACTAAGCACGGATAAAACGGTATTAAAACTTAATGCATTGTATTTGGAATTTTACAGCTCTACATGCAGCTGCGTCCTTTCATTATCACCTTCATTAACACTATCATCAATCCTCTCTATGTTGTCAGATTGCTTGAGGTGTTAATGGATAAACATTTAACGTTTGACGTCCACATTCAAAAATTATGCAGAACCGTAAAGAGAACGCTAATATTTCTTCACAAACTTCAACCTATGTTTGATCGATAATCATGTTTACTTCTCATCCAATCGCTTGTTCTTTCTTATTTCAACTACTGTAGTTAAATCTGAGTAAAAGCCACTAAATATCTTATATCAGACGTACAAAAAGCCCAGAGCGTTGAGGCAAAAGTGGTTCTCAACGGAAAATTCACTAGGTTCAATTGCACCAGCCTACTATTAAACAAGCTTCAATGGCCACTAGTTAGCACGAACTTGAAACTAAATGAAGCCCAATGTGTTTTTCGTTCACTCCATGGTGCTGTGGGAAATGCTAAGGCTGCTCTGTTTACACACAATAGTGAAATCAGGAAAAGATCTCTTCGGTCAGGGCATTTCCGAGTGCGCTACACCCGCACCGAGACTGGGACACGTGCTCCTTCTATTTCTGGAGCTAAGCTTTGGAAGGATCTTCCCTATCCAATACGTGATGCGACTGGATATAATCAGTTCACCAGGATGACGCTGTTGCACTTCAATAGGTCCCAAAAATTGTGTTAAACTTGCTATGAAACCGCTACAAACACACTGTCACCCATAGGGGAAATCTCAGTTAGTCCATATCTTTTAATTACTCTTTTAACTTTCATCTTCGATGGTTTTAAATTCCATGATTCTCACTTAATTTTTTGTCCATCCCATAAGCGAAGTCACCATCATAGAGTTAAATGAAAATCGTAACTTGCACCTTATTTCTAAGTGTAATACGTCTACTTTTTCTAGATTTGCAAATTTTATATTTTATCATGCACAAGATTAAAACTGCTACAAAAGCAATTCTGTGCGAAATTGTCGCAATCAAAGAGTTGAATAATTAACTTTTTAATGCGTACGGTATTTCAAATTGCAATATACCTATTTTTCTTTCTAAATTTCTTTACTGTATAGGATAAATATGTTAAACCAGACTGTCTATGCAAAATTGTGCTACTTATAGCTAAAGGGTGAACACTGACTGCCCACTAGTGTGAATCTACCAGCCAATTATAAATCTTCTTCCATGTGTCAGCTTTAAGAATGTTATTTATAAGAATGAATACCTAAGGATGCTACTCCCCAAAGTTTTGGGGACTGCATCCACCTGAGAAAATATATTGTAAATTATCATTATTATTTCATTAAGCATTGCGTTTATTGGCGCAATACTATAGGTACTGAACAAGACAAAAACAAAACTTAAGCTTTTGTGACCCTAGATTTGCCATCGTACCAGCACAATTACAAGACCCATAATTGTAAAGCCTCTGAGAACCTGGCCACGATGTCATAATCTGTATAGCAGCTCTGAGACAGCGCACCTGGTGCCGGACCCTATTTATCGCACGCTCATTGCTTATGCATTACCTTCGTTCTTGCACTGTTCGCTGTCTTGCAACAGTGTCTGTCGTTCGGCCTAAAATGCATTAAATCAGCAATTCCTAAACATCTTGTTGATTGACATATCCTTTGTGTATATAAAGGTTATTTAGCTTGTCATATTTTAGCAAATAGGAACGTAACTCCTTTTTTACACATACATACAGTATTTATTCAAATATTGGAGGACTCCCAGGCTGAATCATTTGTAGGTAAGAGTTAGAACGCCTTCTGGGTTTAGAAGTTTATTTGACCCCGAGCTTTCGAGCCATTATACATGACTCGCTTAAAATTTCGTTCCCCTGAAGACGAGTCATGTATAATGGCTCGAAAGCTCGGGGTCAAATAAACTACAAAACCCAGAAGGCGTTCTAACTCTTACCTACAAAATACATACAGTGTATATATATAGTCTGGCAGTTTCTTAATAACAGGTACAGCAACTTTGCAGCTTATTTTCTTTTGTGTTAATGAAAGGGCTGTACAACTCTGGTAAAAAATTCACTTAGATCAGCTTAGAAAGTGGCAAATAAGCAATGGCAATAAGCAGCCTTACGTTACATCTTCAAGCTCAGCCGCACTTCAGGTCCCAATATTCCATCGTATAAATGTACATTCCCAACCGTAATTTTGCAAAATACGGATTTGCAATAATTATTAGACTATCGAGATCTGCGAGCGTCGGTTTGGTGCTTGTAATGAAGAGTACAATAATTGGCAGAGGTGAGCACCTGCAGTTATCTGCGGCCATTTGCGGCCAAGTCATGAGACCCAATAAGAGGCCGGAGGCCGCCAAATTCAAGGCTATTTTATGGATTTTTTGTTACTGGGCCGAAAATACCAACAGGTGATGGCCGCAAAACGCACTTCAGTTAAGGCACTTACGATTGAGGGCCAAAATTAAGCTTACGAGACTTGACTTATCCGAAACTTCAAAGAGAAGCTTTGCATTTCTCACTTGCAAATGTACTGTGAATATTAAAAACAACACGATTTCCTTAAACTTGCTCAAAACTCTATTTTACGGAGCAAGATTGAGTTCTAAGAGTCTCAAGGGTAACCGATTGCGGGTCATTGCCTGACACTCAATTCAACGAGTTGAGGCCAGCGCACCTGCCTGAAGTTCTGACCAAGTCGACCTAGCCTCGAAGGCTTAATTCTGTGCCCAATCGAACAGGTCCTTAATTACCATAACGTTTGTGCTCCAGCGCTCTTAAGGCTAAGGTCCTTCATAGAAAACTTTTAGCTCTGTAATTATTTAATTGAATATGCAATCTATATTGGAATCTAAAGCATAAACGCTAATTGTCATATCGGTCTATTCGCTCAAAGAAGGTCGACTGAATTCATTCATCGAAGAGTTTATTTCTGCTACGTCGACCGCCAACTGCCAGTGCCTCCTTCACATGAAATGGACGTACAAGTTCAAGAATGACATCATATTCTGAAACTTTAAAAATTATTCAGTTATAATAATTACTAGCGCTTATTTTGGGTTTGGTAAATAGGCACTAACGTTATTCAACGGGCATCTTTCAAGATGAAGCATGCTTAGCTGAAATTCGAGTGGAGAATGAATAATCTGCAGCAGAAATAGTTAACGTGCACACGTTAAGTTAACTTATTCTCTAGACTTGATACTGAACTTAAAGCATTCCATTCCAGTTTACAAACCTTAGTTTCGAGCACCGTCTTGGCAGTGGCCATAACGGCTGCCAGCTTCGCATGGCAGGCCTTGTTGGTCTGGAGCTTCATGAGGGCAGGCTCCAGCACGTGCAGCAGCCGGGACCTGCTCAGGTCCAGTCGTGTTATCCTCCTACAGAGACAGTCCATTTGTTTTGTAAGTTTAAAGAGATAAGAGGGGCTAAATTTGCCTATTAAAACCTCTATTAAATGTGTACACCGGTGTTCACCTTGTTTCTCTGGAAACATCAATAAACTCATGAGTCATGACCATGAGAAGAGCATGGGTGAAATGCCCTGCTGGGCAACTCTACTTTTTCTTAGTATTTCAATCCGTCCTTCGTTTCGTTTCAGTCCTTCGTTCATGATGTATACAAATAGCAGACGGAAAGCATTGCTCGCAGAAAATTACGAATATCTGCATGCTGCATCAAATATTTTTCTCCCCGAAATATTTTGTTATCGCGCCAGCACTGATGCAGGTAAGAATCGCACACATTCTTCAGTTCCGACTTAGTTTCAATACCAGCGATTACTTATATCGTTAACAGTTGTTGTTGTTGTTGCTGCTGAATGACCGCTTTTGTTTAAAAAAGAAAAAAAAACAATATCGTGTAATGGACTGAAAGCAAAAGTTTAGAAACAAAAAGCCCGCAGCAGGTCTTTCGTTAATCATTATCAAAGGTATTGAAACTGAAGCTTACCTTTCCTCAATTGAAGGTCATCGCAATACAATGGTCAATTGTGAAGCCGGCCAAGGCTTTAACTCTTTATTATGGGCCAGTCAATAAGCTCTTCACTCATTCACATTTCAAAGAGTCTCTACAGCATCCTGAGGATCGACAAAGTCTAAAAGATGATGCAAGTCATTAGCCGTGGCATGCGGACACCAAGACTTTCTCCTCTCCGGCAGCTATGGTGATTCATCTCTCTAGGGACGGGGTCAACCGGAAACCACGTGTATCGCGTACGTCGTATTCTACGTTTATGCCACGATACAGAAGCGCACGTACGGTATGTTTTCCTGGATAAATTACGCAGTATTTAGTAGAAATGAAGAAGTTCATCAACGTCTCTGGCAAAATTAAATATTTTCCGAACGAGTTACCCTATATGTCATGGTTAATTAATGGGTAACCCAACAGTAAGAGCGACAGAATGTAAGTATTTTTTCTTGTAAATTACACATTGTATTAGAAAAACCAGGTTACCCATCGCCAGCTGCTTCGCTATGTTTACTCATTCTTCATCACTATTGCTAATCACATAATATGTAGGAAAAATGGGACCACCAATCATCGCCCATACTAAAAATATTAGTGATTTAATTTTTTTTTTTTATAATGAATCCTGTATACATCGTGTTAGATTAGCACTATCTTACGAGAAAAGCAATCGTAAGTAAATGTACAAAGAGCTATAACCTTTTACAGCCTGGAATGATGAAGCCATATTATTAGGTTTTCATTCGTTAATATTTACCTGGTAAATATCAGAGTCCACAAATTCTGATAAATTTTAATTTAAAACAAGAGGCAATAACAAGGCAGGTACTAATAGCATTAGGTGTTATTTTATTGGAGCAACGCATTAAGCAATGCGTGTAATAAACCCAGAGCAAGTAAAATATGCCGTTGAAATAATTTTGGATACAGACATTTAAAATTTTAAATTTTCTGATCAATGTGATGAGGAATTCAACCTTGAATCCTTCACTGTATGTTCTAAGATTCCCAGAAGCTTTAATAATGCTGTTTGGTATAAACGTACAGGCAAAAAATTACTCTACATTCATATGTGGTGCATGTGTCACGTATATAGGATTATTTTATGAACCAAGTGTGGCTCTTCTGCGATAGAAAGTAATTGTAATGTGTTGATTTTGACTAACAGCGGCCTTGATCAACGTAGATCATATTGGAATCAGATTCCAACTAAAGCCATCACTAAATAATACGAACGGCTCCTGCTCTCTACAAATCGTGCCCAGATAATGAGTGCATTTGCCCCATTGTTAGATTCAGTGCTTTAGTCTGTAGATTCTATAGGTATGAATACTCATGGCATAGTGCCATGTGCAATATATAATTACTAATATTTTTTTCCGCCTAACAGAATTCGTGATGGAATTAACCTACGAAACATTGCACTTCTTTAGTAAAAATATCGTAAATATAATGAGGTCACTCTCAGCCGTACTCTTCGCCTATAGGATTTTAATTGATGTGCGTGTGTGACGGTATGAAGGTGTAGAAGTATTTTAGAGGTGTTTCTACCGAGTATTTGTGACGTCATCTTTACGTCAGTGCGAAAAAAATCAAGTGAGATCTGATTTACTCACGCTTTTCACAATTATTATCTTAATCATACGAAAAATGTTTCAGAAAGGAGCACTGCCTGCATTTTTTTATCCCAGTCACAGTTATGAAAGGAAACATTGCGTCAGTGACCGATTTATATTTGAAACAATGCATGCTTTTGTGACCGTAAATTTATGTGTATTTATATATTTTTTGCAATAAAATTTTGGTGTTTAATTTAGCTTTAAAATTATCTTCACGTGCCCATTGCCCAAATTTTCTATTCTTTTTTTTTTCATATATCCTTACGCCACCCACTGAAATAAGTCGCAAAATGCAAATTCACTTATTAGCTAAAACAAAATCTTTATTGCATAAATCCTCAATTTTCTCTAGAAATAGGAAGTGGTCTATTTCTATCAAGTAAAACCCAATTCGATACACTTCCATAGCGATGCACTCTTATCAGTATTCCTTCTCCGGACGAGGGCCCGCACCTGCCGGCTGACTTTTTGTGCCGGTGTCCGGTCTACTGAGCGCGAGCACGCGGAGGAATGACCGGCTCAGAAGAGGAGCTGCACTATTAATTACTCGTTTACGTCCATAAGGGAATTTTAATTTCTCCTCAAGAGTATTATGGATAATATCGTCATTGAGGAGCAATGGGTATGAATAAGTTAGAGTAAGTGAAATAATAATAATACAGAAACACTTTAGTAAGTAAGTGAACTGGTTTGAGAAAAGCTAGACATCGAAAATTAACTTTTAAGAGAGGAAGTTAAAATTATTGTTTCTTGCCATCATTTAAAGACAGCATGAGCGGCTAAGTAAAATTGCACTGAGGTTCCATGCACAACTGCAATAAATCTACATTACCGGTAATTACCGAATAAGCAGATAAGTTCGTACTGAAGGTGATCCTATAATTGATAAATAGGTTCTGTGGTCAATGGAGCTGCAGGAACAAGGCTTAAACGTAGACGAATGTGCGTCCATGACGTGAGTGGTTACAGAAACAGAAGACTGAGAAATGAACAAGCTAGAAGGGTGAGACCTCAACACGGATGCAAAAATATACAATTTTTTTAAACGGTGCGGCCATTCCAGAATGGGGCAATATCTTCATTGAATCATGTCTGTTAGAGAACCTAGAACACAAACATCAAGTATCATCACATGCGAATTCCTGAAGTAGTTTTTAATATAAATTATCAGTTGTACGTATACGCAACAAATACGTGTGGTAGAGAATTTCTGTTACTTGCAACGATACAATACCACACAAAACATTGGATGGAAAAGAAGATAGAACACTGCCAGCGTCAGGAATCTTTTCTATCGGGAATAATTTTGGATTCGGTTCGCAGAATAGCTGGATATAATTACGTAGTAATAATTTATTACTTCGCATTGAGTGAATATTCTAACAGCTAGTTCTCTATTTTGCTTTAGTTCCCGAGCCTGAGTCTAGCGCTCGAGTATGCACCGCTAGCTACAGCGAGAGATCTTGATGCAAAACTTTTACTGTGAACTCAATTATAGAATAAAATGTAGGATGATTTGAGAGCTAGGAGCTGATTGCGGCTGACTCATGAGCGTAACGCAATTAGAGAATAAAGTATAGCACATGGGAGAAGAATAATGTTAGGTAATGAACGATGTAAGAGAGAGAGCAGAGGGAGAGAGTCTGGAGAGAGATGGAGGTCTGGGCGTCGGTGAGAGGGTGGAGGGGTGGAGGTAAACAGGTCCTTAACGGCAACAGGAGCATAGGGTGGGGGGAAGGGGAACCGCCAACCATCCTGCGTACCTACGTGGCGAACCGTTCGCTCGCAACGCCTTAACCGTTAGACGCACTGGCTCTAACTTGTTCTTTGCTTCATGAGGCATTGGCTTTTGCTGCTGTCATATGCCGCACTG
>LQNS02277217.1:10786924-10797003 GCA_001587735.2 Parhyale hawaiensis
AGTAATTAATAGTGCAGCTCCTCTTCTGAGCCGGTCATTCCTCCGCGTGCTCGCGCTCAGTAGACCGGACACCGGCACAAAAAGTCAGCCGGCAGGTGCGGGCCCTCGTCCGGAGAAGGAATACTGATAAGAGTACATCGCTATGGAAGTGTAACGCTTTGGGTTTTACTTAATAGTAATAGACCACTTCTTATTTCTAGAGAAAATTGAGGAATTATGCAATAAAGATTTTGTTTAACTAATAAGTGAATTTGCGTTTTGTGACTTATTTCAGTGGGTGGCGTAAGGATATATGAAAAAAGGAAAAGAATAGAAACTTTGGGCAATGGGCACGTGAAGATAATTTTAAAGCTAAATTAAATACCAAAATTTTTTTGCATAAAATATACAAATATACATACATTCACGGTCACATAAGCATGCATTGTTTCTAATATAAATTGGTCACTGACACAATGTTTCCTTTTATAACTGTGACTGTGATAAAAAAAAATGCAGGCAGTGCTCCTTTCTGAAACATTTTTCACATGATTAAGATAATAACTGTGAAAAGCGTGAGTAAATCAGATCACACTTGATTTTTTTCGCACTGACGTAAAGATGACGTCACAAATACTAGGTAGAAACACCTCTAAAATACTTCTATACCTTCATACCGTCACACACGCACATCAATTAAAATTCTATAGGCGAAGAGTACGGCTGAGAGTGACCTCATTATATTTACGATATTTTTACTATAAAGAAGTGCAATGTTTCGTAGGTTAATTCCCTCACGAGTTCTGTAAAGCGGAAAAGAATATTAGTAATTATATATTGCACATGACATTATACTATGAGTATTCATACCTAGAATCTACAGACTAAAGCACTGAATCTAACAATGGGGCAAATGCACTCATTATCTGGGCACAATTTGTAGAGAGCAGGAGCCGTCCGTATTATTTAACGATGGCTTCAGTTGGAATGCGATTCCAGTATGATCTACGTTAATCGAGACCGCTGCTGTCAAAATCAACACAGTAGAGCCACACTTGGTTCATAAAATAATCTTATATACGTTGCTCGTGCACGACAAATGAATGTAGAGTATTTTTTTGCCTGTACGTTTATACCAAGCAGCATTATTAAAACTTCTGGGAATCTTAGAACATACAGTGAAGGATTCAAGGTTAAATTCACCATCACATTGATCAGAAAATTTGAAATTTGAGATGTCTGTATCCAAAATTATTTCAACGGTGATATTTTACTTGCTCTGGGTTTATTACACTCGTTGCTTGATGCGTTGCACGAATAAAATAACACCTAATGCTAAAAGTAATTGCCTTGCTATTGACTTTTGCTTTCAATTAAAATTTAGCAAAATTTGTGCACTCTGATATTTACCAGGCAAATATTAACGAATGAAAACCTAATAAGATTACTTCATCATTCCACGAAGTAAAAGGTTATAGCTCTTTGCACACTTACTTACGATTGCTTTTTTCGTAGCATATTGCGAATCTAACACGATATATATATAGGATTCATTATAAGTAACAAAAAAATCAAATCACTAATATTTTGAGTATGGGCGATGATTGGTGGTCCCATTTTTCCTACATATTATGTGATTAGTTAATAGCGAGGAAGAATGAGTAAACATAGCGAAGCAGCTGACGATGGGTAACCTAGTTTTTCTAATACAATGTGTAATTTACAGGAAAAAATACTTACATTCTGTCGCTCCTGCTAATGGGTTGCCCCTTAATTAACCATGACATATAGGGTAACTCGTAAGGTAAAACACTTAATTTTGCCAGAGACGTTGATGAACTTCTTCATTTCTACTAAATACTGCGTCATTTATCCAGGAAAACATACCGTACGTGCGCTTCTGTATCGTGGCATAAACCTAGAATACGACGTACGCGATACACGTGGTTTCCGGTTGACCCCGTCCCTAGAGAGATGAATCACTGTAGCTGCCGGAGAGGAGAAAGTCTTGGGGTCCGCATGCCATGGCTAATGACTTGCATCATCTTTTAGACTTTGTCGATCCTCAGGATGCTGTAGAGACTCTTTGACGTATGAATGAGTGAAGAGCTTATTCATTGGCCCATAATAAAGAGTTAAAGCCTTGGCCGGCTTCACAATTGACAATTGTATTGCGATGACCTTCAGTTGAAGAAAGGTAAGCTTCAGTTTCTATACCTTTGATAATGATTAACGAAAGACCTGCTGCGGTCTTTTTGTTTCTAAACTTTTGCTTTCAATCCATTACACGATATTGTTTTTTTTCTTTTTTAAATAAAAGCGGCCATTAAGCAACAACAACTGTTAACGATATAAGTAATCGCTGGTATTGAAACTGAGTCGGAATTGAAGAATGTGTGCGATTCTTACCTGCATCAGTGCTGGCGCGATAACAAAACATTTCGGGGAGGAAACCATTTGACGCAGCATGCAGATATTCGTAATTTTCTGCGAGCAATGCTTTCCGTCTGCTATTTGTATACATCATGAACGAAGGACTGAAATGAAACGAAGGACTGAAACAAAACGAAGGACGGATTCAAATACTAAGAAAAAGTAGAGTTGCTCCGCTGGGCATTTCGCCCATGCTCTTCTCATGGTCATGAGTTTATTGCTGTTTCCAGAGAAACAAGGTGTAAACACCGGTGTACACATTTAATATAGGTTTTAATAGGCAAGTTTAGCCCCTCTTTTATCTTTAAACTTACAAAACAAGTGAACTGACTCTGTAGGAGATAACACGACTGGACCTGAGCAGGTCCCGGCTGCTGCACGTGCTGGAGCCTGCCCTCATGAAGCTCCAGACCAACAAGGCCTGCCATGCGAAGCTGGCAGCGGTTATGGCCACTGCAAAGACGGTGCTCGAAACTAAGGTTTGTAAACTGGAATGGAATGCTTCAAGTTCAGTATCTAGTCTAGAGAATAAGTTAACTTAACAAAACAGTACGTGTGCACGTCAACTATTTCTGCTGCAGACTATTCATCCTCCACTCGAATTTCAGCAAAGCATGCTTCATCTTGAAAGATGCCCGTAAAATAACGCTAGTGCCTATTTACTGTGCCCAAAATAAGCGCAAGTAATTATTATAACAGAATAATTTTTAAAGTTCCATAATACGATGTCATTCCCGAACCTGTATATCCATTTCATGTGAAGGAGGCACTGGCAGTTGGCGGTCGACGTAGAAGAAATAAACTCTTCGATGAATGCACTCAGTCGACCTTCTTTGAGCGAACAGACCCATATGACAATTAGCGTTTATGCTTTAGATTCCAATATAGATTGCATATTCAATTAAATAATTAGAGAGCTAAAAGTTTCCTATATAGGACCTTAGCCTTAAGAGCGCTGGAGCACAAACGTTATGGTAATTAAGGACCTGTTCGATTGGGCACAGAATTAAGCCTTCGAGGCTAGACTTGGTCAGAACTTCAGGCAGGTGCGCTGGCCTCGACTCGTTGAATTGAGTGTCAGGCAGTGACCCGCAATCGGTTACCCTTGAGACTTTCAGAACTCAATCTTGCTCCGTAAAATGGAGTTTTGAGAAAGTTTAACGAAATCGTCGCGTTGCTTTTAATATTCACAATACATTTGCAAGTGAGAAATGCAAAGCTTCTCTTTGAAGTTTCGGATAAGTCAAGCCTCGAAAGCTTAATTTTGGCCCTCAATCGTAAATGCCTTAACTGAAGTGTGTTTTGCGGCCATCACCTGTTGGTATTTTCGGCCCAGTAACAAAAAATCCATAAAATAGCCTTGAAGTTGGCGGCCTCCGGCCTCTTATTGGGACTCATGACTTGGCCGCAAATGGCCGCAGATAACTGCAGGTGCTTACCTCTGCTAATTATTGTACCCTTCATTACTGGCACCAAACCGACACTCGCAGATTTTGATAGTCCAGGAATTATTGTAAATCGATATTTTGCAAAATTACTGATGGGAATGTAGGAATATACGATGGAATATTGGGACTTGAAGTGCGGCTGAGCTTGAAGATATAACGTAAGGCTGCTTATTGCCATTGCTTATTTGTAATTCTCTAAGCTGATCTAAGTGATTTTTTTAACGGGGTTATACAGTCCTTTCATTTACACAGAAGAAGATAAGCTGCAGAATGGCTGTACTTGCTATTAAGAAACTGCCAGACTATATATATACACTGTATATATTTTATAGGCAAGAGTTAGAACGCCTTAATTCTAGGTTTTGTAGTTTATTTGACCCAAGCTTTCGAGCCATTATACATGACTCATCTTCAGGGGAACTAAATTTTAAGTGAGTCATGTATAATGGCTCGAAAGCTCGGGGCAAATAAACTATAAAACCCAGAAGGCGTTTTAACTCTTACCTACAAAATGATTCAGAGTGGGAGTCCTTCAATCTTTGATTAGATACATTATGTATGTATAAAAAAGGAGTTACCTTCCTATTTGCTGAAATATGACAAGCTAAATAACCTAACATACACAAAGGATATGTCAATCAACTAGATGTTTATGAATTGCTGATTTAATGCATTTTAGGCCATACGACAGACACTGTTGCAAGAGAGCGAACTGTGCAGGAACGGAGGTAATGCATAAGCAATGAGCGTGCGATAAATAGGGATCGGCACCAGGTGCGCTATCTCAGAGCTGCTATACAGATTATGACATCGTGGCCAGGTTCTCAAAGGCTTTGCAATTATGGGTCTTGTAATTGTGCAGCTACGACGGCAAATCTAGGGTCACAACAGCTTCAATTTTGTCTTTGTCGTGTTCAGTATAGCAATGAAGTCTCATTACTCCGCCAATAAACGCAATGATTAATCAAATAATAATCATAATAAACCATCTATTTTCTCAGGTGGATGCAGTGCCCAACAAATTTGGGGAGCAGCATCCTGATGTATTCATTCGTATAAATAACATTCTTAAAGCTGACACATGGAAGAAGATTTATAATTGGCTGGTAGATTCACACTAGTGGGCAGTCAGTGTTCACCCGCTAACTATAATTAAGTAGCACAATTTTGCATAGACAGTCTGGTTAAACATACTTATCCTATACAGTAAAGAAATTTAGAAAGAAAAATTGGCATATTGCAATTTGAAATACCGTACGCATTACAAATTTAATTATTTTTTTTCAACTGTTTGATTGTGATAATTTCGCACAGAATTGCTGGTGTAGCAGTTTTAATCCTGTTCATGATAAAAAATAAAATTTGTAAATTTAGAAAAAGTAGACGTATTACACTTAGAAATAAGGTGTACACTACGATTTTCATTTAACTCTATGATGGTGACTTCGCTTTTGGGATGGACAAAAAAATTAAGTGAGAATCATGGTATTTTATAACCATCGAAGATGAAAGTTAAAATGGTAATGAAAAGATATGAACTAACTGAGATTTCCCCTATGGGTGAGAGCGTGTTTGTAGTGGTTTCTTAGCAAGTTTAACACAATTTTTGGGACCTCTCGAAGTGCAACAGCGCCATTCTGGTGAACTGATTATATCCAGTCGCATCACGTATTGGATAGGGAAGATCATTCTAAAGCTTAGCTCCAGAAATAGAAAGAACACGTGTCCCAGTCTCGGTGCGGGTGTAGCGCATTCGGAAATGCCCTGACCGAAGAGATCTTTTCCTGATTTCACTATTGTGTGTAATCAGAGCAGCCTTGGCATTTCCCACAGCACCATGGAGTGAACGAAAAACATATTGGGATTCATTTAGTTTTAATTTCGTGCTAACTAGTGGCCATTGAAGCTTGTTTAACAGTTGGCTGGTGCACTTGAACCTAGTGAATATTCCTTTGAGAACCACTATTGCCTCAAAGTTCTGGGCTTTTTGTACGTGTGATATAAGATATTCAGAGGCTTTTACCCAAATTAAACTACAGTAGTTGAAATGAGAAAGAACAAGCGATTGGATGAGAAGTAGACATGATTATCGATCAAACAGAGGTTTAAGTTTATATGAAGAAATATTAGCGCTTTCTTTATGGTTCTGCATAATTTTCGAATGTGGACGGCAAACGTTAAATGTTTATCCATTAACACCCCAAGCAATCTGACATCTGACAACATCGAGAGGTTTGATGACAGTGTTAATGAAGGTGATAGTGAAAGGACGCAGCTGCATGTACAGCAGTAAAATTCCAAATACAATGCATTAAGTTTTAATACCGTTTTATCAGTGTTTAGTTTTTGCAAAAGTTTTTAAAGTAAAAGACAAAACGGTAGACAGGCAAACGGACTGATGGATCATCAGCAGAAAGCTAATCTTCGGCCTCATATATTCCCAGCAATTTCTGTAAATTGTTTAAAGATCCTTTCATAGCTTTTTGAGTTACGTTGCTAACAGACCAAGAAACAGTAAAAATAAAGATACTACTTATAATCATCATATATTTATTATTATCTGCAGACTGATAAGCCCCATCAAAAACATAACCTCCTTGGCAGAGGTAATGAAACGTTGTTTCAAAGTTGAGCTCAATATGTGATCACAATTTTGGAGTTTAGCATTGAGAATTGAGTTTGTTTGTTAAGTAATTTTTTGGCTGCCCAGGAAAAAGTATGGCTATATTTTACCAAAGTGGGATTGGCCAACGCTGATTTTCTGAAACATTTTGAATTTCAGATCAAGCCGCCGTCACACCGCTGTAATGCATCGTCCTTAACCCTTTCTTCACGAATTAATCTGTTTTTCTCGCAGGAATTTCACTATTTGAAACCTAATTCATACATGACGCGATGACCCTCGTAGTATTTAACGTTGGCTCCAGGGAGTATCAACGTTGTATCTCAACACTGGCCAACTACTCATTTTTAGAATGTTGAGCCAGCGTTGTTTTTCAATCAAGGACCAACATTGTTGATGAATGTTCAGCCAATGAAGCAGCTGATTATCCTGCCTACATGAGAGTAAAATATTAGTGCGCTAATGCTAGTACATTGATTCAGTATCAAATATTCTTAACGTAAATGAGACAATCAAGTTTGTCTTAAGCCTAAATCTGGGACATTAAAGGTAGTGAACAGACTTCGTTGTAAAATTTACTGTGCTTCATTCAAGGATGAAAAATATACGGAAAGGATATATTTTATTATAGTATGTGCATTCTTAATTTATATATGAGTGTTTATTCATAACGTATTCAATGCGTTGTCGTTTCTACGGTATTTAAGATATCACTGAATGTAGAATCACCGCTTCAAATTATTGTCGGCCTAATGGGCCAACATTGCTATCCAATAGTTATTAACTTCGGTATATATTTGCTTCCAAGGAAATTTAACTATTTTCCTGGTACCTGTAGTAAAATAATGCATAAATTAAACTGACAGCGTGATTTGTTGGGCTTTTTCATGAAGCGATCTCCAATGCTGGCCCATATTGTTTGGCCATGTATAAGCACCCATATCTTGGTGCATATTGGTACACCATTGGTCCAGCACCGGTAGATAAAGGTTTCAACAATGGTACGTGTTCAGCCATGGTTCCAACATTCACCAAACCTTCTAACGTTGTGCCAATCTCCATATCCCAAGTTATTTTTTAGCATGTGGAGAGAAATATTTAAAAGTAACATTGCATCTTCCTTAATACAAAATAATAATCGCCGCTAAATACTTGAACATGAGAGGTTATTATTGCCATAACTTAACCTCGTAAATACGATAAGGTACACTTTTAAGTTGGAATTAATGTTTGTAATTCCCCACTAGGCAGTCGGGGCGAAGGCGTTCCTGTCAGCGGCGGTGCCCATGGCTGTGGCCGGACTGCCTGGAGGCGCCACCCTCCTACAGGAGCTCAGCAGCGTCGTCAGTGATTTGGGACTCAAGGACAAGGAACTGTCCCAAGTCTTTGCTTCCATATCTGATGAAGGTACGTGTGACTTTCTCAGTGGCTTGCCCTAAAAATTTCTGCTGTATGTAGAGACATTTGAACACTATCAGTGCTGGGCGTTCTACGATTCTATGATGGCGGACTAAGATTCTGCAGTCGCTCGCTGAATATGTATTAAATTTGAATTAATTTTGAGGTCACGATCACAATATAGGATTTTTCACCTTTAATTCTCAATTCTAACATCATAAATGTTCACTGAAAAAAAAGAAATTATTCCCCGCACTGCACCGGAACGCCGTGAAATTTTTGGTTCTGGAATTGTCCGCGAAAGCATATCGAATGACTGGGCGAACATTCTGAATCACTCTTTCAAAACACCGTAAGTTCCACCAAAGATTACACTATATTTCACGGCCTACTGCTGCCACAGCAGTACTAACCTCAGCACAGCATCGAAGAACAACACTATTACATGAGCCCTTCTCCCCGAAGATATACTTGCTTTCGGGGCGCGGTATGCGGACACACAGACGCACACCGCACTGGCGTCTAAACAGCGCCACTTTCGATCCACTAATGTAGGGTGTAGTGAAGAAAAATAACTTGAGCTTCATTAATATAAAATTTTTGCACTTCCATACGTGATAAAATTAATTACGTCTTTGTCAAGACATCCAAACGGAATCTGCGCTATAAAATCATCTGTATTTTGCTAAGATAATAAAAGGAGCCCATCTATTACAGTCCGCATGAAATGTTTCAGCACTTCAAATTGCGGATTTGCCAAAAGGGCCTGATTTATTAGGGGGTAATTGCCCCGGGCCCCTTACCAAAGAGCGCCCCTCTGCATTATCGAGAATTATTATTATTTTCTTATCCCTGTCCCTCGACAGGCGAGTGCGTGACATTGTCACGTCGAGCCGCACCGCACCTCGGCAAGTTGGTGCTGCTGCTCGCCGAGCCCGATATCCAGGATACTGTTTACTCGGTTGTCGCCGAGCAAATCTCTGCCGCCCTCGAGGGACTGGGCCTCAAGGTTGGTCCTACCGTTAATTTTTCGAATTATTGGTAACTCTTGGCATCAACTGTACCGAAGAAAATCTCAGTACGATGCATCTGAGCCATTGAAATATTAGCTACTTAAGATCGAATTTCAGGAGATAAGTCAGATAACCACAAACCGATTAATTTTAGGACGACCGGATATTTAATCCAGCGACAGAGGAGCTTTCGTAATCAACTTGGAGTTATTGCCTGAAACTCGATCCAAACTAGCGAATCGCGACTGAAGCTCCGCACGAATTAATTTTATAACCACAAATAAAAACTTCAAATTCTCATAGGATTCGCTTTGTATGAAATGTTTCCTCCGAAAAACATGCGACCATACATAGATCTAAAAGGATTAAAGTCAGTAGACTGTCTCAGTCGCAGCAAAAATCGAAGGCATCTTATAACCCGTTCGTGCTTACTGTGCACTTTTGCCGAGGTATATTCAATTCTACTCCCAATTACGAAAATTGTATTAAACCCTTTTTCTTGCTGTTACATATATATCACACTGTAGATAGTGTTTTTCCTGCGAGAAAAGTCAATGAAATCATGAAAGACAGGATGAATTCGGGTACGTATAGGTAACTGCGGCGCAGAATCTCACCATGTCTCCAACCCATTGCTTGGACAGGGAGTGACCCTGAGCAACTGGCAGCAGTTGCTGGGGCCCATGATCAGCATGGGGGCGGCGGGCCTGCCTGTGCAGCCCATGCCTCTGCTGGCGGCTGCGCAGGAGCACATCACAGGCCTGCTGCGCAACACGACTGCGCAGCTCCAGCAGATGCGGGGACAGACGTTACAGCAGGTGAGTGATCGGGCCTTGAGGTGTGGAGAGTGCATCAGATAACGGCATAACGCCATCATTACCACCTCTCAGTGTTTATGATGAACTTATTATGGTTTTTAAAAGATTCAAAATATTCCAAGTAAAGATATGGAAAACATTTTTTCCATTGGAACCCAGTTGTTGGTTCTTTTTTACTGATCCAGTGGAAGAGGGGGGCATGAAGCTAAATGCGGGCAAGACTAAGGCCATGCTCGTGTCCAGGTCGCGTACACTGGGACCTCCTTTTCCTGCACTCATGCTGGATGGCGTATCACTTCCTGTGGTTGATGACTTGGTAATCTTGGGTGTCAATTTTGACCCAAAGTTGACGTTTGAGCGCCACATT
>LQNS02277217.1:10804646-10816153 GCA_001587735.2 Parhyale hawaiensis
GAAGGGGGGTGCACGGGGGGAGGGCGGCAAGCGGCTGAAGGGGGCCACCTTACTTTGAATACCTTGCACCTTGAGGGTCTTAGGACGGAGTCCAGGTGACGTTTCGCACATCACTTCACGTGTATGTGGAGTCACCACGCTCGGGGTCTTCTGTTGGGTCGCAGTTAGCCACCAAAGAGAGAGCCAGCTGCGAATTATCTCCACAGTGCACGCAGTAGGCCGGAGTGAAATATGGAACGGTTTCACAATGAATACAAATTTGTATGATGATTGAATGGTAACAATATTGCGGACTAATGTGGGCTTGGCGCATTATTGGGGACTTAAGTCCCTCACGCCCCCCTTTGTGCTGCCGCTGCCTACACTCTGACACATGCGTTACACAGGAGCTACTACAGTGAGTTTGTTGAGAGCTGTGTGTGGTGTACTTACACTTGTTAAAAATAATTAATAATAATTATCCTGATAATAATCAGCGGTTATCTCGATTCTTATAACTGATTATCCTGGTGTGTACAATGCTAACTAGCCAGAAATTGAGACAATTACCGAAATAAGCCTCACTCCAGAGAGAGATAATAAGGCCAAAGAATTATTATTCCTAAGTTTCTGTGCTTGGTCAACGCAGCACAATCTTTTTGATGTCACATATGCATGCTTTTTCCTTTTGGCAACCGAAATTTAATAGTGTTATCGCCAAAATGACAAAGCAACGGATTAAAAAAAATATATTTTCTTGTGATTTCACAGACAATACAACATAAAGCGATAAATAAATATCAAGTGAAGAAGTGCATTTATGAGCATCAAGTGAGCAACTGAGTTTACGAGCATCAAGTGAACCACTGAATTTATGAGCATCAAAGGAACAACTGAATTTATGATCATCAAGTGAATAGGTGAGTTTATGGGCACCTAGTGAACAACTGAGTTCATGAGCACCAAGTGAGCAGCTGAGTTTATGAGCACCAAGTGAACAACTGAGTTATGAACATCAAGTGAACGGTTGAATTTATGATTACCAAGTGAACAACTCAGTTTATGAGATACAGGGGAGCTCAAGCTGATGAATTTGTATGTATGTAGCAAACGTAACACAAGCAGGCGCGTAGGACTATTTCTGAATAAGTGAACGCAGGAAACTTGAAAGGAGGAAAGCTCCTGCAGATTGAGACGACTTCTAGAGTATTCATGTCAGTGTTGGAGCAGTGGTAGAGAATTTCGAAGTGGTTATCTGCAATATTGGATGGCCCTCAAGTGCAAAATAACACATTCATCTCGTGGAGCCATTATCCTACACTAGGCTGTAAAGTATGTGTACGCTCCATAGAATTTATAGATGTTCGAGAAAGTAATTGACATTGTAAGCAGGCGTATGCGGGAGTGGCACTAGAAAACTGTATTTTCTGGAACCTTTTCTTAGTTGTAATGATGTTCTTCCACTTTCAGTTAACTTTATGAAATCTTTAAGTTACATTCATGGAGCTTGCAGTTACTGTACAGCCTCTTAATGTTGACTAGTACAAAGTTTGGTGTTTCGTTAATAGTAAAAAAAAATCAATGATTTTAAACTTGCTAGCCATCGTATATTCTGAGGTATAGCAGACATCGTAACATAGACTTGTGGCAAAAATTTTTATACCGGCTCCCTTTAAAAAAAAATCCATCTATAATTTTTTTCTTTCTTGGTCATCATTTCATCTTTCGCAAAAAAACTCGTCCCTGTTAACGTATGTACAAAGAACGTTGTAACTGGGGGACGCAGTCAAAGCAAATAAACAACAAAACAAGCTGGTGTCAGGCTCTGCTGAGGTTGTTGTGTAAAAATAGTCCTACTGCAGCTGTTTAAGCAGCAGTTTTTCTCAGGGGTTTGAGCGCGGTGCCGATAAGACCAATTGAGGTTTATACTCACCTGAGCACTCACACGGAGCACATGCACGAAATTCTCCTGATTCAATTTGAAAGACTAATTGCACAATTGCAGCACTCCTCATCAGAATCACATGCACTCCTTAAGTTTTTTTTTTTTAACTGTTTAAATTTGAAAGCAATAAGTTGCCAGCGCTATGCAACTACTGGAGTGATATACGTATATAGAGCTGATAGTCAAACATTTTCCATGCAGTATACCGATTATTTCTTTTTAATTTCCTCCTTCTATAAATATAATCACTGGGACTTTACAGGCAACTGATCGTGACGTACAGCTTTTCTCTTTCTTACAACTTAAATTTAGCTTTCTTCTATAACGTAGTTACGCCGATGCAGCACTGGCAAGCAATGCAATAATAAAAATGACAGCGTTGAAGCTTGCATCAGCAACTCCACCCAAAAAGAGGGAGAAGGAGGTGAGCGATGATCATAATTTTTTTTTGTAGGGAGTCAGGTGGGTTGACCTAGATGTGAGCGATGAAAAAAAAAATAGAATTAGCTGGCCATAAAAAATGATGGCGATGAAATTTGTTGTCTGTCCACACACCGAAAAAATAAGGCAGAAGGAGTTGAGTCATAATGCTAATTTTTTCAGGCAGTCAAGTGGGTTGACTGAGATGTGAAAAATAGAAAAATCTTGTGCTAGCTGGTCATAAAAAATGACAGCGTTGATTCTGTAACTCCGTCCAAAAAGAAGCTGAGGAGCAGAGTGTTTTCAGACGGCCCAGGTGGGTTGACTAAGATGTGAAATAAATACCAAAACTCTAGAGTAAGCTGGCCACAAAAAAACGAAGGCGTTAAATTTGCTCCCACAGTGGATGATGGTCTCATGCCACGAGACGTCCTAATTTGAGATATGACTGCGACTGGCTGGGTTACCCGTGTAGCACCGGTAACCCCGAAATGCTGATTACAACACGCCTCTGTGTTGCGCCGGTAACCAAAAATTATGATTACCACACACCTTCAAATCATTTCATTAAGAAAATTAGAATTCAGTTTAGTGGATGGCTCAGAAGTAATCACTTAAGTGTTAACGCCTAGAACTTCTGATGGACTGTGTTAACGTAATTAAAGAATTCTTTTGCTTGTTGACCGTTGTTGAATAATAAAAACGTGTCGTTTAGATACAGTCGATAAAACAGGGGCTTAAAGGCTCACGGTAGTTGTCAAGAAAACTGTTTTCAATGGATGATAAAAATATGTTTGCTAATAAAGGAGACAGACTGGACCCTATAGCAAGATCATCAAGCTGTTTTCTTGACAACTGCCCGGCAGCCTTTAAACCCGTGTTTTATCGACGGTATCTAGACGATACGTTTTTTATTATTCAACAACGCCTGACACTTGATTCAAAGATTCGAAGCCAGAGCACCTACCTAAATTGCCGGACAAGTTAAGCATCAGCGGCTTAATTTACTGGCCTTTCGAATACGCCCTTTCATCATAAAGAAAATGGCTTAGGCCCCGAGCACACTGGCCACTTTGTAGAGCCACAAGTGGCGGGGATGTTTTCTCCCGTAGGTTTCCATTGCATTGTTTTCAAGCTGTGCCGATCATGCTGGCGTCTGTGGATCGGGACTGTAGCGGGCTGTCGCTCATCCCCCAATTCCATTAGCAGGGCGATATGCATCAGGTCATGGGCAGACCCGCAACATATCATATCTTTGGATCGATATACCTGCGTAGCTCTACTTAATACATGTTTTGCCACCATATGGTAGCCGGTCACAGCAAACACACGGGAGCAAAAGCTGCTCGGGTCATTCGACTATACAAGGNNNNCAAGGCACTGCAAACTCACCTCTGCATCTCCCCAGGCCCAGACACCCCCAGTGCAGGACAGCCAGACCAGGGAGGAATCCACACCAGTTGTAGATACCTATAACTCCCTACACACCAAACTAAACTACAAATACCTAACCCATGCTAGCTCTCACTGCGGAGCCCCGCCACAGACACCGCGTTTTGAGGCGGCGTTTTGTGGCCGGCAGTGCGCACACTAGCGACTTGTGGCAAGTTGGCAACCACAAGTGGTCGCTACTCAGTCAAGCAGGAAACTTCTTGTAGTGCGTGTATACTGCTCTCGCTGTTCTAGCTAGGTAAATTAAGCCTCAATCTATTCAGCATTCTTATTTCTGTGTGAAAGGTCAATAATTATTTATTCTAGTCACCTTGTACGTGTGAATTGATGTTTTAACTATATTGAATGCGCCCGGAGAGCACAAAGCCTCGCGTTACACCTTGTATATGTAAAAAAAAAAAACAAACACATGGCATATTTTAATTATGCACAGAAGCGTAAATGAATGATGAGAGTCCTTGCTGAATGGGATCCATGCTGAAGCTGAATGATAGTGATCTCGGTGTGGCGACCACATGTGATCGGGTATTCAAAACACAGCCACATGTGGCAGCCACGTTTCGCCGCCACTTGTGGCTCTACAAAGTGGCTAGCGTGCTCGGGCCCGCCACTTATAGCACCATAGAGTGGCTAGTGTGCTCGGGGCCCTAAAGTCCATAATGTACGAAGCTGCAAATTTAAGATGGCTGCTATTTTATGATATGTTATGTTAAGCTTAATGGCTGCAGCTAGTGATCTAAGATACTCAACTGTGATGACCCATTCGATCGTACCCTTCCATATAGCACAAAAATACAAAGATTTCTGAGTTTTAATATCCCAAATCAAAAGAGATATCATAAACTTCATTAGTGATACTTGCTGAGAAAACTAATTTGAAGGCTCAACATCTTATCTCCCCTCACTGTAGAAATAATAAAAAAATTTCTCCATAGGCTGTAGGTTACAATTTGATTCTCTAATGGTGAGAGATTTTTCTAAAATGTCAATTTTTTTTATTAGTCGACCATGTATAATATTTTATATATATTCTTTAATGCCTCTGTGATGCCGATGTCACACACTAGTCAAAAGAACGAGTATCGTCATCTTTTCGTCCGAATGTGTAGATGTGTCCTCTGACCATTCAAATAGCACACACTTGCAAAGAATCTTCAGTTATGAAAACTTCATGATATAATAATATGTCCGAAAGTTAACTAACAGAACTAGGGGAGTAAACTGAACTGACGGTAAACATTTTTACACCACTTCTTGGCAATTTCAAAGCTGTGTTTACAGGAGTTCGACATTACGTTCGGACGAAAAAGATGACGATACACGTTCATTTGATTAGCGTGTGATATCGCCATTATGGCGCTGACACACGCTAGCCAAAAGCTGAGGAAACTTTTGCAAACGCACAAAATTTTAATGTTTTGCGCAAAAAACACCTCTCTATTCACACGTGAGAATAGTCCGTTGGTCAAAAAACGTCGAGCTCCGTTCATCCAAACGACGTTGTTATGGCTACGAACTAAATACCATGACAAAAATACACCTAACGAGCAGAAAAATACAATAGGCGCTACCCAATGCCTTCAAAAGTAATACAAAGTCCAATTCTGTGATAAAATAACTTGAAAATAATAAACCCGCTGCCGGGGTTGCATTGATTAAATCCAATTGATTTAATCAATTGATTAAATCAATTGACTTCTTTTTAGGGAAAAATCATGATTTTTTATTATTTGGTATTTTTATTTTTTCATGAAATGTAATATTTTTACACTATGAAATGATCAACTCTTTTGAGCATTTGTGCAACACAACACCAGTTCTATCTTTCAAGATACCTATGTCTCCCCCAAATAGACTTCAATAACATATATACACCTCTATATAGCTACCTTCATAATTAAAACATGAGGAAGCTCATGCTTAAATTTTATGAATTAAATAGCTACTTTGATGCTCTGATTTAATCTAATGTATCCTCTAATGAGCCACTATCTAAGTACTAACTACCATTGCAGCATGTTTGCCATTGATTAAATCAAATTGATTGACGCAACTGATTAAATCAATGGATTTTTATGTAAATAATCATAATTTTCTTGTGTAGCTATTTGATTTTTTCATGAAATGGAATATTTTAGAATAAAAAGAAACACAAGGGCAGCGATAAAAAACATCTATTACAGGCACTCAGACCAGCTGGTTTTGACTAAAATTGAATATTTTAGTACCATCAAATAAATAATTCTCATTGTCATTAATGCAACGCAACACCAGTTCTTTCAAAATATCAATGGTTCCTTTAATTCCTTTGTGTTTGTGGAGTGATTCAGCTGAAGCACAAGAAAGAATTAGCTGTGCAATGATAACGTTGAGGCACATCCACAACTGCAGCAGCAATAACCTAGTTACAATCAATGCCGCTCAGGTAGCCGCACTACTTAAAGACATTTCCTTCATTTTTTTTTTTCATTTGCAATTGCCTCAGTTTGTGATTTCACACTGTGTGTTAAAATTTTTGAGCGTGAGGAAAGCAGGAAAACACTTGTTGTATAAGTATTGTCTTTAGCACACTAGAAAAGAGCTACACTAAATCATTGTATAATTTCACATTAGTAAAATATGAAAAAGTAAAAAAATAAATCAAAAAACTAAAAATTATAGATTTTATTTATTTTTTTAAATGAAAAAAATCACCAACCCTGTCAGTAATAGCCCTCGTTTAAGGCGTCTTTTTGTGGCCACCTTTCGGATGATTCCGCTTGATTGCGCACGATCCGTGCGTTTTTGTGACCGCTTTTTGACGTGATTCTGATAGCCATCAACCGTGATCATTCGCGAAAATTGATCACGGCCTGATTTCCTCCGGAGGCTAATCATGCGTGATCAAAGAGTGATTCCAGCCGTTGGACAAGTAAAAATTTAAAAGTTTAAATGCAAGTTCGTGATGTTTTCTTACATTTAAGGATAAAATGAATAATGTTATTAATGGTTGTTTGTAATATTGACGTCAAGAATTAAAGTTTTGTTAATTTTATGCCTCTGTATGTTCAAAATATTTTAAATACTACTAGTTCATTTATGCAATTACTTCAATGTGAATAAAAGTCTCTAAGAAATCAGTTTCTCACCATTTTCCGCAAATATAAGAAAGAAATTTATTTTTCGAAAATAGACATGCCGTCTCTCACGGCTTTTCAGTGATCACGATGATCATGATCACGGTGTTTCTGATCACAAGCGTGGCCACAAAAAGACGCCTTTAGTGTGGGAATGTGAAAAAAATATATATATTTTAGGTGGAATTCAGTAGATTTCGGCTGATTTCTGTCGATTTCGGTGTTTAGGATGACCGCAATTTTTGAAAGCTATTTAGGATTAGGCGTAAATACAAAATTGCCCTAAATAGGCAATAACAGCGGTGCAGTAATCTATTGCTCTCTGTTATTCATGCAAATTGAAATTTCAAAATCATTTGCACCAAATTTTAGTTTTTCTGTTTGCCGAGAAATTCCGTTTGTTTACAGTGCTCCGACTTCTACCAGCTGGATTCCCGGCTGGCTTTCGCCCGGAGTTTCGTTGCTGATATTGTATTTTTTTTATTAATACAAGCTGTTGAAGAATTGAGGTAAGACAAAACTGCAAGTTAGTGTGAACTACAAGTACGGTAAACCTGTCTAAAGAGCACATTTCCTTGTTTTTAATGACTAGTGCATAGGGTAGCTTAGGTACCGACCTTGCGGTGTTGCGAAATACTTTATTCCAGGAACAACTTGTTGTGGGAGAAATATATGTTTAGTTATTATTATAATGCCAAAAATTTACTAAGCCCAGAGACATACCAAAACACCTATCCTTCCCAAAGTGTTTCTAATTTTTAGTTACTGCCTGGTACCTATGCACCCCGCATTTCTGAGGGCGTCAAACTTCTCGCCAAGATCTTGGCGAGAAGTGCCACACTATGAAATGAGGTTCCACAGGTCGCGGCGCTCCTAGGCGCCCACCCGCATTTCTGAGGGCGTCAAACTTCTCGCCAAGATCTTGGCGAGAAGTGCCACACTATGAAATGAGGTTCCACAGGTCGTGGCGCTCCTAGGTGCCCACCCGCATTTCTGAGGGCGTCAAACTTCTCGCCAAGATCTTGGCGAGAAGTGCCACACTATGAAATGAGCTATGCACCAAACACTCGGGGCCAGGGCCCAGGGTAAGTAGGCTACATCGTAATGTGAATGGCAAAATTCGGTTAATATTCATCTTAACCCCCACTAAGTTCTAGGATATGAAAGTGATTTCAAGCATGATTGAGGCATGCTGAGAATGAAAATGACCTCCATTTCTTTGTGGAAATTAGGCAAACCAGGCCTACGCCTTACCTAACCTGCCCGATATTATGAAGTGGTTTATGGCGGTAGGTTAGGTTGGGTCAGCTTTGTTCAGTTTAGGTTTCCGTAGAGTTGCCGGTTACTTTTTCCCATATGAAAACAAAGGGAACTATGAAGTCAACTATCTAATAAATTAATCATTTGTGAGCAATATGGTATTAGTGTAGTGTGTTTAAATGGGCCCTTTTACTTATAGATCACCTTAACTTGTTCAAATTCTATTTTGGATTGGTAAAATTCACTTTTAGGACCATCACACATTTTTTATATTTTGGAGTCATATATAGGTAGACTGCAATTCCGAGGTTGACAAACTGCTCGCCAAGATCTTGGCGAGAAGTGCCACACTATGAAATGAGGTTCCACAGGTCGCGGCGCTCATAGGTGCCCACCTGCATTTCTGAGGGCGGCAAACTGCTCGCCAAGATCTTAGCGAGAAGTGCCACACTATGAAATGAGGTAGGTAGAAGGACCCCTTTTAAGGCTTTTCCCACGAAGGACGCAAGTGCATACTTTTCGAGATACGATCCGCCATTATGGCCGTGTCGCACGATCTGGCAGCAGGTGTTTTTCCAACATGGCTGCGTAGCGCGTATCCGCCATTATGGCCGTGTCGCACGATCTGGCAGCAGGTGTTTTTCCAACATGGCTGCGTTTTGTATTTCTTTACACTTATGGTAGTGTAGAAAGGGGTGATTTTGCCGCAAAAGCAGTTTTTTTTAATGTCACAAAAAATACGGTAAGGATAATGGCAAATGTTAGTGCAGTTTATATACATTCAGGGTTTTGGCCATAACTGCAGTATTGATTTTTTTCTAAAAATTTTTTTTTTACTTGTAGCTAATAAGGACTTAAAAAAAAGTGGTACACGGCGGCAAAAACACCCCGCTATAGGGTGATTTCGCCACCCCCATTTTTTGTTAGGTAAAATTGGGTGATTTTGCCACGGGGTAAATTCACTCTTTTTTTTTCATTACTATTATTATTTACTGCCCCTCCCTCTCCCTATAGCAATGAAATGCATCTCAAATAGCCTAATTTGATCCTTAGTAACTCCTCTACCACTGGACACTTCCAGATTTCCTGTATGTCAGTTTCATTTTGAGATAGGCCTATAGGCTCTATAAGGAAAAAAAAACACCCGCGGCAAAATCTCGAAAAGTTGGTAAGCCAACTGCGCACTTCTCCGGCTCGTTGACTGTGCATGCGTGTGTGTTCTTTGTTGGTGCCGGCGCACGGGGCCGTGCTTGCCTCCCTAGTCTGGCTGGCCTGCTCTTGGCCTGCCTGGGCTTTGGTTGCTGCAGAGGTGAGTTACTTGCGACAGAAATGACCTTCAAGAAAAAGTCTTGAAGTGGGTTCTTCTACCTATAGCTATATGACTTCAAAATATCAATTATGAATGAATGTTCATCAATATAACTTTCCATTTTATTCTCACTCCAAAGAATTACACCATGCAAATTAAGAATATCACACTAGTGTTATCATCATTGTGAAATTGTTTGATATTCTAGGGACCAGCCGGCACAACCACCATCCATTGCAACAGCCATTTCTCTACTGTTCATGCCTTCATCACGGGTTGCGACGTCGCGCCAGGCGCCGGTCATGATTCTTTTCCTTCGTCTTTTCGTCCCTCCTACTATTCCTATCTAAGTCTTTCTTGAAAAAATGTCTTGAAAATTGGTCCATCAACCATTAGGCTATAATACTCCAAAAATCAAAATATCATAAAATTATAAAGAAAAATCTGGTTCTGCTAATATACTACTACTAAAAAATATAAAAACCAGTGTACAGTGCCAGAGCGTTACGTCGCCATATTCTTCAACAAGCTGCCGCAATGAATGTTGGACACTTATAAAAACTTGAAAGTCAAATATCTGGAAAACTAAGCATTTGCGGCAAAAAGGTCTTTCATGAAAAAGTCTTAAAATACGTCCTTCTACTTCTATATGACTTCAAAATATCGAAACTGCATGATGGTCCTAAAAGCGAATTGAACCTTTGGATCTAAAATAAAAATTGACCATAAGCTTCTGCTTTAATATATTTTAGCCAGCCTGCTGAAAAAAAAGGTTGGTTTTGTGATGTAGCTACAGAGTCTGTTGTATAAATCACATGGAATTTGATTAGATAAGTTCACCCTTCCCATAGTTATTATGGGAAGCAGCACTCACAGAGGCCCTGTAGATTACCTTTGCTTAGCTAGGTCCTTGGGATGGCTGTCTTACCTTTATATATTTCTGCTAATGGTGGGTCGTTCCATGCTGCTGTCAACCTGAGGCTTAAATTTGAAAATTCCTGAGAAGTCACCAAGAGTAGCTTTTATAATAGGTATACCAAATTAAAGCTGAAAATCTCTACTTTGAGCATCTGAAAAGAAAATACAAAAATATTAAACCAAATTTTTGTCTTTTGTAAAACCTTAATGTGTCATGAGGACGGCGTTTATTTTCCCATGCCATGACATCTCGCCCCAAAAACGTCCCTCTATCCAGTTGCATTCAAATACTGTTAGCATTTCTCATAGAGTCCATTATTGATTGTTCAAAATATTATTTGCCCCACCTATTTACAAAATGTAGGCCTACAAATTATTTGTTTCTTCTTGTTACCCTACTTATTCAGTATATTTAGAATAGTATGCTAATTCATATTGATTTTTATTCAAGAATAGCCTAGGAATAATGGTCAAGTGGACGGAGAAATTACATGCTACCCCAGCCTCACTTATCCCCTCATTGGGTAGAGGCGTTAGTCCCCGATCACCGGCTTAGCTTAGTTTCCGATCACTTTTACACCCCTCCATGAAAAAACTGCTGTAAGACAAACCATTGATGCTAGAAAGATCAGCTAGGGCTCAAATTGTAGCCAAAGAAATGCGTAATATGTCCTGCAAGTCGTAAATTTTAATTCCCAAAACTCAAAATTAAGGAATTTTTTAAATGGGGAAAATTGCATGAAAATGTGCCTATTTTTTTGGTAGTCTCGAGTCAGAATGAGAATCAGGCACTAGGTTTTCCCTGGTGTTAGAAGTTCGCCATTGTATAAAAGAGTTGGTGAGTTTTAGGGTCCAAGGAATCAGAGTTGGGTTCTGGCTGAATCCAGAAGTTAGAGTTTGATTCATACTTGGTTCAGTCAACTCCACAACCTTGATTATTATCTGCATTGATGATTCTAATGCATCATAATTTTTCCAGCCGCAATGTCGGGAAGAGGTGGTGGTGACGCCAGTGCTGTACTGCGAGGTGTTTTGCTTCTTTGGAATGAGGCTGCCAAGCAAGCATCTCAGCGCACAGCTCGGAAGTGGCGCACCTCGTCTGTTCATG
>LQNS02277217.1:10816253-10827422 GCA_001587735.2 Parhyale hawaiensis
ATGACACGCAGGGGCCTCGGCATGGGGGCGCAGAAAGAGGGCGGTGGTCTTCTCGATTCTTCCCCATTCCTGACGGAGGCTAATGCCAACAGAATAGTGGCGACCCTCTGCAAAGTGCGAGGTAAGCCTGCAGTCAACAGCCTTTCTCTGCTTACACTTCCCCCAAAGAGGACGGGGAGGGTGGCTGACTTTCCTCAAGGGATGCTGCATCTGGCCTCTGTTTCTGCTGCCAAGGCTAATTTGTGTGGTTAGGTAGGCAGGTAGGTTTTCTTTCTGTTTGCTCTACGCCTTATGTCCTTACCAGTATTAGCTCATATCCAAAAGTGGAGACTTTTAGAACTCCTTGCGAAGTCTCTTTCACCTGCAGATCTTCCATCAGGTCTGCCAAGACGTGACTTGTATTTTCCCCATTGGTCTTTTCGGTGTCTGTCAATTCCCCGACGGTCTTTTCCCAGACTACACTAGAGGCTACGCTATTATTGTTATTTTTGGAAACGAGCGAAAAACTACAGGGAATATGGCGATGCGTGAACGACATAATAGTGGTACGCCACGAAATACACGAGCATGAAATAAATATGAAGCCAAATCACGCCCGTCTAAGGGAAGATTGAGGAACTAAGGAAGGCTGCGAGGCAGTCATTCCTCGATTGCCGTTCCACTCACTGACAGGCAGCGGGAACGTCAGACAAACTAAAGGGGATCGGAAGAAGTGCAAGGTATTAGCGAGATGTCAAAAAACTGGAACTCCAAGCTTGAAAGAGCACCGTGCGTGGGAACAGTAAGCCAGGAAAGAAGATGAAGAGCGCAATGCTCGTCAGTGTTTGCAAAAAATAATAATAATGAAGGATGGTAAAGCTGTACCAGTGCTAAGGCTGAGATCACGTGGGCAGGTTCCCTTTGGATCACGACTCAACGTTCCATAGGATGGGCTAATCCAAACCTGTGTCCCCCAATCCTTTTTACCGTCTGTGCTAAAGATGATAATACAGTAGAACGTAGACATTGCATGGTTGTGGATATATTCATTGTGGTTCATTTCTTTCTGCTAATCTTGAGGGAAAGATTTCTAAACAGGAACTAATCATTTTGGGCTAACTAGCTTTCGTTGCTGGGAAATTTCATTATGGGACACAATCTTCCAATTCAGGTGTCACATTCGTAAATGGACTTCCCTTATTTGGGCCGGGGGCTTGCTGTAGACAGGAGCTCCCAAGGAGTTTTATTTACTATAAATTACCACAGCTCAGTATTTACGATATCATTTGCTGTATGTGTGTTCAACGTTGGGCTTTTTATCTTCTAAAAAGTCTCTTGTCTCTTTGCATACCATGCTTGGTCATAATGATGTTGTTGGGTTGCCTCTGGGAGGGTGGAGCTTCAGTACCACCCTCTTTGCTTGCCCGCATGGAGGAACTAGGTGGAGGCGTTTCGATCCAGCGGTCAAGTGCTGCAGGCTGCTGTTCATGGTACCACCCAAGTGGGGCCATCCGCGCCCCAGTGAGGCCTAAGTCCTACCAGGACCAAAATGGGGAGGATTTGAATTAAATCCAGTGGGTTTCACTGCACAACGCCTTGCTACATTTGTGGGTATTTGTAGTGCAACAAATTAGCTACTGGTGCAGGTTAAATTCTCTAGGAAAGTGACCATTAAGCAACAAGTAACGTTTGTTCTAGCCCCTGGGAGGTGAGGCTGGTAAACATAGACTACAAGCCCATCATGTTCCCGGGGCCGAAATCATACGTCTGAACGCAATAGTGTATCAAGTTGTGTTTAAGTCTACCATATATTCCCTTTTTTCGGCTACTTTGTAGTATTTCTGTTGTGTAGAAGCTCAGACTTTGTAGTTCAGGTGCTCAATGCAAACCTCTGTACTGCAACTTTATGGTCGTGTAGCTATGGAGCCACCTTGTGGAATCGCACGCGTGGTTTATGAGCTGACGTTCGGCTTACACGTCGCTTAGATTACACTGTGAAAGTTGGTAGTAAAGAGGTACTTAGTGAGTTCATTAGTCGACAGATACGCTATTCGAATGTTTGCTCATAAGTTGAACGTGCGATTTCATAGTAAAGCCCCGGCTAAACTATTTGGAGACACAGCCTACTTTGGAGTTACAGTGTTGAGCCTTTTGTTCTATTTAATTATTTGAAGATGCGGCCTCAATTGGAGTTACAGTGTCAGGACACGAAACTGTTTTTATCTGCTTACGTAATACATGCAGTTGAGTAGTAAAATTTTAAAATGGACTAAGGAAGAACAACGAGTTACTGTCGAATTATGTATCACTGAAATGACGGATCGGCCAAGTCGTCATCTTCGACTTTCGTCTTACCTACTTTGTCATCACGTCGAGATAGACAAATTTTTAACGTTGGCTCTGTGTTGTTAGGTAGTGATTTATATCGCCTTGAACATCATCTAGCAGAAAAATGTCTTTTTTTACTTTTACTACACTAATGCCTTCCTCAGGCGCTGCTCTCAAACTCGGTCAGATGTTAAGCCTGCAGGACAATGCTTTCATCAACTCGGAGCTGCAGCAGATCTTCGAGCGCGTGCGCCAGTCTGCGGACTTCATGCCGGACCGCCAGTTGCAGGTAGGCCTACCCTGCTGTATTTTGCAATGTAATTATTATTGCAGGTAGGCCTACCCTGCTGTGTTTTGCTATGTAATTATTATTGCAGGTAGGCCTACCCTGCTGCGTTTTGCGATGTAATTATTATTGCTTGCCCTATCCATGGCTATCGTAGTATCGGTACTGCCCAATAGGTATCATTCATTCAATTTCAATGTAGCACTGTATTATCGCCAGCCCTACCATGTTCAGCAATAGGTACCATCAGTAGTTACTTATATCAGGTGAAGATAGTGTTACAAATGTTTCAGTTTCCTGCTAGTTTCATGGTATAACATCATTTATGTATTTCTAATCAGTCTATAGGGATGCTATTGTTCAAGTTTCTTGCTATTCTCTTGACAAGGCATCATGAAATATTTTTTTCAATTTCGTGTCACTTTCTCGATATAATGTCACTATCTTTGTGTAGGCTTTCCCGATAGTTGTAGTATCGCAGTAGCGTCTGGGCGGGCGAGTGATCGCACTAAAGTGGGCGAGTGATTGCATCTCCATTTTTTCGAAAACTAGAAGACCTAGCCAAAATCTGAATACACCATTGGAAACGGCTGGTTTTTAAACTTTAGAATCCATGTAATCATATTGTAGTTCCCACTTTTAGAATGTTTGCCATACCTCCCAATAAAAGCTAAATTGTTAGAGGTCAAAACATATTGTAAGACCAAAAAATAATAGTCATCCTGCGAACTTATATGTTACAGCGAAACTAAACAATGTACCAGTATGAAAATTTACACGAAATTGAGAAAATACTTGTATTTGATGTTCCTACAAGCATGTTGATGTGCATGCAGTTTTTTGTATTTTTTCCGCTAGTGCGATCAGTCGTCCGCTATCTTCACTGTCGGGCGGGTAACTGATCGCACTTGCGGGAATAAAACAACTGCATGTGCATCAATATGCTTGTAGGAGCATCAAATACAAGTATTTTCTCAATTTCGTGCAAATTTTCAGTCTGCTAAATTGTTTAGTTTCGCTGTAACATCAAAGTTCGCGGGATGACCATTACTTTTTGGTCTTACAATATACTTCGACCTCTAAAAATTTAGCTTTTATTGGGAGGTGTGGCAAACATTCTAAAAGCGGGAACTACGATATGATTACATGGTTTCTAAGGTTTAAAGACCAGCCGTTTCCAATGGTGCATTCAGATTTTGGCTAGGTCTTTTAGTATTCGAAAATGGTGGTGCGATCACTCGCCCGCGATCGGCGGGTGCGATCACTCGTCTGCCCCGACGCTAGTTGCAGAAATATAAAATTGTCCAGACAGTTAAACTGTTTTATATCACTTACAGTCTTAGCTTCCTGTCTTGTGGGGACATGCGTTTTACCTTACAATGATGCAACACGAGGTTCTTTAAAGCATCTAAATGTTTCTCTCATAGAAAATGATCTCAGAAGAGCTGGGCAGCAACTGGCGGGAGAGCTTTGCCGAATTCGACGAGAAGCCTTTTGCTGCTGCCTCCATTGGACAGGTTAGTTGCTTCTGCACTGTACGAATATATTGGTGTTTTAACTACGTGGACGAAGCAAAAACAGGGTCGAGGTTACTGCCAATCATAGGAATCAACTTTGTCGTGGTTGTGACGATGTGATGGTAATATGAATCTGCCTAAGTATGATTTGATGTGTCATCGTGCTTTCATTTGTTTTAGTCACTCGACGACTGTGCTGCACTTCTCTGCGCATCCAATCATTTGTGACTGGTGCAGTGCAGCGATGCCAGTACCTGCACAAAGAAATTTAGCAAACGAATAGGAATGGGACTTGTTGGTTTTTCGGCTTCTCGAGACGGTACGCACTTTGTGTATTTTTCTGAGTGTATGTCTGCCAACCTGGGGTCGTGGGCGTGGTTGAACAGAGTTCAACTCAGATTCCTGGGGTTAGTAAAACTCCGTCTCCTGGGGTTAGTCAATCTCCGACTCCTGAGGTTAGTCAATTTCCGACTCCTTGGACCCCGAGAATGTTCAACGTTGATTCTTTTTTTCAACAAAATCGTTCAGCTTTCTCCCATTCCTGGTCTTGGCTAGCTTCAACTCTAAATCTTTGTCTACCTGGTTTCTCACTCCGACTATTTGTCCTAGCTACTTTCCCACTCTTACTGCTGTGTCAAGGTGGTTTCTGACTCCAACTCGTGGTTCTGGCTAGTTTTCAAAGCCGGCACCTGACCCCACAAATTACTTACTCCGACTCTTCAATCCTGCTGCCATCACAAACTTGAATTTCCTCGTGCTAGCGAGGAAAGTTACAGTAGCTAATTAGTTCCCATTTGACACCCATTTTACAGACACCTCATCTACTGTTATTAGATGCTGAGGACATAATCTGCTTGTGTGAATGCGCAATAGTTACGAGATGTTTGAACTCTGGGGTGTTGTAAACTGACTTAAGTAGTTGAGCACTGGCTGCTATAGAGTGTGTGCTCCTAAAGTGGTAGAAACAAGTATAAGATACCCCCTAAATATGCTAATAACTTTTTAATTATGCCACATTTTTCCATGAAAATTTGAGTGTTGCTTCTATATGGCCTGAGAATCAGTGTATTATATAAATGGTTTCATGGTAAATTAAAAAAAGTAATGATCAAAAATACAGTTGTAAGGGTGGAAATAAGTATTAGACACTTCTGAAAAATTGGCCTATGCGTTCTACTTAACAATGCCGAAGAAAGATTGAATTCACATTCATTTCGTAAACAACCTGAATTGCCGTCACGATTCACAGAACACATGTAACCAGTGATGAAGTAGTAAATACAGCCTCTGTAAAATGCCACCGAATTCCCCCCCCCCCTTTACTGACATCGAAAAAAGTAAAATTTGTGCTTATAACCAGGATTTAAATTCTATTAGCTTCATTGCAAAACAAATATCCAGGTCCCGCACTGTTTGAGTAACTTTCTGAAAGACTCTTAATCATATAGCACCAAAAGACGGCGGGGCGGTCCACCAAAAATTACTAATGCTGCCAGGCGTCGACTTTTTCGGGAGGCATCTAAGGGTCAGTTCTGCTCAAAAGAACTGCAACAATCTCAAAACCTAACAATCACTTCAAGACGAGTTCGTTAGGCTAACTGTTGCATGGCACCACAAATTTCGTGTACCAAAACTGAAAAACGGCTCCTGCTATGATAGTTCTGCACAAGAGGTTGCGTGTTGAATGGGTGAAGGCAAAAGTTACATGGACAGATCAGAATTGCGACAATGTGATCTTTTCTGACGAAAAGAAGTTTAATTTGGACGGGCCTGACGGATCTCAGCGCTACTGGCATAACTTGAGGAAAGAAGAGCAACTGTTTGGAAAAGACAATTTTAGAGGAGGATCGGTAATGATCTGTGGAGCTTTTTCTGCCTCTGAGAAAGCCAAGTTAGTACTGCTGGATGGTAGACAAAATTCCGCTCGATACTTAGTGTGTTGAAGAAAGTCTTGTTCCATTTTTGCGCGTTGATCATGACAGTAATGCCACTTTTCAGTAAGACCATGCAGCCATCCACACCACAAAGCTAACAAAAGACGGGTTTGAAATGAACATTCAATTATTGGACTGGCCTCCCAAGTCTCCAGGCTTGAACCCAATAGAAAATCTATGGGGAATTTATTTTGTTACGGCGAATTTACCTTAATGGACGGCAATTTGCAGATAAAGAATCTCTAAAATCTTGCATAAAAGAATATTGAAATGAAATTCCCATTGAAACTCTCAAAAATCTCACTGGTTCAATGCAGAACTGGTGTGTTACAGTATTGCAATCTACAGAGAATACCGAGAATACCTGCAAATACTAAATGTTGGATAAGTTTTATATTAATAACGATAATCAAAAGTGTCTTATGCTTATTGCCACCCTCAAAACTGTGGTCATAACTCTGTTTTATGGAAATTCATCATGAAACTAAATATATACCTACACTCATTCTCATGCCATATATTGTAGAAGCAAAACTCAAATTTTCATGAAAAAATGTGGTATGAGTACAAAGTTATCAGCATTTTTAGGGGGTGTCTTATACCTATTTCCGCCACTTTAGTTGTCGTAGCATCTCCTAGATTTAACCTCCCACACCCCCTCCCATACTAAGACTTATCATCTGAACAGCCAACCTCTCCCACCTTTAAGAGTATTAATGGTCAATCCATGTTGTACTGTTTTGGCATGACCATAAAATATTTCCCTTCCGAGGTCCCATAATCGAGCCATAGGGCATATGCTAGTCATATTCGTCCATGCTGTGTTATGCGGAGCACTGGCAGGGGACCCCATAGGGTACCCGATAATCAAGCGAAACCTGCGCAGTCCCCTGCCGAGACTGTTACCCGCTAATCAAGTGAAACCTGCGCAGTCCCCTGCCGAGACTATCACTCGCTAACCAAGCGAAACCTGCGCAGTCCCCTGCCGAGACTATCACCCGCTAACCAAGCGAAACCTGCGTAGTCCCCTGCCGAGACTATTACCCGCTAATCAAGCGAAACCTGCGCAGTCCCCTGCCGAGACTATTACCCGCTAACCAAGCGAAACCTGCGTAGTCCCCTGCCGAGACTATTACCCGCTAATCAAGCGAAACCTGCGCAGTCCCCTGCCGAGACTATCACCCGCTAACCAAGCGAAACCTGCGCAGTCCCCTGCCGAGACTATCACCTGCTAATCAAGCGAAACCTGCGCAGTCCCCTGCCGAGACTATCACCTGCTAACCAAGCAAAACCTGCGCAGTCCCCTGCCGAGACTATCACCTGCTAATCAAGCAAAACTTGCGCAGTCCCCTGCCGAGACTATCACCTGCTAATCAAGCGAAACCTGCGCAGTCCCCTGCCGAGACTATCACCTGCTAACCAAGCGAAACCTGCGCAGTCCCCTGCCGAGACTATCACCTGCTAACCAAGCGAAACCTGCGCAGTCCTCTGCCGAGACTATTACCCGCTAACCAAGCGAAACCTGTGCAGTCCCCTGCCGAGACTATTACCCGCTTATCAAGCGAAACCTGCGCAGTCCCCTGCCGAGACTATTACCCGCTAATCAAGCAAAACCTGCGCAGTCCCCTGCCGAGACTATCACNGAGACTATTACCCGCTAATCAAGCGAAACCTGCGCAGTCCCCTGCCGAGACTATCACCCGCTAACCAAGCGAAACCTGTGCAGTCCCCTGCCGAGACTATTACCTGCTAATCAAGCGAAACCTGCGCAGTCCCCTGCCGAGACTATCACCTGCTAACCAAGCGAAACCTGCGCAGTCCCCTGCCGAGACTATCACCTGCTAACCAAGCGAAACCTGCGCAGTCCCCTGCCGAGACTATTACCCGCTAACCAAGCGAAACCTGCGCAGTCCCCTGCCGAGACTATTACCCGCTAATCAAGCGAAACCTGCGCGAACTATGGCAGTCCCAGTGGCTGGCCCAGAGAAACAATAAATTACGAAAAAAAAATCAAAGAAACCGTCCGACAGTGACACTCTTCAAATAGCGACGACCGTCGAATGGACGTTGTACTGTGCCGCCTGCGTATTGGGCACACGAGACATACTCATGGCTATTTGTGAATGGGGCTCCCGCCGCCCTATTGCGACGATTGCGTCGTACCTCTCACCGTCTTACATCTGATGGCCGAGTGCCCTATCTTCTCCAACGAGCGGAGGGACTGCTATCCGGACCATTATGGACAGGATGCTGACTCCATACTCTGGGGAATCTGGCTGAGAGGCCTCGTGGCCAATTCAACAGATGCCCTTAAAACCTTCCTTACTTATTAGATGTGACCTTTATAATAAACTATGATGAGCCCATCACGATAAATACCATCACCAACTATGACATTATCCCCTTCTTTTCTAAATACATATACTTTAAGTAAAATTTATAATAGTTTCTTCCTTAATAATTTCCAATTAATATAAAATGAGACAACTTCCGCGCCCTAGCGGCGCACGAGCCTGTGGTTAAATACAGGAATAGTTCGGCGCGATATAGGCATTGTGCCACTGAAGCGCTAGTAAACTTCTACTACTACTACTATACTGTTCCTGTACATGATCCTGTATGGGAATACCTTCGTGCGTAGGTTTTACGTATGAAGCGTTGATATTTGAGGTTTTCCTTGGTAAAATATTCAAAAACAAGCAATGTATATGAGTAACGAAGCATGTGTACATTTCATGCACAATTTTATCTTTAACTTCGCGTGAAGAAAAACTCAACTTGACCCCACACGAAGCGTGCAGTCCGTATGCACTCGTGGTGCTGCAAATTAGTACCAAGGCCCAGAGTAATAGACGGTTCAGTCAGTCACAGATTGTCAGAGCTCTGGCGTCAAAGACGGAAGGTTTGTAAATGAAACTTTTTGCCAAACCTCCCCCGACGGGCTGCCTCACATTGTTATTTTGCTCATAGGTCAGTGCCCTCGCAGTGGATTCTGTTCTGTAGAAATATTGATGCTTTCTCTTTAAGCGTCGCATAAATTTTTTCTGATGCAGGTACATCAAGGAGTGTTGCCATACATGTGTCCTGCTGCAGGTACACCAAGGAGTGTTGCCAGACGGCAGACGTGTTGCCGTGAAGGTCCAGTATCCAGGCGTGGCTGATGGTATCGATAGCGACATCAACAATCTCATCAGCACTCTCAGCATTGCTAACATCTTGCCTGAAAGTAATGATACGCTTTACATCGTATTCCTGTAATTATTATTCTTGATTATGATATCTTAGTCTTTAGAGCAGACAAACACATGGTATGGTGTGGTCTATGGTAAGTCAAATGTCTAGAGTGCTTAACATTGCCTACCTGAAAGTAATTCCATTGTTTACTTCATTTTCCTGTGCCCCGTATGTTTCCAACCTCAAGTTTCTGAACCCAAAAACCTCTCGAGTGCTACTCCTGGGACCAATATGTGTCTAACCACAACTCCTTGAACCCAAAAACCTCCGACTGCCCCACCTGGACCCAGTATGTGTCCCACCACTACCACTCTCTGAACCCAAAAATCTCCATCTCCCACTCCTGAGACAAGTATGTGTCCTATCAAAACTCCCTGGACCCCAAAATGATCTTTTGATTGCCCCTTTTGCAACCAGCGTATCCGCCCTTAGCCTCCTAATACCAAAACCATATGCAACTGCCATTCCTGGAACAAACATGTAGTCCCACAACCCCTGAACCCAAAAACCTCCGACGCTGGAAAGCAGCAGAACCTGACCTAAAACGTTGACCGCTATTCTAAGAATAGTTAGGTAGCTTATTGTATTCCTCTTACGCTTTATTCCATACGTGGTGCAAATGGCGGCCATCGTGTTGATAACGTATTTGGCGTACCTTCGCAGCCCTGTTTGTGGACAGCATCATTAGTGTGGCGAAGCGCGAGCTGGCGTGGGAATGCGACTATGAACGCGAGCGGCAGTGTGGCGACAGGTTTGCCGCTCTCGTAGCACCTTATCCTCAGTACTACGTGCCTGCAGCTGTACCTGAACTCTGTACCAAACGGGTGTGTACTTTTCGATGTAGGTGTTGTTCATTGGTGAGCTTTTTCGTTTGGTTCTACAGTAATGTATTGTAGTAAGTCTGTAGGTGTGCGTCTGATGTTCAATTCACTCCAACTTATAAGAAACTCTACAAACTTTCAGGAAATTGCGACCTTAATTTGTCGATACCCCTAATCGTTCAAAATTTTCATATCGTAGGTAGCTCTTAATTCGCACTCTTATTCCTCAATTTATTCACATCGAATATTTAATGGTACGTGCATATTTCGACAAAATTCTTTTGTTTCAGCCTTCACAGATATCTACAGTTGACACATAAATGTAAGATACGTGCAGTTTAAAACGTTGAATCGCAGCATAAATTATTGATTTGTAATAGGCTACCCCTAAGATGTTTTCTTACATTTTTACGTTTTCTTTCTGTGAGCTTGTGAGAGAAAATTTCGTAACTTTTGATGGCAAACTTACTTGCTTGTAATTAGTTCAAATTCCGTAATGTATTGTATTTGTCAGAACGTATGCCTACCAAATTAGGAGATCTACTTGTATGTATAATATGTATTCACAATAAGATTTGATTCGGTATTATTGCTGGAAATTTCTTAGAAGGATGTCCTTTCACTATAAAAAAGTTTGATGCTGATAATCTAAAACTTGAAGCCTTTTAGGATTTAATGTTTCCAGATAGTGCCGCAGTCAATTCTCTGTGAAGCAGGAACAAATAATGGCCAAGCTTATACTAAAAATCTTCATTTATTGTAGATTCTCAAGCAGACCTACTGTGTGATTTTTTTTCAGAAGATCTTGAGAGATTTGCTCGCACCTTATAATTGAATGTACTGAATAAGAAACTCCGGACTGTATTTGAGTAATTATTTTAATCCACGAGCTTTACGAACATGCGTCAAACGTTTAACTCCTATTGACAAGTGTAGCGGGTCGCTTTTGCGACTTCGCTACCTCCGCTCACGCCAATCGCCCGCCCTCCTCAAACCTTCCAACGAAGAAAAAGCACGCACTATAGAGGCGTGACGTGGCACGGCAGCTCACTCTCTAATCAGTACCCTGC
>LQNS02277217.1:10843188-10854024 GCA_001587735.2 Parhyale hawaiensis
CCGTAGTAGCGCACGTAGGCCACGCGACAAATTATGTGGTATTTAAATACTACACACTCATCTCTGTTGGAACGCCTGAGTTGCGGCTACGGAGGTTAAACAAAGTTTATAACTAACTAACTAATTGCGTAGTGTGGCTCCTGCATAGAGGGCGTAGCATTTCCCCAAAGCGATACCTCCAATTTAAGATTTAAAAATGATGTTAATTAAAGAAACGTTAGTTCTGCTTGTGGGTTATGCATATTACTTCCGCCAAGGAGGTACTGTTTTGTCGAGTATGTCGGTCTCTTTATGTGTCACCAAGATGACTCAAAAGTTATGGACGGATCTTTACAAAATTTGCAGGGATTGTTACGTATGTTAGGAGGAGCAGATGGTTAACTCTGGTAAAGATCCGGTCAACCGTTTGTTGATTTGTCTTTTTCTTCTTTCTTATGACGGATTTTTATAAAATTTCATGACTTGTTGGGTATATGACGAAAAGCAAATGGCGAAATTTTAGTGACGATCTGTTTATTCGTTTGTTTGTCTTTATATGTGATTTATGATTGTTAGCGAGATAGCTGAAAAAGTTATCAACGGAGTTTTATGAAGTTCACATGAGTTGTTAGGTATAAAACGAAGAGTAAATGATCATAGTTTTGTGATGCTCGGCTGATCTGTTTGTGTGTGTGACTAATGATTGTCAACAACCTAACTCGAAAAATTATGAACAGATCATCAAGAAAATTACAGAAGCCTTTACTCTCAAAGATAATAAGTGAACATATCTTGGTGCTCATAAACAGGAAATAACTAGAGTACTCTGAGAGCGCATACCTCCGCCAAGCGAGGCAACGGTAGCAAAAAATTCAGATTGACCCTGAAACCATAATTTTCTTTGTAAAAACTCCAAAATCTAATCATTTGTGCTTTATGATAGTCATAATAGCTTGTGCAATTTTCTTGAAGATCCGTTCATAACTTTTTGAGTTATACTGCTCACAAACGTTATGACAAACATGAATCAAACGAACGAACCGATCTGCACCAAAATTTAATCATTTATGTCTTATAACATTACTAACAACCCCTATAAAATTTCATAAAGATCCATTCATTATGTGTTGAGTTATTGTGCTAACAAGCATAAAGTTAAAAACAGTGACAAACGAACGAACAAACGGATCGTTACCAAAATTTGTTCATCTACTCTTTGTTATGTACCTAACAACTCATGTTAATTTCATAAAAATCCATTTATAACTTTTTGAGTTATGGCATTGAGAAAAATGAGGCAGACTAACAAACGGATGGACATATCTTCACCAAAAGTTATTCATCTGTTTCTCCTAACATACTTAACAATCCCCGTAAATTTCGTCCAAATCTGTTAATAGCTTTTTGAGTTATATTGGTGACAAACAGACAAACACAACGAAAACATAACCTCCTTGTCGGAGGCAATAATCTTAGTACTAATTTGAATTTCGTATTGACGTTGCTGTGCTTGCCGGAGGTACGCGCTCTCAGCGTGCTCTAGTTCCTTAATGCTGCTGTTATTACCAACGTCACTAATAATATATTATGAGATACTTCTTGCTAGAATTTAATGTCTTTTAGTTGTCCATTTTCTATTCTAGGATACGGAGCTTACTTAATGAAATAACGGGTAGTCGTCAATTATTTTCTGGCAAGATGCGACCTGGTCAGTTACGGTGATAACGCACATATACACCCACATCTACATACACACCTACCTCTACACACATACACACACACGCTGCCTTTACTTTGCATCATACTTTACTGTGAGTGCGATGGCTACACAGGGAGTATAATATACTTAATAATAAAAATAATAATTGAGTCTCTCATCAAATGAGGCTGATGAAGTGTTCAAATGTGGCGTGTAATCGAGTGCTCGGTAAAAATTTATTATGTATTAAGCTTACATCGGCGATTTTGCGGAGTTAAAAAAAAAAGCTTTTTTCGAGTCCATATTTTATTCGTCCATATTATAGCTGAAGATTCTCAAGTTTATTGTTAAGTGCTGCAGTTGTGTTCCTGTACACATGTCGCCCATCCTATGTTATGGGGAGTAGCGCCCTCAGGGGGTTTGTGTAGGTTACCTTAGCCATTAGCTAGGCCTTCGGGACGGCTGTCTTTCGTGCCCACTTTGCTTCTTTCCCGTCTTTTACTCGTACTGATCTTTCTTCAATCTGTTCTTACTCTTCTTTCCCGAATTGCTGTTCCCATGCGCGTTGATCCTGTGTGGGAACACCCTCGTGCATGGGTTCCACGTATCTATCGTTACACTATGTGTCCCTTGCTTCTTCCTCTGTTAGATCGCCTTTGCTGTGGAGACGGAGACTTAAACTACTCAATATAATAATAATAATAATAATCCTGTACACATGGCGCTATGATGTGTGTATATTTTGTTTGGCCTCCTTTGGTTTTTGATTTTACCTAGCGGTTTGGGAAGGTTTGTAGCCGTTAGTCAGGAGTCTACGAAGTACTGCATCTGGAAACGATATAAACTTTACCTAACTGTCGCCAGTGCCACCTTCCTGCTGTTAATTGTATATTGTCTTGTATTTATTTTGTTCTAATTTGTACATTGAGGAAAGCGATAAGGTAGCTCACAAAATAGTATTTTTAGCGTTATTTGAACCCGGTTGTGTTAATTTTGCTGCTGTGGTTCTTTGTCTCAATGTATTCCTACAGAAAATTGATTTTTGTAGCGAAGACCCACCACCTGGTGATAATGGGGCTAACGCCGAAAAATGTCACTCTTTTTTTTCTGTAATTTTATCGTTGATTAATTTTCGAGTTCTCAGTTTAATTTCGTTCATGGTTCTCGTATCTATGCCATATTTACTCTTAGTATATGTGTATTTATATATGATTTTCCTAAAAATATGTGGCAACCTGTACTGACGGCTCGCCTTGTTTTAATCCTTCGCGCTGCCTGTTTCAATAAGTTGTCCTGGAATGCGAGCAATTAGTTTGTCTAGATATGCCGAGAATTCTGTTGGTGCCTGCAGGTAATAATAATAATGTGACTTACATTAAAGTGGTTTGTTTATGATGGGCTGACAGTTGTCTCGTTTCTTGCAGTATTTCTTTATAGAAGAGTGGACAGCTTGCACCATTATTTTTTAGCGAATGATAGATATTTTCATGGTGAAGTTTATTATACGGAACATTTCGTTCCGCTGTACATAAAACGCAGCGGTGTTAGTCCCTTGACATCGTTTGGGGAACAGTGAAGCTTTCAAAGAGACGATGCTGTCTGTCAATGTGTTAATTTCGTCTATTCGATGGCAGATCTTCCAGTTTATGCCACTATTGTTCCTACTGGGCTCGGATGGGACTAAGAACTGGCTTCGCCGCATGTATGGGAAAGAAGCCCTCTGGTCAGTCTATTTCTCGTGTCTTCTGTTATGACGTGCATAAATAGATAAATAAGGTAGTTCTTAAGTGATCAGTCTCGAGTGCCATTAAGGACAGTGTACATAGAAAAGTGTATTTTGTCGACGTTAATTAGAAACAAATGTTAGCTGTTATGGAAAATTATACAGTTAGCGTTATGTAGATGTAGCTATAGCAGTAACTCAGTATTCCACTTCACAAAGACATATATTTTTATCGGAAATACGAGTATATAGGGGGTTTTCGGAGCAAAATGCTATGTACATTGTCTGGTGAAACTGTTTTTTTATTACCCTATCTTAGGAAAAAATGAAGTTTATGATGATGTTCTTGTGCCGCCAAAAATGGCAGCTACAATTTGACACCATTCATTGACCCAGAGTGAGGTCGAGCTCCTACCTTGGGGGATGCAGTGCACTGCCTGCTTGATTGCCTTCGGGACGTTTGTCTTCGGTGCCCGCTCTGTTTTAGACTTTCATACTCCTACTAGTGATACTAAATTCTGTTAATCTCTTTTTCGTCTTCTTTCCCGACTTGCTGTTGCCGTGCTGTTGGATTCTCCTTGTAAAATATAACCACAACCAGCCTGCTTTGGTTTTCGATATAAGTGGTTCAGGGAGAATCGATTACGAATTCTTGGTCTCTTCAGAGGGCATAAAATGGGCCATTGGCCATAGGTTTGGGCTATAAAGCGGAAGGTGTGCAGTGTTAATTGGACCTTATAGATTTACAGGGTTTATTGGGTGTTATAGGGAGCTTGGGGTTAATTGCGGTGTTGGTTAAAGCTGCTTGAGTGTTACAGGGTTAATTGGATATATTGTTTGCAGAATTACAAAAAAAGAAGATACTTCAAGCTTGACTGCACTACAGACAAATAGACACAGTGGTTATTATAAGGAAGTAAAAGTAAAGAGAGAACCAGGCAGGTATATGGAGCAAATGAAGCGACGTCCTCATGAAGCAGCGACCCCAGGAGGAACCTGTAGGTAACCTTGGCCATTGGCTAGGCCTTCGGGACGTCTGTCTTTCGTGCCCACTTTGCTTCCTTCCACTTTCATACTCCTACTGATCTTACTGTTGTGTGTTCTTCCTCTTCTTTCCCGACTTGCTGTTCCCATGCGCGCTGATCCTGTGTGGGAATACCTTCGTGCATGGGTTCCCCGTTTTTCTGTCGACATACGATATGTCCCTTCCTTTTCCTCTCTTAGAAGAGCTTAGTACTTATTTAGGGAGGCTTAAATCTTCTTATAATACCTAATCTGTCTGTCGAGTCTATTTTACGCTCTTCTCTTTTTATTCGCTTACTTACGATTCTTTCTTCTGTTGATCCTCTGATCTGTTTGAGCACGTGTGAGCATCATTCGCCCAGGGGTTGACCCGAGTGTCTTTTCCGCAGGAAATGTTTCAGCTGGTCACTGTCCTTGTTGATGAGGTTAGTTTGTAGAGTTACGTAGGTCCTATAAACTTCCCTTTCTGTTCCGCGAAGTGGGCCGCCAAATGGTAGCAAGCGACCAATCTTTCTGCTCCCGTCTTAGGGACAGAGACACGGGAGGAACCTTCTGTCCAGGTGTTCCTTTCTTCTGCCTTCGTTTTTCTTTTTTATCGCTTAGAAATGCTTTGCGCCCTCTTCCCTCTAGTAGCAGCGCACTCAACCGACTGAGACTTCGGGCAGGAATACCGAAATAAAACATTTATATACTGATGCGACCTAATAAACTGAGTCTTACTACTTGGATCACGACGCATGAAATGGCCACAGTAGTAAAACCAACAATATGATAGTAATGACGCTATCAATTTTCCTTTTCTTCCCCGACTTGATATTCCATTGAGCGTTGACCCTGTGTGGGAATACCCTCTTGCATGGGTTCCACGTTTCTATCGACTTACTATATGTCCCTTGCTCTTTCCTCTCTGAGATCATCATTATGCGCAAAACGGAGGCTTAACCTATATTATTCGCTATAACTTCCGGACCATGGCGCTGGGAGTACTCGCTAATCGTACAGTATTACTACCTAAAATGGTTATATTACATTGCGTATATTATAATATCAATGATATGTATGTTTATCATAATACTGACCGCCTCCTATAAGGAAACTGTAAGAATGAGTATGAATAAGTTGCGCATGGCCGTTTACAAAGCGTTCTAGCTTTTCCGTGACGGTGACATCATTTCACGCGCATTTTTCTTCTTCTCGTGATTGTTTGGTTACCCGGTGCTTTAGTTTTTGGTTTTTATGGTGGCGCTTTGCCGCGATTTATCAATATACTTCTATCTGAAGACTGAATGCGCGCGCCACTGGTTCAGAAAGAATTAGCCTAATCCCAGAGTAACTTAAATATTCGGTATATACCCCGTAGACTTATGGTTAGGTCCTTATACGCTAAATCTAACAGGGGACATATCGCTGTTGTTAATCGCAAGCTTTCCTCATCAATGTGCTGCACGCACTTTCACTTGCTGGATATTTATGCGGTGGTTTTATTCACGTCATCCAGACGGTATATTTGTGGCAGAAAACCAAGCTGGAATACCAGCAAGAATCGCAAACGTGAGCTCCGTTGCAGCCGAAAAGTCACTGTCCCCTATCCTGCCCTGAAATGGAAAGCGTCTTAATCTTTTCGGCCTAAATTAAGCGTTTATTTTCACATGGGTAGAACTTTTTGTAACAACTTTAAATGTGTACGGTATCCACGAATGAGTTAACGAAGTAGACGTAGCAGATCAAGTAGGAGCTATGGGATGGGCTAGAGGCCATACGGTTAGGCTCGTTAGATTCCATCATTACCTCCGCCAAGGAGGTTATGTTTTCGTCGTGTTTGTCTGTCTGTCTATTTGTTTGTTTGTCTGTCACCAAGATAACTCAAAAAGTTATGAACCGATTTGGATGAAATTTGCAGGGATTGTTAGGTATGTTAGGAGGAACAGATGATTAACTTTTGGTGAAGATATGTCCATCCGTTTGTTTGTTTGTCTGCCTTATTTTTCTCGACGCTATAACTCAAAAAGTTATAAATGGATTTTGATGAAATTAACACGAGTTGTTAGGTATATAACAAAGAGTTAATGACCAAATTTTGGTAATGATTTGCTTGTTCGTTCGTTTGTCATTGTTTTTAATTTTATGCTTGTTAGCACAATAACTCAAAAAATAATCAATAGATCTTTATGAAATTTATAGGAGTTGTTAGTATCGGTAAAAAACATAAATAATCAAATTTTGGTGCAGATCGGTTTGTTCGTTTTTATGTTTGACTCATGTTTGTCATAACGTTTGTTAACAGTATAACTCAAAAAGTTATGAACGGATCTTCAAGAAAATTGAACAAGCTGTTAATAATATAAAAGGGCACAAATGATTAGATTTTGGAGTTTACACAAAGAAAATTAGGGTTTCAGAGCCAATTTCAATTTTTTGCTACCGTTGCTTCACTTGGCGGAGGTATGCGCTCTCAGAGTGCTCTAGTTAATAATTTTTTGGAACCATCGTCACCACGGGGTCCCCATAGAATACCTTAGCCTCAGATAGGTCTTTGGGACGTGTGTCTTTCGTGTCCTCTGTGCTTCCTTCTCTTGATGTTTTTTTCTGTTCTTCCTCTTCTTTCCCGACTTGTTGTTTCCATGTGTGTTGATCCTTTACGGTAACATCATCGTGCATGCGTTGCACGTTTGCACCGATTTACATTTCTCTTCCTTTCCTCTCTTGGAACAGCGCAGCTGTGAGGCTACTGTTACTTATTCACTTAAACTGAAGACTCGCATGTTAACTACAACGGACGAACCAAAATCAAATATCACGTAGGAATAGCCTAGTTTTTAGAACGAAAGGAAAAGTTAACACTCGGCAATTTATGGTTAACAGAAAAAGGACGGTGTTACGTTCACTACTAGAAGAACTGTGGGAAACTATGAGCAGCTCAGTCACCTATCAAAGAATTCTCATCTTTCCAAAGATCTCTTAACCCTTTCACTCGTCAATTGCTCTGCCTTCTTTTGTAAGTTTAGCTCCATTTGAAATGTAGTACATAGCCAGCGCTGTAAGAGAAATGGTTAACTTGAGCGTTTGATGCAGGGACCACCTTAATCAATCGCACGCTCTACTTATGAACGGGCGATAAGATGGCACGTTCGTCCCGATACGCAGTGAAAGTCTGTAGCATAGATACGGTAGCATAAACGACGTGCGAGCTGAGCGCTTCTCATCAAGTTGAGCTTGCGATGAATGCATGCGTCCGGTAGTAGAATTAGGATACTGTATTTACCTCCGCCAAGGAGCTTATGTTTTTTTAGTTTGTTTGTCTGTCTGTCTATTTGTCTGCCACCAAGATAATTAAAAAGTTATGAATGGATTCTTATGATATTTTCCTGAGTTTTTAGATATTTCACAAAGAGTAAATGACCAAATTTTTGTAATGATTTGTACGTCTGTTTGTTTGTTTGTTTTCATCTAAGATTTTATGCTGGTTAACAATATAACTCGAAAAGCTATGAACACATCTTCGTGAAATTTATAGGAATTGTTAGAAATGTTAAAAGACACAAATGATCAAAATTTTGGTGATGAGCGGTTTGTCTGTTTGACTAATGTTTGTTAGAACATTAATCGAAAAGTTACGGATGCATTTTCAAGAGAAAACAGAAGCTGCAATTGCTGTCCCGACGAAAACATGGCCAGAATTTTAGCACAGATAAAGATGAAATCATAGTTTCAGAACCAACTTGAAATTTTCGTTCACGCTGCCTTGCTTAAAGAAGGTACGCGCTTCCTGAATGCATGCAATATCCCTGTCTTATTTTCATGACAAACTTCTTGCACGAAAATTGAGCTAAACATTTTTCTTACTGATGTACGCACTAAGTGAATTGAATATCTTCGAAGTTCATCAGTTATCAAAGAACGCGGCGTTTTCTGCTGGAGGGAAGCTCTGCTAGAAGCGTACAAGTTTAATTGTTTCTCTCGAGCCTAACAAAGCAACTTCGGCTGTGTTTTTACCCCCGCCAAACTTAATCAAAACTTTGATGTCCGCACTTTGTAAGATCGTTGCGAAACATTTTATGTTTCTGGAGCTGTGACTTAAAGAAAAATTTGGGATGAATTTGAAACTTTGTTTTATTATTAATTTGGGGTTTTGAAACTCGTGCCCAGGCCGTTCTCGGTTCTTGCTTTTTTCCAAGCATTGGTTTGAACAAGGAAGATATTAGCCCGTTTCACACTATTGATTTTGTTCCCCGTATATACGCAGTACAAACTTTCTCTATGTTTGGCCGTTTCCTTGTAAATATTGAAAAAGCATAAACTTTTCAGTTCTAATTTACTACCAATTCGAAGAAATATCCGAAACTTTGCTAGCGAAACTTGAAAATCAACTAGACTAGACGGTGGACATTTTAGCGGCTATTTTGGCTGATGAATAGTTAGTATGTTAGCAAGGACATAACAGAGCGCTCGAACACTCTGCACTGCGTACAGATACGAAACCTTAGTGTGAACCCGTCTTTAGATCGACAGATTTTTCATCTCTCTCTCACATGATGATGGTTTTTAGCTTCTTGTACTATTTCATAACCTACAGGCTACTTTTTTTTGGGAGGGGTTATTATTCACTACTTAACACTCAGATATATCTTTAGTTCGTGATCGTCATCAAGAACGGAGCTGATAAACTGCGCGCTTAGTGAATAGTATCCTGTCTATGTTATGGGGAGTTGTACCACCAAGAGACCCGTAGGCTACTCCAGTTGTACTAAATTTGCGGCACGTGTTGCCTTGGTGTCCACTTTCCTTTCTCTCTCTTACCAATAAAATTTATCTTGGCTGTTCTTTCCCGACCATTCGTATCCATGGGCACTGGTCCGGTGAGAGAACATCCTCGTGCATAGGTATCACCTTTCTATCGATACAATAAATATATACTTCGTATTTCTTTCCTATTCAGGCGATATTGTATTGAAAACAGCAGCTAAAACTCTACAGTATCATAATTTTATATTATTGTGCCGTCTTCGACTCTTTGGATTACTTAGTTTTGAAAAGATTTACCTTGATACATCTTACAATTCCACCTATCTAGAAACTTCACAATTCAATGATGCCTACGAAGTCTACAGAGCCCACAAACTCCATTAAGTTCACCAGGTCCATGGAATCCACAAAGTCCACAGAGTCAAAGAAGTTTACAAAGTCCATAAAGTTCACTAGTCTCTCATATCCATAAAGTCTGTAAAACTCAGCTCAGTCTCTAAGCTCATCATCGACCTGCCATAACTACTTAACACAAGTGAACAATTTTGGAAGGCTTCGCACAAACGGGCAGACAAACAGCTGTTTTATTATGGTATAGTTTGTGATTATTCTCATGATCAATGGAATAGTAAAGTTTTGACATTGTATCCTGATGCGGCCGCCGCCGAAAAAATAAGATTCTTTTTACGTACCACATTTATTGAAGTGGTTTCATGATAAACAGTACAGAAAGAATGTGCCTATATATGGCTTGCCTGAAGGAAGGCATTTGGTATAGTTTATAAATTGAAACAGTTGTAAAATTCGATCATTACGGTATTCGTGGTACAGCTAATGCATTATTGCGAATTTATCTATCCAACATAGATCAGTGTACAGTGTACACCCTGTAATGATAACATTGGAGATCTGAAAGGGAGTGTACGTGCAAGGACCATTGTTATTCAACATCTTTATTAATGATATAATGACCTTTGATGTGAAATGTGTTCTGTTTGCAGATTACGCAGTGTTTTTACTAGCAGCTGTAATTTTCACTTAGCCATAACCGGTGCTCAATATGGCTTAAGCTGGTTGTCAGAATGGTTAACTCAAGACAGATTAGTTGCTCATAAAGATAAAGCTAATTTAAAGTTTTTCACACAATTGCTCTTGCCCTGAGTTACCTTCTGCTTACTTCAAAAATAATATATTAGAATGGGCGTCTCAAATACGATATCTTGGTTGAATTCTCGATGATATGCTGGGCTTCAACGCTCACACTGAAGAAGTGGGTCGAAAGCTTACTAGAGTTCTCGGTATGATACATGCAGTGACTAATACGTCAGTCGTACTTCACGGAAATTAATTTAGTATTCCTTAGCAGGCGTTTTTTGCAAGAACATGATATTTTCACCTGTCAAGCAACCTCTCGTTGTTACATTCGTAAACTAAAAGTGATCTAATAAAATTTTAGGGCGAATACTCAGTGTTGAACAAGACAGAAATAACATAACATGCCGTTGATGCAGTGTAGTTATATGCTGTACCTTACAACTGATGCAATGTTAAGATATGTTTAAATCTTCTGATGATGGGAAAGGACGTCCCGAAACGTCAAATTTTATTTTTAGACTAGTCGACCTTATATTTATATAAATCTTCACTGTTTAATGTTTTGCCGATCACG
>LQNS02277217.1:10882922-10904756 GCA_001587735.2 Parhyale hawaiensis
CCTTGGCTGAGATGACACGCAGGGGCCTCGGCATGGGGGCGCAGAAAGAGGGCGGTGGTCTTCTCGATTCTTCCCCATTCCTGACGGAGGCTAATGCCAACAGAATAGTGGCGACCCTCTGCAAAGTGCGAGGTAAGCCTGCAGTCAACTGCTTTTCTCTGCTTATACTTGCCCCAAAAAGGACGGGGAGGGTGGCTGACTTTCCTCAAGAGATGCTGGATCTGGCCTCTGTTTCTGCTGCCAAGGCTAATTTGTGTGGTTAGGTAGGCAGGTAGATTTTCTTTCTGTTTGCTCTACGCCTTATGTCCTTACCAGTATTAGCTCATATCCAAAAAGTGGAGACTTTTAGAACTCCTTGCGAAGTCTCTTTCACCTGCAGATCTTCCATCAGGTCTGCCAAGACGTGATTTGTATTTTCCCCTTTGGTCTTTTCGGTGTCGGTCAATTCGCCGACGGTCTTTTCCCAGACTACACTAGAGGCTACGCTATTATTGTTATTTTTAGAAACGAGCGAAAAACTACAGGGAATATGGCGATGCGTGAACGACATAATAGTTGTACGCCACAAAATACACGAGAATGAAAAAAAATATGAAGCCTAATCATGCCCGTCTAAGGGAAGATTGAGGAACTGAGCAAGTCTGCGAGGCAGTCATGGCTCGATTGCCGTTCCACTCACTCACAGGCAGCGGGAACGTCAGACAAACTAAAGGGAATCGGAAGAAATGCAAGGTATTAGCGAGATGTCAAAAAACTGGAACTCCAAGCTTGAAAGAGCGCTGTGCGTGGGAACAGTAAGCCAGGAAAGAAGATGAAGAGCGCAATGCTCTTCAGTGTTTGCAAAAAATAATAATGAAGGAAGCTAAAGCTGTACCGGTGCTAAGGCTGAGGTTACTTGGGCAGGTTCCCTTTGGATCATGACTCAACGTTACATAGGATGGCCTAATCCAAACCGGGTCTCCCCCCCCCCCCAATCTATTTTACCGTCTGTGGTGAAGATGATAACATAACTTAGACATTGCAGGGTTGTGAATTCCATTCTTGTTCATTTGTTTCTTCTAATCTTGAGGGAAAAATTTTTAAATAGTAACTTATCTATCATTTTGGGCTAACTAGCTATCGATGCTGGGAAATTTTGTTAAGTGACACAATCCTCCAATTCAGGTATCACATTCGTAAATGGACTTCCCATATTTGGGCCGGGAGCTTGCTGTGGACAGGAGCTCCCAAGGAGTTTTATTTACTGTAGATTACCACCCAGCTAAGTCTATACGATATCATTTGCTGTATGTGTGTTCAATGTTGTGTTTTTATCGTCTAAAAAGTTTCTTCTTTCTCGCCTGAACTTCTTTGCCCACCATGCATGGTCGTAATGATGTTGCTGGGTTGCCTCCGAGAGGGTGGAGCTTGAGTACCACCCTCTTTGCCCGCATGGAGGAACTAGGTTGAGGCGTTTCAATCCAGCGTTCAAGTGCTGCAGGCTTCTGTCCACGGCACCACCCAAGTGGGGCCGCGTCCCAGTGAGCCCAAACTCCTACCAGGACCAAAATGGGGAGGGTTTGAGTTAAGTCCAATGGGTTTCAATGCACCACGCCTTGCTGCATTTGTGGGTATTTGTAGTGCAACAAGTTAGCTACCGGTGCAGGTTAAGTTCTCTAGGAAAGTGACCATTAAGCTACAAGTAACGTTCGCTCTAGCCCCTGGGGGGAGGTGAGGCTGGTAAACATAGACTACAAGCCCATCATGTTCCCGGGGCCGAAATCATACGTCTGAATGCGATAGTGTATCATGTTGTGTGTAAGTCGACCATATATTCCCTTTTTTCAGCTACATTGTAGTATTTCTGTTGTGTAGAAGCTCAGACTTTGAAGTTCAGTTGCTCAATGCAAACCTTCGCACTGCAATTTTATGGTCGTGTAGTTATGGAGCCACGCTGTGGAATCGCACGCTTAGTTTATGAGCTGACGTTCGGCTTACACGTCGCTTAGATTACACTGTGAAAATTGGTAGTAAAGATGCATTTTATTTTAGTGAGTTTGTCGTGCACGAACGAAGGATTTGGACAATCGATCGATCGCGCTGCGCAATCGGTGGATGTTGTAGGTATTAGGCCGTAATTTCGGGTAAGTTGGACTATATTCGGGTTTAATGTCGGGTAGGTTAGGGGAGGCAAGGACTGGTATTTTTATTTTTCATTTTAAAATTCGTTCGCGCAAATCCATCAATCGCGCACAACAAGTTCATTAGTCGACAGATACGCTAGTTGAATGTTCGCTCATAAGTTGAGCGTGCGATTTCATAGTAAAGCCCCAGCTAAACTATATGGAGACGCAGTCTACTTTGGAGTTACTGTGTCAAGATATGAAGCCCTTTTGTTCTATTTAATTATTTGAAGATGCGGCCTCAGTTGGAGTTACAGTGTCAAGACGCGAAACTTGTTTCATCTGCTTACTTAGTAGCTACATGCAGCTGAGTAGTAAAATTTTACAATGGACTAAGGAAGAACAGCCAGTTACTGTTGAATTATGTATCACTGGGATGACGGGTCGGCCAAGTCGTCATCTTCGACTTTCGTTTTCCCTACTTTGTCATCACGTCGAGATAGATAAATTTTCAACTGTGGCTCTGTGTTGTTAGGTAGTGATTTATATCGTGTTGGACATCATCTAGCAGAAAAATGTGCTTTTTAACGGTTACTAGCCTAATTCCTTCCTCAGGCGCTGCTCTCAAGCTCGGTCAGATGTTAAGCCTGCAGGACAATGCTTTCATCAACTCGGAGCTGCAGCAGATCTTCGAGCGCGTGCGCCAGTCTGCGGACTTCATGCCGGATCGCCAGTTACAGGTACACTGCAATGTTTTGAAATTTAATTATTATTGTTTGCCCTATCCATGGTACTGCCCAATAGGCATCATTCATTCAATTTCAATATATCACTATATTATCGCCAGCCCTACCATGTTCAGCAATAGATACCATCAGTAGTTACTTATATCAGGTGAACATAGCGTTACAAATGTTTCAGTTTCCTGCTAGTTTCATGGTATAACATCATTAATGTATTTCTAATCAGTCTATAAGGATGCTATTGTTCAAGTTTCTTGCTATTCTCTTGACAAGGCATCATGAAATATTGTTTCAATTTCGTGTCACTTTCTTGATATGATGTCACTATCTTTGTGTAGGCTCTCCCGATAGGTACTTGCAGTATCGCAGTAGCGTCGGGGCGGGCGAGTGATCGCACCTCCATTTTTTCAAAAACAAGAAGACCTAGCCAAAATATGAATACACCATTGGAGACGGCAGGTCTTTAAACTATAGAACCCATGTAATCATATCGTAGTTCCCTCTTTTAGAATGTTTGCCATACCTCCCAATAAAACCTAAATTTTTAGAGGTCAAAACATATTGTAAGACCAAAAAATAATAGTCATCCTGCGAACTTTGATGTTACAGCGAAACTAAACAATGTACCAGTCTGAAAATTTGCACGAAGTTGAGAAAATACTTGAATTTGATGTTCCTACAAGCATGTTGGTGTAAATGCAGTTTTTTGTATTTTTTCCGCAAGTGCGATCAGCCGTCCGCTATCTTTACTGTCGGGCGGGTAACTGATCGCACTTGCGGGAAAAAAAAACAACTGCATGTACATTAATATGCTTGTAGGAACATCAAATACAAGTATTTTCTCAACTTCGTGCAAAGTTTCAGTCTGGTAAATTGTTTAGTTTCGCTGTAACATCAAAGTTCGCAGGATGACTATTATTTTTTGGTCTTACAATATATTTCGATCTCTAAAAATTTAGCTTTTATTGGGAGGTATGGCAAACATTCTAAAAGCGGCAACTACGATATGATTACATGGGTTCTAAGGTTTAAAGACTTGCCGTTTCCAATGGTGCATTCAGATTTTGGCTAGGTCTTCTAGTATTCGAAAATGGTGGTGCGATCACTCGCCCGCGATCGGCGGGTGCGATCACTCGTCTGCCCCGACGATAATTGCAGAAATATAAAATAGTCCAAACAGTTAAACTGTTGCATATCATCTACAGTCTCAGCTTCATGTCTTGTTAGGACATGCGTTTTAACTTACAATGATACAACACAAGGATATTTATAGCATCTAAATGTTTCTCTCCTAGAAAATGATCTCAGAAGAGCTGGGCAACAATTGGCGGGAGAGCTTTGCCGAATTCGACGAGAAGCCTTTTGCTGCTGCCTCCATTGGACAGGTTAGTCGCTTCTGTGCTGTACGAATAAGTGGGTGTTTTAACTACGTGGACCAAGCAAAAACAGGGTCGAGGTTTCTGCCAATCGCAGGAATCAACTTTGTCGTGGGTGTGACGATGTGATGGTAATATGAATCTGTCTAAGTATGATTTGATTTGTCATCGTGCTTGGATTTGTTTTAGTCACTCGACGACAGTGTTGCACTTCTCTGCGCATCCAATCATTTGTGACTGGTGCAGTGCAGCGATGCCAGCACCTGCTCAAAGAAATTTAGAAAACGAATAGAAATGGGACTTGTTGGTTTCTCGGCTTCTCGAGACGGTACGCACTTTGTCTGCCAACCTGGGGTCGTGGGGATGGTTGAACAGAGTTTGACTCCGACTCTTGGGGTTAATCTCCGACTCTTTGGACCCCTTTTTTCTCAACAAACTCGTTTAGCTTTCTACGATTCTTGGTCTTGGCTAGTTCCAACTCTGAATCTTTGTCTAGCTGGTTTCTGACTCCGACTATTTGTTCTGGCTAGTTTCTCACTCTGAATGATTGTCAAGGTGGTTTCTAACTCCAACTCCTGGTTCTGGCTAGTTTCTAAATCCGGCTCCTGACCCCACAAATTACTGACTCCGACTTTCCAATCCTGCTGCCATCACAAATTTTAATTTTCTCGTGATAGCGAGGAAAGCTACAGTAGCTAATTAATTCACATTTGAACTTAATTTTTTATTGACACCTCATTTACTGTTATTACATGCTGCGGATATAATTTGCTTGTGTGAATGCGCAATAGTTACTAGATGAATGTTTAAAACTCTGGGGTGTTTTAAATTGATTTCAGTAGTTGAGCACTTCTCTGCCCGTAGGCTGCTATAGAGTGTATGCTCCTAAAGTGGTGGAAACAAGTATAAGAAACCCCATAAATATGCTAATAACTTTTAATTATGCCACATTTTTCCTTGAAAATTTGAGTGTTGCTTCTACATGGCATGAGAATCAGTGTATATAAATGGTTTCATGGTAAATTAAAAAAAAAAATTATGACCGAAAATACAGTTGTAAGGGTGGAAATAAGTATAAGACACTTCTGAAAATTTGGTGTATCCATTCTACTTAACAATGCCGAAGAAAGATTGGGTTCACATTCATTTCTTAAACAACCTTAATTGCCGTCACGATTCACAGAACACATGTAACCATTGATGAAGTGGTAAATTCAGCCTCTGCAGAATGCCATCGAATTAATTCCCTTTCCCTCCCCTGTACTGACATCGAGAAAGGTAAAATTTGTGCTTACAACCCGGATTTAAAATCTATTAGCTTCATTGCAAAACAAAAATCCGGGTCCCGCACTGTTAGAATAACTTTCTGAAAGACCCTCAATCATATAGCTCCAAAAGATGGCCGGGCGGTCCACCAAAAATTACTAATGCTGCCAGGCGTCGACTTTTTCGGAAGGCATCTAAGGGCCAGTTCTGCTCAAAAGAACTGAAACAATCTTAAAACCTACCAATCACTTCAAGATGAGTTCGTTAACTGTTGCACGGCTCCACAAATTTCATGTATCGTAATAGAAAAACTGCTCCTGCTTTGACTGCTCAGCACAAGAGGTTGCGTGTTGAATGGGTGAAGGCAAAAGTTACATGGACTGATCAGAACTGCGACAATGTGATCTTTTCTGACGAAAAGAAGTTTAATTTGGACGGGTCTGACGGATCTCAGCGCTACTGGCATAACATGAGGAAAGAAGAGCAACGTTTATGAAAAAGATAATTTTAGAGGAGGATCAATAATGATTTGGGAAGCTTTTTCTGCCTCTGAGAAAGCCAAGTTAGTACTGCTGGATGGTAGACAAAACTCCGCTTGATACTTTAGTGCGTTTGAAGAAAGTCTTATTCTATTTTTGCGCGTTGAACATGACCATAATGCCACTTTTCAGTAGGACCATGCAGCCATCCACTCCACAAAGCTAACAAAAGACGGGCCTGAAATGAAGAACATTCAATTTTTGGACTGGCCTCCCAAGTCTCCAGGCTTGAACCCAATAGAAAATATATGGGGAATTTATTTTGTTATGTCGAGTTTACCTTAATGGACGGCAATTTGCTGATATAGAATCTCTAAAATCTTGCATAAAAGAGTATTGGAATGAAATTCCCATTGAAACTCTCAAAAATCTCACTGGTTCAATGCAGAACAGGTGTGTTATAGTATTGCAATCTACAGGGAATAACATGAATACTTGCGAATACTAAATGTTGGGTAATTTTTGTATCAGTACAGAAAAGCAAAAGTGTCTTATACTCATTGCCACCCTCAAAACTGTACTTTTGGTCATAACTCTGTTTTCTGGAAATTTATCATGAAACTAATTATATACACTCATTCTCATGCCATAGACTATATTGTAGAGGCAAAACTAAAATTTTCATGGAAAAATGTGGCATAATTAAAAAGATATTAGCATTTTTAGGGTATGTCTTATACCTATTTCCACCACTTTAGTTGTCTCAGCATCTCCTGGATTTAAACTTCCACACCTCCTCTCTTACTAAAACTTTTCATCTGAACAGCCAACCTCTCCCACCTGTAAGTTCATAAATGGTCATTTCATCTTGTAGCCACTGATGTGTCATGACCATAAAACATTTCCCTTCCGAGGTCACATAATCGAGCCATAGGGCTTATGTTAGTCATATTCGTCCATTCTGCGTTATGAGGAGCACTGCCAGGGACCCCATAGGGTACCTTAGCCTTAGCTAGGCTTTCGGGATGTCATTCTTTCGTGCCCACTTTGCGTTCTTCCATTTCCCTGCTTCTACTGATCGATTTGTGTTCTGTTCTTCTTTCTCGTTCCCGACTTACATACTGTTTCTGATGAGGAGTCGAGGCAAGTGGCCCTGACGGAATTGGCCATGGCAAACCGTGCAGTCCCCTGCCGAGACTATTACCCGCTAATCAAGCGAAATCTGCGCGAACTATGGCAGACCCAGTGGCTGGTCCAGAGAAAAAAAAATTAAATACGAAAAAATAAAACCAACCGTCCGACTGTGGCACTTTTCAAATAGCGACGACCGTCGAATGGATGTTGTACTGTGCCGCCTGCGTATTGGGCACACGAGACTTACTCATGACTATTTGTGAATGGGGCTCCCGCAGCCCTATTGGGATGATTGCGTCGTACCTCTCTCCGTCTTACATCTGCTGGCCGAGTGCCCTGCCTTCTCCAACGAGCGGAGATACTGTTATCCGGACCTTTATGGACAGGATGCTGACTCCATATTCCGGGGAATGCTGGCTGAGGAGCCTCGGGGCCAATTCAACAGAAACGGCCGTAAGACCTTTCTTATTAAATTTGACTTTTATAATAAACTGTGATGAACCTATGACAATAAAGACCACCACCAACTATGACATTATCCCCTTGTTTACTAAATTCATATGCTTTATGCAAAATTAATAATAGTCCTCTCCTTAATACTTCCTATTAATATAAAATGAGACATACTTCGCGCCCTAGGGGCCGCACGAGCATGTGGTTATACACCGACATACCTAGTTCGGTGCGATATAGGCGTTGTGCCACTGAAGCGCTAGTAAAACTTCTACTACTACTACTATACTGTTCCTGTACACGATCATGTATTGGAATACCTTCGTGCGTAGGTTTCACGTATGAAACGTTGATATTTGAGAGGTTTCCACTGGTGAAATATTATAAAACAAGCGATGAATATGAGTAACGAAGCACGTGTACATTTCATGCACAATTTTATCTTTAGCTTCGTGTGAAGAAAAAGTCAACTTGACCTCACACGAAGCGTGCAGTCCGTATAGACTCTTGGTGCTGCAGATAAGTACCAAGGCCCAGAGTAATAGACGGTTCAGTCAGCCATAGATTATCAGAGCTTTGACCTCAAAGACGGAGGGCTTTTCAATGAAACCTGTGGCCAAATCTCTCCCTTCCGACGGGCTGCCTCACATTTTGTTTAGGTCATAGGTCAGTGCCCTCGCAGTAGATTCTGTTGGGTAGAAATACTGAGGCTTTCTCCTCAAGCGTCGCATAAATTTTTTCTGATGCAGGTACATCAAGGAGTGTTGCCATACATGTTTTCTGATTCAGGTACGTCAAGGTGTGTTGCCATACATGTGTTCTGCTGCAGATACACCAAGGAGTGTTGCCATCAATGTGTTCTGCTGCAAATACACCATGGAGTGTTGCCATACATGTGTTCTGCTGCAGGTACACCAAGTAGTGTTGCCATACTTGTGTTCTACTGCAGGTTCAACAAGGAGTGTTGCCATACATTTGTTCTGCTGCAGGTACACCAAGGAGTATTGCCAGACGGCAGGCGTGTTGCCGTGAAGGTCCAGTATCCAGGCGTGGCTGATGGTATCGACAGCGACATCAACAATCTCATCAGCACTCTCAGCATTGCCAACATCTTGCCTGAAAGTAATGATACGCTTCACGTCGTATTCCTGTGATTATTATTCCTGATTATGATTTCTTAGTCTTTAGAGCACACAAAAACATGGTATGGTGTGGTCTATGGTAAGTTAAATGTCTAGAGTGCCTAACATTGCCTACCTGAAAGTAATTCCATTTTCTACTTCATTTTCCAGTGCCCAGTCAGTATGTTTCCAACCACAACTTCCTGAACCCATAAACCTCCCGAGTGCCACTCCTGAGACAAGTATGTGTCCTATCAAAACTCCCTGGACCCCAAAATAATCTTTTGATTGCCCCTTTTCCAACCAGCATATCCGCCCTCAGCTTCCTGATACCTAAACCATATGCAACTGCCACTCCTGACAGAAACATTTAGTCCCACAACCCCTGAACCTGAAAACCTCCGACGCTGGAAACTAGCAGAACCTGACCTAAAACGTTGAACGCTATTCTAAGAATAGTTAGGTAGCTTATTGTATTCCTCTTACGCTGTATTCCATACGTAGTGTAAGTGGCGGTCAATGTGTTAATGAATCTTTGGCGTACCTTCGCAGCCCTGTTTGTGGATAGCATCATTAGTGTGGCGAAGCGCGAGCTGGCGTGGGAATGCGACTACGAACGGGAGCGGCAGTGTGGCGACAGGTTTGCCGCTCTCGTAGCACCCTATCCTCAGTACTACGTGCCTGCAGCTGTGCCTGAACTCTGTACCAAGCGGGTGTGTACTTTTCGATGTAGGTGTCGTTCATTGGTGAGCTTTTTCATTTGGTTCTACAGTAATGTATTGTATAAGTCTGCAGGTGTGCATCTGGTGTTCAATTCATTCCAACGTATAAGAAACTCTACAAACTTGGAGGAAGATTTTCTAACAACTATTAAATCCCTTGATCCCTGCGACCTTAATCTGTCGATACCCCTAATCATTCAAAAATTTGATACCGTAGGTAGCTCTTAATTTGAACTCTTTTTCCTCAATTTATTCACATCGAATATTTAATGGTACGTGCATATTTCGACCAAATTCTTCGTTTCAGCCTTTACAGATATCTACAGTTGACACATAAATGCAGTTTAAAACGTTGAATCGGAGGAAAAATTATTGATTTGTAATAGGCTACCCCTAAGATGTTTTCTTACATTTTTACGTTTTCTTTCTGTGAGCTTGTGAGAAAAAATTTCGTAACCTTTATGGCAAACTTATTTGCTTGTAATTAGTACAAATCCCATAATTTATTGTATTGTTCAGAACGTATGCCTACCAAATTAGGAGATTTACTTGTATAATATGTATTTTCAATAAGATTTTATTCGGTAGTATTGCTGGAAATTTCATAGAAGGATGTCCTTTCACTATAAAAAAGTTTGATACTGATAATCTAAAACTTGAAACCTTTTAGGATTTAATGGTTCCAGATAGTGCCGCAGTCAATTCTCTGTGAAGTAGGAACAACTAATGGCCAAGCTTATACTAAAAATCTTCATTTACTGTAGATTCTCAAGCAGACCTACTATGTGATTTTTCTTCAGAAGATCTTGAGAGATTTGCTCGCACCTTATAATTGAATGTACTGAATAGGAAACTCCGGACTGTATTTGAGTAATAATCTTAATCCACGAGCTTTACGAACATGCGTCAAACGTTTAAGTCCTATTGACAAGCAACTATCCAAACTTTCTTTGTATATATACCGGTAACGTATGTAGCTTTCTCCAGTAAAGAAGAAAGTTGCCGACTTCATCAAACTTTTAAAGTACAGTAGCTACTTCTACAGATAAAGTCGACGAATTTTTTACGAAACTATGGATACTTTGAAGTGTATGAATGTGTACATACATACAGGGTTGCTTCACTTCATTTCACTTAGTCTGTTTAGGTTACTGGAGCTTGCATGCTACGCCCTTCCAACAGCCCTCACTCCGTCTCATCTCTGGGGGTTCCCCCTGGCGTCTCTACCTTTCTTGTCACCTGTTCATCACTATCTCCCTCCACTTCCTCCCCCCTGTCCATAACCTCCACCTGATGGGGACGGCAGTTAGGCGTAGTTACAACGACTGGGTTATTGGGCTCTCACTACTAGGGTAATTCGATGTGGATGCTGTAGCCTCAGTTAGAGCTTCTGGATTTATTTTTCTATGTCCATTTTACTTCCTTCCATTTTCATAATGTTATAATCTTTAATGTCCTTTTTTCTGACTTACTGTTTCCAGTCACCGTAATTTCCGGTTCACGAGTTCGTTGTTTCTTTGCCCTTCCGTTCTGTTATAGTTTCCTTTTGGCAATACTGTAGTGGCTCGGTTGGTTTACACAATTAAGTTATACCGTTATCTACTGTAATTATGGACTCCCCAAACCCCTTGCTAATTTTACTCCTTACCGTGCAGCTTCTAACGACGGAGCTGATAGAGGGCGTGCCTGTGGATAAGTGCGTGGATTTGGACCAGTCCACACGCAACTTCATCTGTTCTGCTCTGCTCGAGTTGACGCTCAGGGAGCTCTTTCAATTTGGCTTCATGCAGACCGACCCTAATTGGGCGAACTTTTTCTATAATAAAAACACTGAACAGGTGCGTGCCTTGAAATGATTCCCGAGCGAGCTCTTTCAGTTAGTCTGTATATAGACTGACGCCGACTAGGAGAACTGTTATATCTATCCTATTTAGTAGAACTACTCAACATGTCTGTGCCTTGAATAGGTTCTTTAGTGAGCTCTTCCACTTTGGCTTCATATTGACGGTAATTGATCGTCCTTGGTTGAGTGAACTACTTCAATATAAACATTGAACAGATTGTGCCTTGAATTGATTCATATGCGAACTATTCCAGATTGTCTTCACATTGACATTATTTCACCGTTCATAATAATTAAGCGAAGTTTTTCGGTGATAAAAACACTTAACAGATGTCTGCCTTGAATTGATCCTTGAGTGAACTGTTCAGACTTTGTCTTCTAGCAAACCGGGTGATTTGTAACGGTTTCAGTCCCATTCAGCCCATAACCCATTAGAAATCACAATATTTGCGAGGAAAATCGACAATCTGATACTCAGGGAGATTTAAGTAAAATCAGGGAAAACTCAGGGAATCTGAAAGTTCTGATCGCTAGACACCACGATTCTCGTACCTTATGAGATAGGCGGTTCTCGGGGGGCATGGAATGGGCCATAGGTCGTAGGCTTCGGTTGTTTAGATTCGCCCATCCGATGTTATGGGGAGCAGCGCCCCAGGAGATCTCAAGTTTTCTAAACTTTAGCTAAGCCTTCGAATTATCTTTCTCAGGACCCACATTACTTCCTTCTATTTTCATACTCCTAGTGATTAACCCATTGACTGCGGCATGCGTATCTTCAATACCGTTTGCAGTTAATGGGCTAAGCCTTCCTCTGTTTTTCCTGTTATTTCTCGACTTTCTGTTACTGTGCGCGGTGACTCTCTGATATTTTGTCTGTTGTTACACTTCTTTCCCAATTTACTGTTGCCATGCGCGTTGATCCTGTGTGGGAACACATTCGTGCATTCCGCATGGGTTCCCCGTGACTATCGGTGTACTATAGGTCTCTTCCTTTTCCTCTCTTAGGAAAGCTTAGTACTTATTTAGGGAGGCTTAAACTATCATATACTACTACTGTGCGCGATGATCTTCTGTGGAAACACTCTCGTGTATTAATTAGTTCCAGGTTTCCCTTGCCATACTGTATATCTCTTCCTTTTCCCCTCTTAGAATAGCTAACTTGTGCTGGCGGGTCCTCTCCCTGCCACAATATATTTGGGCATCACAAACCCCAGGGTCCCAAGTGCCTTCTCCGCACGGGATGTTGCAGCTGGCCGCAGTTCCTGCTGACGAGGTAAGTTTTGTAGAGAGGTAGGTAGGTTCTCTGTGTTCCCTTTCTGTTCCGCGAGGTTTGCTGTCAATCGAGATGGCTGACCTAGTTTGAGGGACTCCTCTAGTCTCTCTCGTGTGGAAGGCCATAAAAGAGGGGCCTTCCACTTGAGTGTCTTTTTCTATGCTTTGCGCCTTTTTCCCGCCAGTAGTAGCACACTGAGCCAAACTGAGTTCTTCCGGCAAGAATGCCTAGATAAAATATTCCTACTGATGACATAATAATAAAAAATGAAATTCACTGTTGAATCGCTTGAGTTGCGGCTACGGTGGTAAAACTAAAATACAATTATTAACAAACTAAGCTGGATTAGGGAAGTATGAACTAAGTTATATAACAAAAATACTGTTGGCGCACATATATTTCATTGTATTTTTCTAGAATTCCTTGAAACTGTGTTTAGATTTTTTTTCAGATGGCAGGGCGGATGGCAAACACCTGAAGTGATGTCATGTGTTTCCTGACTTATCTTCTGTTGTCAAAGTAACTCCAGCAATGATAGCTACTCTGTTTCGTCAGATCGCACTCGTAGACTTTGGCGCCTGCCGAGAGTACGAGAAGAGCTTCGTTGACCAGTACATTGAGATCATCCATGGAGCGGCTGTTGGGGACCGCGCCAAGGTTCTCAAATACTCTCAGGAGATTGGCTTCCTTACCGGCCACGAGGCTAAGGTGAGAATCAGTTGTTGCTTTGTTGCGATTCTTTTTGAATTTTTCACCAGAGTAAAGCGATTCTGTATTAAGTATCGTTAAGCGATATGTTTGCATTATTCGCGTGTAATTAGTCGTTCTAATTTATAGTTCATTAACGGTCATTGAGGTTTCGTTCGATCGCATCACCAACCTCAGTTTTGGGGTAAGGTAGAATATAAATGGGTAGCGTGGTTGTTCTTATGAGGGAGGTGCAATGATTTGCAACCTTGCGAGAGCCGCAACGCCTCCTCTCCGTCACGTTACCTTTTCTGGTGAAGTTCAGAAGATACGGTTGATGAGATGATGAAATATAATAACCAAGTGCTTACAATAGTTACACTGTTTTTGTGTGTGATCGTTCGTGCATTGGTGCCCTATTTTTAACCTTCCTACATATTCTTTCCCTTCTTTTCCTAGAAAAATCCTTGCGTGGTTAGGGCTCAGTTAAAAAAAGTTTAAAATATCTCATAATAGCTAATTGTTGGGAACTTTTTCTCCTGTACTTAATTTAAAAGACGAACGTATGCCTTTTAATACGGTATTTACTATTTAAGGAAGGTGCTAAAAGTTTGACTACAATTTAGGTACTGAACGCTGATGTGTAGTTCCTACCATAAACTGATATTTAGTTCCTACAATATCTAATAAAACTGAAATCTGTTTACAATATCAATTGATACAGTTAATACGGATATTCAATGAGAATATCTAATAGTGACTACTGAAATTTGCTTACAATTTTAAGTTGGACTTATATTAGATCCTTAGAATGTCTACTAATAACAATTAAAATCAGTTTCCTATTTCAGTTGAATTGATATTCCATGAAAAGAGTATCTAAGAACAGTTGAAATCTGTTTCCAATTTTAGATGGACTGATGTTTGATTCCCAGAATATCTAATAACATCAACAACTGAAATCTGTTTCCAATTTCAATGGGACTAATCTTCGACTTCGACTAACAGCAACAAAAATTGTCTATATGATTGCAGCTGATGAATGAAGCGCACGTAGATGCTGTAATGATACTGGGCGAAGCGTTCCGTGAGGATGGCGTGTTCTCCTTCAGCGAGCAGCGCACCACACGTCGCATACAGGAGCTGGTGCCCACTCTCCTGCACCACCGCATGTGTCCCCCGCCTGAAGAGGTCAGTTGTAGGGGTAACAGTTGTAACTAGTAATAGTAATTAGGGTTGCAGAGTCAGATGGAACAATGCCGACTCCTGCGTCCAGTCGGTGTCTGACTTCGACTTTTCCGTCCAATCAATTTCCGATTCCGAAGCCTTAGACTTGAACACGTCCAAGTCTTACCGACTCTTGACTCCCCAACCTTGAAAGTAATTCCTCAGTATATACGTAATGTGCCACGCTTTTAGTTCATATCGTCATGGGCGCTTTTTGGCGCCTTTGCCATTTCACGCCAACGATCGCACGCACAACTTCATCTCCCCCATGAAGAAGAAGTACCAGGGTGACGAGGCATGTAGGCCGGCAGCGGCTCACTCTCTTGGTGCATGTGATCGTGTGAGGTGTGTACCGGAGCTGCTGCCAAACCAAGGTCGTAAGGACAGTGTTGCCAGGTACCTCACCTCTTGCCGAGAGCAAGATCAGTTTTCTTTGGACCATTGATGGTAATAAGTGCCAGTGACACTTGGGTCGGGGTACTGATTTTGGAAACTTTACTGCCTAAACGCCGAAAGGGCCTTGCTCTCGTAATTGCGCTTACCAAGGTGACCCTTTGTAATACCGTAGCCTTGTCCAGCCAAGCTCTAATTCAACCTATATGCGAGCACATCCCGGCAGGAGCGGATACACTGTTTTGGGTTATCAGAACAATTAGTCGCTCATTGACCCTGCTTGGGTGAGTATATCGCTGGGGTAGATTTCTGTGCCAGTGGCGGATTGGTGAGCGAATTGCGATTTAATTGAATTTGACGTTAGATCAGCTACTGGTTGATACGATTTGGCCTTTTCACGATTGTGCTCTCGGCCCTGAGGGCCATATTGTGGCGAGCCCTTTCCCTGCCACAATATGTTCGGGCATCACGCACCCAAGGGTCTCGAGTGCCTTCTCCGCAGGGGATGTAGCATCTGGCCGCAGTTCCTGCTGAAAAGGTTAGTTTTGTAGAGTTAGGTAGGCTTTCTATATTTCCCCTCCTGTTCCGCGAGGTTGGCCGCCGAATGGTGGTAAGCGACCCATCCCCATGGGACTCCTATCTGCTCCCGTGTGGGGGGCCACGGAAACGACCCCCCGCACGAGTGTTCGCTTTCTTCTGTCTTCTTCTCTTTTCGTTTTTCGTCTCCTTCTCTGTGCAGCACGGCTGAGCGATTTCGTTTGACCGAGTCGTGTGGAGTTGGAGATGCTCGCGTCTTATTTCCTGCCAGACATGGTGCACGTGGCCAAGATTGTTTCAATAGAACTCATTGGAGTTCGACTCAACTTCTAAACTATATCATACAGAGTTGGATTGCTGTTATTTAGTCTTTATATCTAATACGGCGGGAAAACCCACAATATAATAATAATAATTGTGCTCTCATACACAACTTTATTCTCTTTTATCACGAGCCAACCGACCTCATTCATCAGCAAAAGTCCAGTATTGCCTCCTTTAACGGCTGCTTTCCCGACATTGACCAGGCTTGTAGGAATGGCATTATGGCCTGAGGCGAGAGTTTAGGTTTATGGCCAGCGAACTAATGAGCCGAACTGGCTCATTGACACGGAATTTTTGCCAGGAGTTCAGCGGAAGCTGCTCTCGCTGTTCCTACGGTGCCGTCATTGTTGGTTAGGTTCGCCAACTTCCTAACAGCACAGGGCAAGAAAACGCGAGGTGCCGCAACAATAGTTTGCTGGTCTACAAATCACAACAATAGATTTTAAGGTTGGACAACAGCAAACTACAATATATTTTACAGGACTTGATGCAGTATATCATATTACAGGAAATTACATCACATAGAGTATTACAGTCAGTGCCTACAATAGTGTTGAGAGCCATAAGGCTGTACAGATGTCCGTGGAGAAGTGGCGTGACTGCGGTTGACCTGACATTGGTAAGTTCGTTCTTAGTCTCTCGATTACAAGACCCGCTTCGTAATCCCTCCCTTAGCCTAACCCGTTGCGGCAGCTCGACCCCACAAGGCGCTGGAAGGCGGAGCAGAACCTGGACTCGGAGGATTTCATTAGAAGTCCATCCCCCTCACAAGGACACTAGGTGCCACTGTAGTTATTGGGGAGATCCTTTGCACGGTGTTCGCCATCTGTTGTTGATGTGAACGGTTTGGCGATCAACCGGGTTAGACCACAGAGATGAGCAGGGACCCATCAAGTCCCAGGGCAGTGGCGCAAAGCCGTTAAGTTAGAGGTTAGGAGTTAAGGTTAAAGAGAGGGTCAGGACAGGACAAACAGAGGTGTGACCAGAATTGGTTCGGGGGAAAGGGAGCCTTGTGTGGCCGGAGCGTGCGGTGCAGCAGCGGCAGCTCTAGCGGTTGCATTAGTGCGCTCTATCCGCCCCCTGACTTACAAAAGCGCACCACCTGCCCACGACCTCGATAGCTGTCGGAAGCCAGGGATCGGAGTCACAGTCGATGAGATTGGGCATATGTTATGAAGGAATAGGACTCGGTAGGAGTCGGACATTTTGTGAGTCTTCTGAGTCGGAAACTGGTTAAACCCAGGAGTTGGTGTCAGAAGTTTACCCATTTGGCTCGGCAGCCGTGATTCCGTCATCTGAGTTTGTGCTTCCTCATAAACTTGTGTCTGTGCGAGTACTGGTTTCATGCCTAGCGAACTGTGCCTGTCAGATAAGCTATAGCTAGGTACAGACTCAACGCACCAGCTGCTGCATTTTTTTGATGACCATGACTCTTTACTTAGCTCATATACTTATATATTTTGTTGGAGTGGTGGTCCTCTCAATCTAACCAGCTCTCACTATCTTAACGTAATTCTATCTATTTTGCAGCTAGCAGTACCAGTCCGTTACATTTTCATATTTTGTAAATTATAAGTTTAGATGCCACTGAGGAATACCATCTCAGCTGTATTACAGTTCATTCCCTAATTAAGTAATTAAGTCATTTCATGAATATAGGTACATTTCTTTATGTAATTCACCTTTAGTTAATAAAGGAGGCTCATCAGTTTGGGAATTTGTATAGTTATTTCTGCACTGAATTGTATTGAAAGAGCCTTAACATGCGTAGTTTTTGCGGCTATAGGAGGTAGTTTCATATCTGAAGGCAAACATACTCCTTCAGCCGACCAATAAGAGAGCTTTATTTTTATTACGCTCGTGACGTCACTATGGTACATGACAAGCGGCGGCCTTGATTGGAGGCGCACTGTATGCTATACGATCATGTGAACAATTTCGGCACTGCTATTGGTTAATGACGACTTCATGTCTCGTGACTTTTTATAAAAGCCCCGAGTTACACCGACGGTTTTGATAATTGCCATTTCTTGCGACGTCATACCTTAAACCATTTTCTAGACTCTCAGTACAGCTGTCTGTTGAGCCCACTTTGCATTCTGACGCTTTCGTACTCCTGATGATGTTACTTTCATCTGTTCTGCCTCTCCTTTATCGTATTGCTGTTCCCATGCATTGTGATTCTGCGTGCAACGGTTCTTACGTTTCTATCGACATACCATTTGTCTCCTCTTTCTTCCTAGGTGAGGTTGCCTTTGGTGTGGAAACGGAGGCCTATATCTCGCGGTGTCACATTGACTGCACATGCTAAAGAGACTGATTTGCAATATACTTTCTTCAGCTCTCCCTCACTGCCTGACATCGAGTCAAAATGGCGGGTTTGTAAGCAATTTGCCGTTGACTCGTAAGCTACAAATAGCAACATGATACGGAGCTAAAATAACTGGCTTGTAAGTAATATGCCTTCATGAGCTGTGCCCTGCTACATGACCGGTGTACCGCTCTGTTGCAGATCTATTCCCTCCACCGCAAGATGTCAGGCGTGTTCCTGCTGTGCGCCAAACTGCGCGGCCGAGTCAACATGCACCCGCTGTTCTTCGACATCTACCGACATTACCGTTTTGGGGGCTCCTGGAAGTAACCTGGGTCGCTGAGTCTAGAGTCGGATACTTTGGGGATTCAGGAGTCGGATTCGGACTTGGTACAACAATCGGAAGCCTAATTTGGCTAGTGCAGTAACGCCGTAGATTTGAAATCAAAGGCGTTACTGCAGTAGTCATATCAGCCCTCCAAGTTCTCTGTGTGGTACAGTTGTGCCTTAGGTTTACCAGCCCGCTATAGTCGCGAGAGCGAGGCTGTATTGGAGACGGTGCTGCGTGCATCTGTGTGTCCGCATAACTCATCACGGGGAGCAAGGTCTGTTCTTGGTTCAGAGCTCGGTGCTTGTCAAAGAGTGTCGTCGCGTAATGTTGTGCTACACTTTGGACTGTTGGCTTCTGCGAGGACTCAGTGTTCTTAGTCATTGTCGTTCCTTGTAAATGCTTAATGCAAAATCACAAAAGTGATAATTTCAGAATACACTTTTTTTTTCAAACTACAGTAAAATTACAGGTGGTCATGAATGGGCTGATTGTGTGTGTGTGTGATGATGGGAGAGGCAGTAGGTATGACCTACAACCTTGGTTGTAATGCCAGGGCAACAATATACAGTCGCACGCTCAACTTTATGCGAGAATGTGCGTCTTTCATGGTGCTGTATCTGTGCTACAGACTTGAATATGAATCGAGACCACATGCAAGTTGCACGCCCGCTAATCAAGTTGTACATGCGATTGCGCAGTGTGGCTCCTGCATAGAGGGCGTAGCATTTCCCCAAAGCGATACCCCCATTTAAGTTTTAAAAATGATGTTAATTAAAGAAACGTTAGTTCTGCTTGTGGGTTATGCATATTACTTCCGCCAAGAAGGTAATGTTTTGTCGAGTTTGTCGGTCTCTTTATGTGTCACCAAGATGACTCAAAAGTTATGGACGGATCTTTACGAAATTTGCAGGGATTGTTACGTATTTTAGGAGGAACAGATGGTTAACTCTGGTAAAGATCCGGTCAACCGTTTGTTGATTTGTTTTTCTATTTTTTCTTATGACGGAGTTTTATAAAATTTCATGAGTTGTTGGGTATATGACGAAAAGCAAATGACGAAATTTTAGTGACGATCTGTTTATTCGTTTGTTTGTTTTTATATGTGATTTATGTTTGTTAGCGAGATAGCTGAAGACGTTATCAACGGAGTTTTATGAAATTCACATGAGTTGTTAGGTATAAAACGAAGAGTAAATGATCATAGTTTTGTGATGCTCGGCTGATCTGTTTGTGTGTGTGACTAATGATTGTCAGCAACCTAACTCGAAAAATTATGAACGGATCATCAAGAAAATTACAGAAGCCTTTACTGTCAAAGATCATAAGTGACCATACCTTGGTGCTGATAAACAGGAAATAACTAGAGCACTCCGAGAGCGCATACCCCTGCCAAGCGAGGCAACGGTAGCAAAAATTCAAATCGACCCTGAAACCATAATTTTCTTTGTAAAAACTCCAAAATCTAATCATTTGTGCTTTTTGATAGTCATAATAGCTTGTGCAATTTTCTTGAAGATCCGTTCATAACTTTTTGAGTTATACTGCTAACAAACGTTATGACAAACATGAATCAAACATACAAACGAACAAACCGATCTGCACCAAAATTTAATCATTTATGTCTTTTAATGTTACTAACAACCCCTATAAAATTTCATAATGATCCATTCATTATGTTTTGAGATATTGTGCTAACAAGCATAAAATTAAAAACAGTGACAAACGGATCGTTACCAAATTTGGTCATCTACTCTTTGTTATGTACCTAAAAACTCATGTTAATTTCATAAAAATCCATCCATAACTTTTTGAGTTATGGCATTGAGAAAAATGAGGCAGACTAACAAACAAACGGATGGACATATCTTCACCAAAAGTTAATCATCTGTTTCTCCTAACATACTTAACAATCCCCGTAAATTTCGTCCAAATCGGTTCATAGCTTTTTGAGTTATATTGGTGACAGACAAACACAACGAAAACATAACCTCCTTGGCGGAGGTAATAATTTTAGTACTAGTTTGAATTTCGTATTGACGTTGCTGTGCTTGCCGGAGGTACGCGCTCTCAGCGTGCTCTAGTTCCTTAATGCTGCTGTTATTACCAACGTCACTAATAATATATTATGAGATACCTCTTGCTAGAATTTAATGTCTTTTAGATGTCCACTTTCTATTCTAGGATACGGAGATTACTTAATGAAATAACGGGTAGTCGTCAATTATTTTCTGGCAAGATGCGACCTGGTCAGTTGCGGTGATAACGCACATATACACCCACATCTACATACGCACCTACCTCTACACACATGCACACACACTGCCTTTACTTAGCATCACTGCGTGGAACATACTTTACTGTGAGTGCGATGGCTACACAGGGAGTATAATATACTCAATAATAACAATAATAATTAAGTCTCTCATCAAATGAGGCTGATGAAGTGTTCAAATGTGGCGTGTAATCGAGTGCTCAGTAAAAATTTATTATGTATTAAGCTTACATCGGCGATTTTGCGGAGTTGAAAAAAAGGCTTTTTTTCGAGTCCATATTTTATTCGTCCATATTATAGCTGAAGATTCTCAAATTTATTGTTAAGTGCTGCAGTTGTGTTCCTGTACACATGGCGCTATGATGTGTATATATTTTGTTTGGCCTCCTTTGGTTTTTGAATTTAGCTAGCGGTTTGTGAAGTTTTGTTGCCGTTGTGAGCAGTCTACGAAGTATTGCATCTGGAAACGACATAAACTTTACCTAACTGTCGCCAGTGCCATTTTCCTGCTGTTAATTGTATATTGTCTTGCATTTATTTTGTTCTAATTTGTACATTGAGGAAGCGATGAGGTAGCTCACAAAATAGTATTTTCAACTCTATTTTAACCCGGTTGTGTTAATTTTGCTGCTGTGGTTCTTTGTCTCAATGTATTCCTACAGAAAATTGTTTTTTGTAGCGAAGATCCACCACCTGGTGATAATGGGGCTAACGCCGAAAAATGTCACTTTTTTTCTGTAATTTTATCGTTGATTAATTTTCGAGTTATCAGTTTAATTTCGTTCATGGTTCTCGTATCTATGCCTTAGTTACTCTTAGTATAGCCCTCAGGGGCATATTGTGGGGGCCCTTTCCCTGCCACAATATGTTTGGGCATCACGCACCCAAGAGTCCCGAGTGCCTTCTCCGCAGAAGATGTAGCATCCGGCCGCAGTTCCTGCTGACGAGGTTAGTTTTGTAAAATTAGGTAGGCTCTCAATACTTCCCCTTCTGTTTCGGGAGGTGGGCTGCCGATCGAGGTGGCTGACCTGTTCCCGCTAGACTTATACTTTCTTGTATTTCGTTTCCTTCCCCTGTGCGGCGTAACTGAGCGACAGCGTTCAGCCGCGCCCGGGGGTTGGAGATTCTCAACTTGCGCTTTTTTCCTGTCAGTAGCGCACTGACCACTCTGAGACCTACCGGCAGAAAAGCCGAGACAAAAATCATTGACAATTTAAAACGCGCCCTAGTCGGCGCACGA
>LQNS02277217.1:10908741-10919677 GCA_001587735.2 Parhyale hawaiensis
ACTTTCACGAGCTGCAATTTAAGGTTATGGTCATCGTCTATTTCTGAATAAATAAAATGTAGACAAGGTTGTATTTACTGAAGTAAGATTTACAACTGGAGAAATACTACTGTTCAAGTAGTAAATTAAAGGCTCTAATATTGATTCTTTCAGCAAATAAGTGAATTCTAAAGTTGTAAGCTAGCTGGTAAGCTAGCTGGGAGTACTCGCTGATCGTACAGTATTACTACCTAATATGGTTATATTACATTGCGTATATTATCATATCAATAATATGTCTGTTTGCCATAATACTGACCGCCTCCTATAAGGAAACTGTAAGAATGAGCATGAATAAGTTGCGCATGGCCGTTTACACAGCGTTCTAGCTTTTCCACCACAGTGACGTCAGTTTTCTTCTTCTCGTGATTGTTTGGTTACCTGGTGCTTTAGTTTTTGGTTTTTATTGTGGCGTTTTGCCGCGATTTATCAACATACTTCTATCAGAAGACTGAGTGCGCGCGCCACTGGTTCGGAAAGAATTAGCATAATCACAGAGTAACTTAAATCTTCGGTATAAACCCCGTAGACTTCTGAGTAGGTCCTTATACGCTAAATCTAACAGGGGTCATAGCTATTGCTGTTGTTAATCGCAAGCTTTCCTCATCAACGGGCAGCAGACACCTTCACGTGCTGGATATTTATGCGGTGCTTTTATTCACGACATCCACACGGTGCAATTGTGGCAGAAAACCAAGCTGGATTACCATCGTGAATCGCAAAGGTGAGCTCAGTTGCAGCTAAAATGGAGCCACTGTCCCCTGGTCCTGCCCTGACATGGAAAGCATCTTAATCTTTTCGGCCTAAATTAAGAGTTAATTTTAATATGAATAGTACTCTTTGTAACAACTTAAAATGAGTACGGTATCCACGAATGAGTTCACGAAGTAGACGTAAGAGATCAAGTAGGTAGCGAAGACTCAGGCCCTCAGGAGCTATGGGATGGGCGAGAGGCCATAAGGTTAGGCTCGTTAGATTCCACCATTAATAATTTTTTGGAAGCATCGTCACCACGGGGTCCCCATAGGATACCTTAGCCTCAGATAGGCCTTTAGGACATGTGTCTTTCGTGTCCTTTGTGCTTCCTTCTCTTGATGTTGTTTTTCTGTTCTTCCCCTTCTTTCACGACTTGTTGTTTCCATGCGTGTTGATCCTGTGCGGAAACATCATCGTGCATGCGTTGCACGTTTGCACCGATTTCATTTCTCTTCTCTTCCTCTCTCGGAACACCGTAGCTGTGAGGCTACTGTTACTTATTCACTTAAACTGGAGACTCGCATGTTAACCCTAAACGGACGAACCAAAATCAAATAACACGTAGGAATAGCCTTGTTTTTAGAACGCAAGGAAACGTTAATACTCGGCGATTTATGGTTAGAATAAAAATGACTGTACTACGTCAACTACTAGAAGAACTGCGGGAAACTATTAGCAGCTCAGTCACCTATCTTAGCCCTTTCAGTCGTCATTTGCTCTGCCATTTTTGTAAATTTAGCTCTATCTGAAACGTTGTACATAGCCAACGCTCTAAGAGAAATGGTTAACTTGAGCGTTTGATACAGGGACCCCCTTAATCAATCGCACGCTCTACTTATGAACGGGCGATAAGATGGCACGTTCGTCCCGATACGCAGTGGAATTCTGTAGCATAGATACGGTAGCATAAACGACGTGCGTTTCTCATCAAGTTGAGCTTGCGATGAATGCAGTGGGTCCGGTTGTAGAGTTAGGATATCTACCTCCGCCAAGGAGGTTATGTATTTTTGAGTTTGTCTGTCTACTTATCTGCCACCAGGATAACTAAAAAAGTTTATGGACGGGTTCTTAAGAAATTTACCTGAGTTGTTAGATATATCACGAAGAGTAAATAACCAAATTTTGTAATGATTTGTTCGTCCCAGTTGTTTGTCTTCATATAAGATTTTATGCTGGTTAACAATATGACTCGGAAAGTTGTGCACAGATCTTTGTGAAATTTATAGGAATTATTAGAAATGTTAAAAGACAAATGAACAAAATTTTGGTGATGAGCGGTTTGTCTGTTTGACTAATGTTAGCTAGAACATTTATCGAAAAGTTACGGATGCATTTTAAAGAAAAAGCAGAAGCTGTAATTGCTGTCCCAAAGAAAAATGACCAGAATTTTAGTATTGATGAAGACGAAATCATAGTTTCAGAACTAACTTGAAATTTTCGTTCACGATGCCTTGCTCGAAGGAGGTACGCGCTCCCTGTATGCATGCAATATCCCTGCCTTATTTTCATTACAAACTTCTTGCATGAAAATTGAGCTAAACATTTTTCATACTGATGTACGCACTAAGTGAATTGAATATCTTCGAAGTTCATCAGTTATCAAAGAACGCGTCGTTTTCTGCTGGTGAGAAGCTCTGCTAGAAGCGTACAAGTTTAATTGTTTCTCTCGAGCCTAACAAAGCAACTTCGGCTGTGTTTTTACCCCGGCCAAACTTAATCAAAACTTTGATGTCCGCACTTTGTAAGATCGTTGCGAAACATTTTATGTTTCTGGAGCTGTGACTTAAAGAAAAATTTGGGAGGAATTTGAAACTTTGTTTTATTATTAATTTGGGGTTTTGAAACTCGTGCCCAGGCCGTTCTCGATTCTTGCTTTTTTCCAAGCATTGGTTTGAACAAGGTAGACTTTAGCTCGTTTTACACTGTTGATTTTGTTCCCCGTATATACGCAGTACAAACTTTCCTAATGTTTTGCCGTTTCCTTGTAAATATTGAAGAAGCGTAAGCTTTTCAGTTCTAATTTACTACCAATTTGAAGAAATATCCGAAACTTTGCTAGCGAAGCTTGAAAAGCAATCTGACTAGACGGTGGACATTTTAGCGACTATTTTGGCTGATGAATAGTTCTGTTTGCAAGGACACAACAAAGCGCTCGAACACTCGACACTGCGTACGGGTAACAAAACTTTAGTGTGAACCCGTCTTTAGATAGATGGATTTTTTACCTCTCTCTCCCATGATGATGGTTTTTAGCTTCTCGTACTATTTCATAACCTACTGGCTGTTTGTTTTGGGAGGGGTATTATACACTACTTAACACTCTGATACATCTTTAGTTCGTGATCGTCATCAAGAACGGAACTGATAAACTGCGCTCTTAGTGAATAGTATGAAACATTGCGACAACATGTCACTGTTATTTACCACCAATCCTGTCTATGTTATGGGGAGTTGTACCACCAGGAGACCCATACGCAACCTCAGTACAGTCAGTAGTACTACATAAGTTTGCGGCACGTGTTGCCTTGGTGTCCACTTTCCTTTCTTTTATTTTTTCCCTCTTACCAATAAAATTTGCCTTGTTTATTCTTCCCGACCTTTCGTATCCATGGTCTGGTCCGGTGAGAGAACATCCTCGTGCATAGGTAGCACCTTTCTGTCGATATAATTAATATATGCCTCGCATTTCTTCCTCTATTCAGGCGATTTTGTAGTGAAAACAGCAGCTAAAACTCTACAGTATCATAATTTTATATAACTGTGCCACCTGCGACTCTCTGGATTACTTAGTTTTGAAAAGATTTACTTTAATACATCTTACAATTCCACCTATCCAGAAGGTTCACTATTCAATGATGCCCACGAAGTCTACGGAGCCCACAAATTCCATAAAATCCATTAAGCTCACCAAGTCCACGGAATCCACAAAGTCCACAGAGTCAACAAAGTTTACAAAGTCCATAAAGTTCACATAGTCTCTCATATCCACAAAGTCCGTAATACTCAGCTCAGTCTCTAAGCTCATGATCGACCTGCCATAACTACTTAACATGAGTGAGCAATTTTGGAAGGCTTCGCACTAGCGGGCAGACAAACAGCTGTTTTATTATAGTATAGATTGGGAATATTATCATGATCAATGGAATAGTAAAGTTTTGACATTGTATCCTGATTCGGCAGCCGCCGAAAACTAAGATTCCTATTACGTACCACATATATTGAAGTGGTTTCATGATAAATAGTGCAGAAAGATATGCCCATAGGTATAGGCTTGACTGAAGGAAGGCATTTGATATAGTTTATTAATTACAACTGTTATAAAATTCGATCATTTCTGTATTCGTGGTACAGCTAATGCATTAATGGGAATTTATCTATCCAACATAGATCAGTGTACACCCTGTAATGATGTCAGATATTAAGTTTTGCTTATCAACAATGGAGTCTCCAAGGCAGTGTCCGTGCAAGGACCACTGTTAATCAACATCTTTATTAATGATATAACTACCCTTCATGTGAAATGCGTTCTGCTTGCAGATTACGCAGTGTTTTTACCAGCAGCTGCAATTTTCACTCAGCCATAACCGGTTCTCAATATGGCTTAAGCAGGCTGTCAGAATGGTTAACTCAATACAGATTAGTTGCTCATGTAGATAAAACTAACTTAATGTTTTTCACTTCATGCTCTCGCCATGAGTTACCTTCTGCTTACTTCAGAGGTAAAAAATTAGAATGGGCGTCTCAAATACGATATCTTGGTTGAATTCTCGATGATATGCTGGGCTTCAACGCTCACACTGAAGAAGTGGGTCGAAAGCTTACTAGAGTTCTTGGTCTTGGTATGATACATGCAGTGACTAAAGCTGGGCTCACACTGCTGCCAACACGTGTTCGCAACAGTGTTGCCAACACCTGTTGGCGAGACAGTCGTAAACACCGTTGCTGTCGGCATCCGTGAAGGAGGTGTTGGTAACACTGTTGGCAACACTGTTGGCAACACACGTTCTGAACACTGCCAGTCGGACTACACTCACACTGTCTGCTGGAAGGATGGTTGGGGTGTTCGAGAGCAAATTGCTTCAGATCAATTCGTAACTTTGCACCGGAAGAAGGCGCTTTATATTTTGATTGCCCAGTATCGTTGATTTGCTAATACATATATTTAGAATAATTTGTGTATTTAACAAACAATGTTGAGTATTCGACTATATTAATACTTACTCTATTTTGTCACATTTTACAGGAAGATTGATTAAATTGTTCATTGTCCTGTGATAAAAAAATGGGGTCTTTATTAGGGACATCTTCAACAAGATTCCTAAATTCCCCTCTCTCTTTAAGAGATGAGGGGCGCACCCAGCAGCGTGGTTTTTGACATCGTTTCGACGTGGCAACCGCATTTGAAGCAGCACACAAAAAGAGAAAATTCTTCACGTCCATTCGTTATGACTATGCGTGTCTCAGTGATTGCATCCCATGTTGGGAACAAACTCGTGAACACCCAAGCCTGTTTTCAAGAACAGGTGGGTGTTGCCAATACTGTTTTCAAAAACACCATGGCTATTGCCAGCACGTGTTCGCAACAGTGTTGCCAACACTGTTGCGAACACGTGTTGGCAGCAGTGTGAGCCCAGCTTGATACGTCAGTCGTACTTCACGGAAATTAATTTAGTTTTCCTTAGCAGGCGTTTTGTAAGAACATGATATTTTCACCTGTCAAACAAACTCTCGTTGTTACATTCGTAAACTAGAAGTGATCTAATAATATTTTAGGGCGAATACTCTGTGTTAAACAAGACAGAAATAACATAACATGCCGTTGATGCAGTGTAGTTATATGCTGTACCTTACACCTGATGCAATTTTAAGATATGTTTAAATCTTCTGATGATGGGAAAGGACGTCCCGAAACGTCAAATTTTATTTTTAGACTAGTCGACCTTATATTTATATAAATCTTCACTGTTTAATGTTTTGCCGATCACGTACGCATTTCCANTTAAGATATGTTTAAATCTTCTGATGATGGGAAAGGACGTCCCGAAACGTCAAATTTTATTTTTAGACTAGTCGACCTTATATTTATATAAATCTTCACTGTTTAATGTTTTGCCGATCACGTACGCATTTCCATTCTCAAATCTTTCAAAAATATTACGACTCACTATGTAGTATAACAAAATTAGAGACGGTTCATTTTCAGTCTCTCAAACGTACGTACTGATGTAGAGAAACGTTCAACTATTTTTCCAACAGCCTCTACAGAATATCAATGTACTTCTACACGATCCAATATCTGACAACGTATTCAAAAAGAGGTGAAAAAATTAGATGATGCAATTGTGCTAATTATTCCATGTTGCTCAAACTGTTTTTCAACTCTCTCTAGCTGGTGTGCAGACATATTATTTGTGAACTGTAACTTGTTATGTCTTCAAAATTAGCATTGTAATGTATATCTGTGTGCCAACCTTTAAAAAAACTATCAGTTTCGTTGGGAAGTATTTGTAAATAGCACTTTCGTGAGAAATTACCAAGGACTGAAGAACATAAACACTTTAGTAAAATTTGAGTTTCTTTCCATGATACGAAAGCCTAAAACAGAGGGTAGCTAGACTTCGTCTGGACGCACACAGCCCGCTATGGGAAGTTCCATAACATGGATGGACAGATGCGGATACACAGATACACGCTATTTCAAACACAGCCAGCTATCGCTTATGCTTCAGTGGACTTCCAAAATCTCTACTCGAATTAAAATTCCGTCGTCTAGTCAGACAATTGACGACCGGTAATAACAAATTTCGATCAAACTCCGATCCCAGTTCCTGATAGGAAGAAGACTAAAAACTTCAGGCAAAACGGATTGTACTTCGTAACATAAAGCCAATAGCAGAGGATGGAGATTTCAACCAAATTTTAATTCCATTTCTTGATGGGGAAACTAATAACAGAACATGAAAATTTCAGCCAGTTTCTTATTCTATTATCTCGTCAGGAAACCAATAGCAGAGAATAAAAACTTCAGCCAGTTTCAGATTGAATTCCATAATAGCGAATCCAATACCAAATCATAAAAGCCCCGGCCAAATGATTAGAATTCCGTTCCCTCCGCTGTAGCTGGCGATTGAGGAAATGAAACATTCGGTCAAAATTACATTTATTTTTGACTCTCACAGAGATACACAGACGGATATGATATGTCGTTGTGCAGTAAGACAGATGTACTATTTACATGCATAATTGTAGTACATACAAGTATAAAGATGGATGGACAGAACCTGCTCTGCGTTTAGGAAGCTATCAGACGTAATATTGGTTCTATGGCCAGTCCTTTATCGAGTTTCCTCAATTTCACAATATAAACAGTAGGGTCAGCATGTTTTTTCCATAAAATAAGCTTCTAAAAGTCAACTGATTTCTATAATAAATGATAAGGCCAAAAATATAGCGTACAAATTCCCAATAACTTGAGAATTATCCCGTATAATCTTCATTGTCTCCTATTTATTGAGAATAATAGCTGAAATATGTATTACAGTATATGTATTCTCCACAGCTAATTATTAAAACTGATGCGGACAGTGCTTCATTAAAAAATAACGGTTCTCGAATTCGTCATGATACGCTAAAAACACTTTTACTCCATCTCAATTGCCTCTGCCTCTGAGTGCAATACGCACCGGATGAATTTCAATTGAGCGCTGTAGCTAATCAGCTGCAGCAGACAAGTTAACTCTTAAATAAATGACTTCCAGGTTCCATCTTCTAAGCTGATGCACAGAACTTGAATTTCTAGAAGAAATAAACGTGATTATGCATAATCGTAGATAATTAAAAAAATTTACAAACATGTAACGTTTTCTCGAGATGTGTAGAGTCTTCCGATAGTAATTTATATATGGGCCTAGTAGAAGTACCCGTTACTTTTAGAACAGACGAAAAGTTCGATTTTATGTCACTACCCACACCGTAAGAGTAGATGGATTGGTCTCAAGCAGTAGAAAAATTTCTGCCCTTTTTCCTACTCACATTACATTATCTCTATTCTCTTTACAGCATAAAACATTAGGCCTGATTTTAACTATAAAAAAATTATACATTTGTAAGTGTTCGACGGTAGTAAGTTAGGAGTCCAATCGAGACTCGAACCTGAAAACTGAAAGTTTTGCTTTACATGAGAGAATTACTGACATAACTTACAGAGCAGATTGAGTCCATCTTTACGTACACTACTGATTGTTCGTTCATTGGTGGTGCCATGGCGAGATATGTTACACGTTTGCGAGACTATCAGTCCCCAGATATGATAGAGATATGGACAGTTACACCGCTTATCATTACAGTTCTGTACACTTAAATTACACCTGAACATCAACCACGCAAGCAATCTAAAGTCACCTGTACAATGACATGCGCACCCAGGGACCACTCTACTTACAAGGTTTATAAAAAGTTCTCATTTTCGGTTGATCTTACGGTTAAATCAGCAGTAAAACAGAGAAATATAACCTGTCCAGTTAAAAGAGATATTTCACATAATGAACATTAAATATTGCCGAATGCATACATGACACTTGATTACCATAGTAAAAAAACGAAAAAGTTTAAAATCCAAAAAGCACATGTACTGCACACTTCAACACAAGTGTGTGCGTATATGTGTGCATGACAGGAACGTATAGAAGCGGAACATTTTTTGGTCGGTAATATCTACAACAAATAACATCGCTTATTTTTCGTGTGATACAATTTAGCGCAGGGTGTTTCCCGAAAACTAACAAAGGAAGCTTCACAATTAATTCGGCCAGCTCCAATGTAATATATGCGGTTAATGATGCGTAAAATTTCGCTTCACTACGTCATATAATTTAGTGACACGTGCTTCACACAACGGGAGAGTACCTATACGATACAGTAACATTCGTCCTTTCTGACAGAACAATATAGTACCTTACATATTATTAAAGATGACTTATAAATGAACAAAGGCTTTTTCACAAGGAATGATTGTTGAATGTAACTTTCTCGGTCAAGAATACATCGTCGTACAATATAGTGCGGAGTGTTTCATGGGAAGAGTAAATACCCAAGATATGATATTCATTTCACGTGGAAGAGTAGCTATTACACAAATTATAACTTAGATCTATACACCAGCAGAGAACGTAATTAACATTTGACAGTTGAAATGTACCATTTTCGAATGCAAATATACATAATACAATCTTTTCATCGGAAAGTAAAGTAAAACGACGGTGAAAAAATACATAGCCATTGACATTAACGTATATCTTATTAGAAGTACAGCGCAATATATTACGTTCAATTCTACAGCTTCTGGTGATTACTTTCCTTACAATTTCGAATAATGCAGATCCTACGACGAGCCAAAGTTTGCTCTGGCTTATAAGGCTGAGCTATAAGCAATTTATTAGTTCGTTAGCAAATTTATAATTCTTCATTTTCAGATTTACCATAGATATTTCGGATCACAGAAGAGAGATTAGTCGTACCTGACGTACAATGCTTTACGACCACGACTGAATCACAAGAGGTATTCAAGAATCATGACTTCTCCAATGGAGAAGCCTTCACATGGGGTCATAAGAGAACACGAGGCTGACTAGTTCAACCTTTACGATCTCCCAGCCATTAATAGTCTAGCACTGCAGTAGATGAACCATCGAAAAAAAATTAATCCCATCGATATGCGCTGACAAAGAATAGAAAGTGTGAAAGACGCAGTAGGACTTGTCTGCATGATGCTCGCCCTTAACACTGCATTATGTCATCTAGTGTAAATTTTTCTGTACGTTTCATGCAACTTTATTCGTGCGAGATACCAAATCTCGACGCTCCAGCATTAAGACTACCCCCGATCCTCAGCAAAACAGCGGGACTCGAGTGAAACAATAGAGAATATAATAGGACAAGTTGAAGTGCGTCTTCTACCCTCCGCCCTTCCTCCCAATTATGCAGATAGGTTCAGGGAATGCGCATGAATAACAAAGAATGGATGCATCGATCTGGGGCAGGAGGAGGAGTAGAGTGGCGGCCATACAGCGAGCGGGAGACGGAGCGAGGCCTGGCGCTCGAGTGGTGGTGGTACGTGGGCAGTGTGCAGAGATACACGAGTACCGTATGTATACCCTGCCTTGTGTACGGGATAAGTGTCCGAGTGCACACACAGTACATGTTCTGGCTTGTGCACAGTATGCAGTCCGATCGAGTGTACAGCCAGCATACACATTGGCTTGCGAACAGAAGGCTGTTGGCTCGAGAGTCGAGCGTGAGTACGTCTGTATGAAGTGGACACGTGACAGATACAGCGTTCGGCGTGTGTCCAAGTGCCTAAATGTGCTGCAAGTGACCAAGTGAGCAGGGGTTGTAGGTAGAACTGCACATCAATGTACAGGCAGTAGCGGTAATTGCCGTGTGTATTGCAGTATTAAAGAGTGCAGGACACGCCCAACATTAAAATAAGTAGACGTAAGCAGAGACAGTGTATACGTGCAATACCCATAGGCAGGTTAGGATGCTTAGGTAGCTATCAGTCTGAAGGAAACGTAAAAAACGAGCAGGTACAACTGTTATTATTCATTCATCTCCAACGGGGATCATTTGGAAACAGTTCAGTCACCGCTATTCCTACGAAGAATTTTTTGTTGGAACGGTAATTCGTTAGCGGTTTACGCCCTAAACTATATGTTAGTTTTCATAAGAAAACACAATGTACTGATGTAATCAACATGGGAAGAGTGTGCGTTTACTCCCTTTTAACAAGTTACGCCTCGACACAGAGACTTTTTTCCCGTACGAAACCATGTGGATGAAGAACCGTTGGAGCAAAATAGCTGGCCCCGGTCAAAATAAGGTTAATGAGTTTTCCAAAAAGCGTCTTCGTAGGGATAACACTACTGAGTACTGAAAACAACAGACCTAGTCTTACGTCCATTTAAGGATTAAAGGGTTCGTGAGCATCTAAGACTTGAGGGCTACAAACGTACCAGGCAAGCAAGCCCTGCCCGCGCGAGACCAAACTAGGAGTAATCTTATAAGGCTCCCTCACCGGCACGATGCAATCTAGCAGAGGCCAGCAGATTGAGGCGTAACGACCCAATGCTTCATTGCCCCGCAG
>LQNS02277217.1:10919993-10948989 GCA_001587735.2 Parhyale hawaiensis
CAAACTAGGAGTAATCTTATAAGGCTCCCTCACCGGCACGATGCAATCTAGCAGAGGCCAGCAGATTGAGGCGTAACGACCCAATGCTTCATTGCCCCGCAGGAAGTTGGGATGGTTGGACTCACGAAATTAATTGCACAAACTGAATCCTCAAAGTTACAGCCAAGATACTCCCAGCATCCCAAATGATTGGAATTTATTGACGAAAGTTTGCAGAGCGAGAGATTTATGGACGTATTTTTGGGATGAACTAGCGCATTTACAATGGCTTATTGCCGTGTACTAAACTCGACCCATCAATGCTCACAGGGAGTGTCGGGTCAGGTTTTAAGTAGTGCTGAGCCAACGAGAATTGATGTTCATTTGATACGAGTCAAAGAAAACGGGGAAAAGATAAAAATGAGTCTTATGCACGAGTATTGGAATAGTTAACTCTGTCATGAGCAGCACCAGCCCTGTGCTTGCAAATTATCTGAGCAGTGAGACATTCTTGGAGGGTATATACCTGCTCCTTCTCTTTACAGGACATTTATAAAAGGTGATGTGAATGAACAAGGACTTGCATGTTACTAGCATGTCTAAAGGACCGCACGTTGAAGTAGCACTTAAAAAAGACATACCGAAAATGTACGAATAAAATTAAACGCATGATTCTGAACAAAGAAAATTTCAAAATAAAATTAGCGCTGAACATCTTCAACAGCAATATGACAGCATCGTCGATTGTGAAGGAGGCAAGAGGCAGAAGATAAACCGATACGTCCATAAGATACGAGATTACAAAACTCTACTGAACAAGCAATTTCTGAGAACATCATCAAGATGATTCATGGGACCACTAGGATATCAGATACGGTTACGTCGTGTCCGGGATACCGGTCTCCATCTCGGACTAAGCCGAACCAAAACTTTGACTTCGCTCTGTGGATGGGCCTTTTGGCCCGAATTACATCCTGTATCTAAACTAAAGATAATGTTCTGCAATACCTGACAGATATACAAAGGGATTACCACACAAATGCTCAGTATCTCTCTTTACTACAAGTAAATTATTTTGGTGAAATGTAGACTATGCGGTTACCGTACTTGTCAAATTGCCCAACTACATCAGTCCAGTAAAACTAACACGAAAGATTTAAGATGATCCTGAAGCACCATGACGCAGCCACATTCTATTGTTGTTTATGATAATACAACTCGCTGTGGGGCGGTAAAAACGGTGTTGTACAGGCGACAGTGTGTGGCTCAGTGCCTCTCAAGTGTTTGGCGCTCGAGGTGATGCTATGTCGCACGCTGGCGGTTTCTGTGAGGACTCTATAGTAAGCATTACTTGCGATAGTTACCACCGTAGTAGCTAAATAGGATATGCGACAGATGTCTATAAGTGTTGACCCTTTTTCTACACAGTTACCTTTACCTATGTGTTCCATTTCATATAGTGTTATTCCTAAAGGGCAAATAAATTTATGAAAAATAGGTTAATTTAGTTTACGATTTTCAATAGAGAAAATCCTAAGCGCAGTCATTATGTAAAGCACATAAATCTAGCATTATAAAGGAAGTGACTGACGGTTAGTCAGATAACAGAACGCTGCTGTTATAATACATATATAGGTCAAGTTGGTGTCATGAAGATTTAAGAGGTAAAATGCCGTGTAACTAGTGAAAAATACACATGGCGGTTTCGGGATTGGAACCGGGAACGTCAAGTGCACTGTAGCTTATCGTGCCACCTACCGAAGGTGTAGGAGGAATGTAATACGGTAAGATATGAAACGTCTAAACAAACAGCATAATAAACATTTATATGGAATGAACACGATGTAATATACTTTACATGAGTTTTAGTTTTGTGAAATCAGTATGGGAGTTTCTAGTTCGAGTCCTGACTCGACTCTGCATTGAAACCCACAAGGAATATTTACTTGTGCGCTAGGCCGGAACGGGCCATTCAGAAAGATGAAAACCTATCTCAAGTTCTTCGTGAAAAAATGATAAAATAAGAAGTTTCAAGTTTTCAACATTTCTACGATAGCTTGCCGTGTTGCTGACACGTCAGTTTTGCAAACTTCAAAGCTGATATCAAGCCTACAAGCTAACTGACAGTCAAATTGTGAAAGCTCTGTTGTTAAAAATAGCTACAGTTTTGATGAAGCAAAAAAAAAAAGGGCAACTACATAGCAGTGCGTACAAACGTTTGTGTAACCGGCGTAATGTCAACACGAACGTACGTACAACTATGCTTAAAGTACAGCACAACAATTCGGACCAAATGAAACTGAGCTTCTAGATATGCATGTATGGAAACCACGCAGAAAAATTCCGATGGCCTAATATAGTCTACCTACATGCTGACCCAAACAAGTCAGTCGGTATACGTGCCACATACTGGCGGAAATTATGGGTCGCTTCCTGTTATCAGATATGAAAAAAAAATCAACTGGAAGAATCGTGTGATCTACAGCGAATGATAGTGAATATAGCGGTCACGCAATACCACGAGATGGTGAAGTCACTAAGAAAAAACATGTTGGAAAATTATTACGGAGAAAGGGTGAGAAGTTGTGACAGATTTATTGAAATAAAGTGAAAACAAAGCTTCAAATATAGACAGATTTTAAGACTGAAAAGCCGGAAACATAAGATATACTGTACAGATATTTGCGACAAAGCAACTGAAAAGAGAATATACTGCACAGATGAAAGAGACAAAAAACGAGTGTAAAGTCCCAAAGGAAATATACTGCACAGATAAAGCAATAAAAACGAGTGTGAAGTAGGGAAAAAATATATTGTGAAGATATTACAGGCAAAGCGCGAGAGGTTGTGATAGATTTATTGCGATAAAGTCCGAACAAAGATTCCTAGAGAGATCTAATGAGCGCTGCTGTGACGCTGATAGCTTATCAGTCATGAGGCGTGAGATACGATATCAGCTGGCCTAGCTTATAAAGGATGCTTCAGTAGCATAACATTGCGCAGTTGCAATATATTTTATGACACAAAATAAAACACACTGTTTTATTGCCATACTAGTGTAGGCAACCGTCAGAACAAAACGACGGCGCAGAAATTTCGTTGTTCATGCCCGTAGTGGCGGTTATTCAACTATATCATGTGGTAACCACAGCATAGATTCCCCTACAACGTACTTCTGTAGTCAAAATGAAATTAATTCCGAATTGCAAGAAGCTTAAGAACTGAGGAAAAGTTCTTCATTAATCACGCCATGCTTTAGCTTTTCCGTGTGTTTCTCTTCATTTCGCGGAGAGCACCGTGCCGCAGATGCACAAGTTGTAAACGCACCCACAATCGGAGGTTTGAGACTGTTGTGACGTCACCATTAGCTTGCAGCGCCATATACGGTACAAATAACATCAATAGTTTTTACTACTTCAAGCCAATGAAATTTGGCACCGCTGGAGATAGCTGCCAACATGGTTGGGGTATCGTGGCTACGGACACGTGATGTAAACAAGGAATCCAGAGATCGACTGTGACGTCATCGTAGTCGCCGCAAATATTCTCGCATGAATGCTGAGGAAACGTCCGTCTGCGTTCATTTGTGCATCAATTATAGACAGGTAGCATAATACAATTAATATAAAGTTTGCATAAAAACAGCCTCAAGTAAGCTATTCGCTAAAATAAATCGAGGATTCATTGTTACAAGTACGCCCATTGTGCTCCATTTACTGTACGACTACGCACTTTTTTATATTGATGAACGGCATCTTCAAACAAACTCTTCAAAGGCTCAATTAAATAAGAATTTATTGAAAAAAGTATCATTTGTAAAGAGACAACAGGGTACTTTTCGTGGTTCAAGGGCACGAATTTACATGTACCGGAGCTTTTGCTTTGCTTCGAGTAAATCGTCGTCAAGCCATGGATAAAGATATTACCCCAATTTTTTTCATTACAGTTACAAAGAAAGTTCCATGTGTTTCGGGCAAAAACAAATGCTAGACCTAGCAGATCTAAGCCTTCTAAGAAGGAAAGTTATATTGCACAACCATTGTGCTAATTGTGCACCTTTCTACATCCGTAAACAGGCGTCTTACAGGCTTACAGCTATTTTATAAAGATAGCAGTTCTGTCTATTCACGACTCAGTTAAAGGCATGGCAACTTCAGCGCAAGTGTTCAAAGTTGTTCTAGAGACACAAAAATATTGTATTTTCGGTACGCGACGATGCACGATCAATTCCAGAGGAAATTACCCATAGAGCGGTCTCTTTCTTATTGCCATACGCTCCCATTGATTCTGTACGAAGCAATTGGTCCATATGACTGAGTTCCAGAGCCATTTGAGATGGTCCAAAGGATTTCCATTTCCCCGAATGAAGAAGATGACTGTTTGGGCTCCGTTTGTATTCAAATGAGATCAGAAAGACATAACTTGTTCGTCCATCTCGCATCGAAAGTTTTCGGTTGGAATTGAACTCCATTTGCAAATAGAACGAGCACCTGACGTGAAGAAATGCCTTCATGTGACAGGCTGCCTTGATAAAAACGTCCCTGGGGAAATGAAGTTGCTGATGTTTTTCTTATACATCGCAGCGAGAGCGACGGGGCTGCGCTGCACGGCCCACTGATTTTGTTGGCTGTAGACGGAGCGCTTTTTAAACGATGATTGACATTTAGCTGCCATCCGCCTCTCGAATAAATAGGAAAGCGGTATCTGAAGTAGATCTACGTTTGGGTAAGGGAAATTTGGGTAGCTAGATTTAAGAAATATTAAGTAACCCAAAAGTTCTTTCGCCTTGCTGTTAGCCAATTTACTATAAAAACTGCAAAACAATATAATAGAGAGGCAGGAGGGGAATTAGCATATAAATATGAAATATCAGGGGTAGCCCAGGAGGTTGCACGGTTACATTATAAAATGCTCAAGAGTTTTCTTTGATAGTCGACATTGACTGTTATCACATTCAGGTTGTGATCTTGAGAACTTAGGGTGCAATGGTTCTTTTTTTACTGTATTCCTATAGGAGAAGGAGCCCTGGCAGCCATGCAGCACTGCCGGAGCAAGGGTCACAGGTATGCCAGTTTATGTATGCATATAGAGATGCCGGGACCACGCTATGCAACCGCACGCTCAACTTATAAGCGGATGTTCAGCTCGCACGTCGTCCCGATGACACAGTGAGTCAGTAACATAGATACCAATGGAAAGTACTTGAAGTGAATGACGGATACAAGCTGAAGGTTTGTTCATAAGTTGAGTGTAAGAGTAGCAACAGTGCGGCGCGGCATTAACTGTACAAAACACTCGATGGGAGATTTTCACACATTGCAATATAAAAAGAATAGCTTTTCAATAAGAGAAAGGCGTTTGCTTCTCCAGAAACAATTCTACACTTTGAGCTAGACCTATTTAAACCGTAAAGCTTAAAGATTAAACATAAAGTATTTCTGTGATATTGAGAGTGGCTGGTCTACTACTGTAGTAGTATTGCTGAATCTAAGCTTTAATTTTTAGGAATGAAATGGCGCTGGTGCACATAAAAAATCGTCAAACGTTCGGTGTTGATGCCAGCAGCAGAAAAAAAATATTTTTGAACTCTTCTACGTAAATGTGGCCAAGCCTGGAGCAGTAATGGGATGGAAGACTCGACCCGTACTGAATGAAAAAAGTAAGAGCTGGTAAAATAGGAGACGTGACTTGTTCTGACCGAAGAAAATTAATAAAGTTGAAATTTTACAAGGAAAATTAAGAAATACATCGAAGAGAAATATCAATAAGAAGCCCGCATATTTTACAGATAATTTTTATTTTTTTTTTATGAAGCCTCCATGATTAACCCCCGAGTAATACCAATTTCACACGCGAATATATACTACATACGTATAAAGACTACAGCCTCTGTTGCAATAGAGTACGAACGTATATGTACAATATATCATCATAACAAAATAATAAACATCAAATTCGTTGCGTACGTAACAGAAGTGTCGTGGGTCGTAAATGAAAAATCATATTTTTATCGAGTACACAAAGGGCAAGTCTGCAAAGACGCTACATAGCCTGTTATCTATTTTTGGCCACCGAAAAAGCTATCAATTTACGAGTTTAACTTCCGGTTCGACCAAGAATTTTGTTAGGTTGTAACTCAGCTCAGGAGGGGGGGGGGAGGAGCAGAGTCTGTTCGGGGGCCCTGAGTGCCGGTTGGAGGGTTGAGCTATGCTGTGGGCTGTGTGTTCCTGCGCGGACCCTACACACAGAGAAGTATTTAAAATGACATGTTTGAAAGTATATTTAAACAGACTCTTATTTAGATTTACAGTTTTTAAAAGACAACGTCAGCGTACCGTAATGAGATTTCTCGGCATGTATTGCGGGAAGTAGTATATGCGCTATATTATAAAAATGAAATTCTGAAGGTTTACAATAATCACGGGACCAGACGCATCGCTTCAGTCACGTCAGCAGTAGCGCGCTTGCTCCTCATGTTTTTTCGGACCCACCCTATTGATTAGCAGCCGGTCTCAGGGTCTCGTTAGCGGAAATATTGCATAAAGTCACAGTGGTGCGATACACAAACCTTGCTCACATCCGGTGCGATGTGCCGCTCTTGGCAAAACAGTTTATGCTATTACCAACACCTTCACCGCCCTTGCAAAGGCAAAGCTGAGTTACGAATTTAAACAGTTCTTTTCTTAGAAAAATTAGCGTGTGAGGTGGACATGGGTAGCACAAGATTAAATACTTGTATTGAGGAATCGCCGTACCAGTAAAAAAAACAGTCATGTTAGCATCACTTCTAGTGAGTCAAGTACCAATTAAGACATTAGTACTACATTTAGCTACTAGAAAAACGTTTCAGTGATGCACTGATGCCTCATAAATAGCTTAACATGCGTGTCTAAGCATTTTTTTAGTTGCTCATGAACAACGCTGAGAGCTCACTAGTTAATACCCCGTTATTATTAGTTGTCAAGACCAAACTGCCAGACAAGTTTTTGAACCACATGCAGCGCACATACTCAGCGGCTTTAGCCTCAGATTTTTTTTTAATATTCCCGGTTTTTATTTGCTTTCATGAACTGGATAGTTCTCAGTGTGTGCTATATTGAGCACAAAAAACTATTGTTTTTTAGTCTGTTTGGTAGTGATGGGTGACGTGAGCTGGAAAGTTTTCTGGATGCATGGTTACAGGTCAGATGGACGAAGTGCGACGCCGACTCCTCCAGGCCACCTTAAAATATCCAACTCCGAGACCCAGTCTGTGTGTGCGAGTTTCTACGTTGCAATGAAACGAACTTACTCATGGTGGGATTCATAACGCTCGTTAAATGAGCAATACGTGAAAATGTATGCAGCTTCTAGAACAAATAATGTAAGAAAAATTATGGAACTCCTACAGAGAACAAGCAATACGTAAAATACGTAAAACAAACAATAGAAGATTTATGCAGCTCTTAGAATAAAAAATATACAAGAAAAGATCAAGTGCACCTCTTATCACGGCCAGAATTCCAACGTTATCAAGTGCGAACTCACCTCACTTATCACACCTAATCCTTTCCTGTAATGTTCGTGCAATGAAGTGAGTTGAAAAATATATATCTGCTCACCGGAACCTTGAATCGCTTATCTTAATTTCGGGATAAATTACTCAATTTTCATGCGATTGTCGTAGCAGAATTTTCGGCTGCTCCAGAAACCAATCTATGAATTTAGCTTTAGGGGCGGCCAATAATTATATAAGGACAAAGGACTGGCAGAGTATTTGCCACGTAGGTAATCATGATCCGAACAATATTACAAATGATAGAAATCGTACGAAAAAAAGGCAATATTGAGAAAATATGAACAAGGCTGCTGGGTGAGGATATAATCGTTCGATCTAAGCCGTTCGGTAGTGAGAGATAAGCAGGGAATACAATAGCGACGAATAGCACATTTCACTGCCTCATGAAAATAGACTGTAGAGCAAGATGATTTATTAAAATATAACACTATGCAGAAATACAAATGTGATGAAACATGGGCCTCACCGATCACAGTTTAAACGGTAGGTACCTTTTCAAAGCACCAACTCTCTCTGACAATGTCCGTACAGATTAAAAATAAAACTGTGAATGTAAGAAAGCACAGGGCTTATTTTATCACATTTGAACAGTACCTTGTCAAAGCATGAACTTTCTCAACCAACATTCCTACGGATATACTGAACATTGTAATGTAACTGTAGTTTCTGCAGCTCAGTTGCACATAAAATGTGCAAAGACTTATCGATATCAACGCCAAATTGCACAGGCCTAATCAGGTTAAATAATTATTTACACAATATAGGTTTATACAATCATTACGTCAACATACATATGTACAAGTAAATGATAGTCATATTAAACAAACACTCATAAATGATCATCGTATACTTCTCACACCCATATTTAATATACATTATATTGATTATACTGCGCATAAATAACTTAGGGAAATTAATTATATGACAATAGATTGTAAATGTACAAATTATTAACAGTTTTCAACGAACACGGGATGATCAATGCCTACACCACATTTAAGTGTAGGTGCATAATAAACATGTAAGTAGTAGATAAGGAAGAGACTATAGTTTTAATTTAAAATAATTGCTTAATTTCCTAAATAATACAGTGTACACATTTATGTTCTTCGTATATGTAGCTATGCATAAACTTACATCTTTACGCACGATACAGATGTATAATGGATTCGGTTACAACCTACAGCACATATACTGGTAACTTCTTCCAAAAATGAGGTGGCAACCACAGTTCAAAAACTTACGGCAAATAGGGGCTACTTTCGACTAAGTACATGGAAGTAACATTGACCAAATTACGGTTTTCACTAATGACCATCCTATATCTGCCCAGTTTCCGGGTAGATTTGAAAAATACAATTTGGTTCTTGTCCAGAATTGCCTAGAATTTGTGGTAAGAAAGCGGTTTTTAGATTAGCCCAAGATTAGAGCAATATTACAGGTACCCCAAAACATATCGTCCAACTAACCCCGAAGTTATGGTGTTCAAAATGTCCGAACTACATGCAGACGATTACAGGTTTGCAACATAGCAAATACGTTTTATATGAATATGTTTATTCGTCCAATCATGGAAAGGAAGCTGCCTTTGGAGATAGTCTATATAGAAGCCTGTTATTTTTTTAAAGCTAGAGTGATACCTCTGGTCACTCTCAGCAACTACCATTGTGAGAATTTTCCAACGTAGAATGTCTATATACTTTCGATTTATTCATAGGTATCAAATTTATGATAGGCAATGGACTATTGTTTACGCAGCTCTTATAAGTTTGTAAACTTTGAAACCTTACAGCCTTGTAAGGATCCTCATGAGGGTACCGTTAAGCGGGCATGACCGACTGCGTACAGTACGTTGTTCGATCACCTTTTTCATCTAATTCTTTCCCTAACACGAGGTAGATCCGTATTTTTTCATAAACGCAGGTTCAATATGGCGCTGTACGCCCGTCTATATTTTTCTCAAGGGGATTTTCGCACGTTAGATAACTTTTGCTTAGATTCCCGTTAGAACACACCTCAATTGCCACTACATCTCGCAGCTAGGGACTCTTTGTTAACATTCAGTATACATCATTTAGTTTTTTTATTAACGTACTCGTGTAAGTGACTAACGAATGTACGGACATTTCGTATCCCTCAGGCTCATCAATAGGGTTGTGAGAACATGTACTTAGGAATAAAGAAGTTGAAGATAACTCCAAAACATGAACATAAAGTTCAAACGTAAAGCTATGACGGTAATACAGCCTACAGAAACAGTTCACTATAGGAACCTTTCATAATGCAGTTTGGTGTTACGAAATTATCATCGACTCCTTTATCGCTAAATGCACATTGTCAGAGTTCTACTCATAAAATTCCACACTGTATCTGCTGCAAAAGTCAACTTAATTGTAGGTACCTACACAAACTGCAATTAAAACTGTAAGAGTTTCACACGGCCACTATAATATAATAATACCTATCTCTCCAGTCAGCACCATCAGTTACTAAATAAATAAAATAGTCTAAATTTTATATTAATAGTAGGACGTTATTACTCTCCAGTCAGCACCATCCGCTAGTCAATAAATAAAGAAATCTAAATTCACATTAACAGTAGGACATATATTATTACTCTCCAGTCGGTATCATCAGAAAATACCCATACAAAATATTATAAAGCAATCTGATTTTGCATCAACATCTGTATGATCTTCTGTAATTTTTCTATCAGCACCTTCAGTAAATAAATTATTTGAATATTGTGCATTAATACTGGCATTTTTCAATATTGCTCGGATAACAAGTAGCCGTTCATATTCAGCACAATCTGTAAATTATTCTGAACCTTCTGTCACAGTTCAGTGATAAATAATCGTAGATCTCTCTATATTCAGCACCATCAATTAATGTCTACAGATCTCCTAGCGTTGTTCAAAACTGACTTAGGAGCACGTACCTATCTCCATCAATCACAATTATATTAAATAAATATATAAAATTAAGTTAACATCGTCTCAAAATGCCATGATAGGTCTCTCCAGTCCAGCCAATAACGATGGAGAAGTGTTCGGGATACGGATGTAGAACAAAGTTACGGTATATAATAATTCACATTAATTTACAACCCAAGGTGACAGTATAACCTCATAACAACAATCACTGATATATTTGCTCAAGTTGATGAAATAAGGCAAATCCAAGAATTAACGTTCTCGAACTTCGGCTGCAAATCTATAGAGTTTGTATTTTCTAGCACGGTGGGCTTACTCTAGGGGAACAAGAGCATCTAGAAGTTGTGAGGGAGCTGAAACTTTAAGTAACGTAGGGAAGGAAAACAGCAAATCAACTGAATTCATCAAGTCATTAAATCATTGATGTGTAGAAATCACTGAATTAAGGCAGTGATTAAGGCTGATAAATTGTCAGAAGCACATACTGACCCTAACTTTACTCACAGTTAGAAACACAAATAACATGTACAGCAGAATGGAAACATCAATACCCAGCCCTTAAAAATAAAGCTGATAATAGTTACGGTAAATTAACTCAAATGAGGGATTGGGCAACAAATAAGGTCCATTTCCAAGTATGATCTTGGTAATCAATCAACTTCAAAACAACATGAAGATAATTCTTGATGACGTTCTCCTGTCAGTTCACAAATCCATTCGTACGGTAATTTTGGCTACGGCTATCTGACTACAGCAACAAACCAATCGCTCCTCTTTTTAAATCCCAAAAAACAATTATATGTGCTGCCAACAGCTTACTGTGTACAAAATAGGTAAACCTTTTCTATTTCTTATAAAGTTAGTTTTTGTGACCGTAAGAAAAAAATCTTGCACAAAAATAAGTACCTTTATACGTCCTAAGTAACGTGGCTATAACGTTTCAGCTAATTTACATATGCAATGACACATAGATAATTTTTGCGAGAATTTTTATAACCAAATTGGTGACGAACACACATCTACCTATATTTTTCCAAAAGGGGAGAATGCTTTGAGTCCTGATTGAAATCGAACGCCAATATGCAGAGTGGAAGAAAGAGCCTCATAGACTTTTTGCCTCAGTTAAAGAATGATTCATCACGTTTCCAATAAAGTGTTATTCTCAGAACTAAAATTCAGAGGGTCCAAAAACTCATATAGTCGTTCTTTAATAGTAAGTATTCTAACAGAAAACGTTAGGGCCAGTCATATTAATCTTCATTCAAAACATACTTCATACGGAAAGTAGATTAGGTTACATAACTCGGCCGATTTCTGGAGGTCTAAATCTCCGTTAGAGAAATGAATATCTGCGGTACACCAGGAGCACCCGCAGTCAGTCGGAGCAAATTTACACAGAGGAACGCGATTTTATGACGGACACCGCCGGCTAATATAATCCGCGCTTTCGGGCAATCGCTTCTCGTAGCAACAGCTCTATTATTAAGGTCCACGAAAAGGGGACGAGCAGTGGCTGCGACAATGGAACGACTCATAACTAAATAGAGATTAGATTAGATTAGATAGGCGGCAGTAGACGAACCAAGAGGCCCATTCCCAAAGAGACATCGGGATTAACACCCCGGCCTCTTTGAGCTATTGCCGGTCGTTCTTTGTGCCAGAAAAATTCCGGTGATAAAAACACTAGAGGGACTCGTTACCCGAGTGAGATTTCGTTACTGGAATGCCCGAGACGTAGTAAGCATGGTATGCTTCCTTGGCATATGTGGGAAAGCACAACTTTTCATGCATTTCATTTGTTACTTGAGCTTTTAGGGAGACAAACCGCTTCGTGGACTGAATTATATATGAAGATATATGCCATGTACTTCCAGATCTGCAAGAGTCAGATGAGACTGCAGTTTTTCAGCGTCCTGGGGTTGTTTAAAGCTTCATTTAAGTCTTCACCAAGAATCAATCGAGACCCTAGCACGACGTTTAGACAAAAACAACTTTATAGGTGCAGTATCTTAAGACTATTTCAGTGGAAATTACCTCTCTATACCAGGAGTGTAGTACGATGATGTGGTCAATCAAGCGCTTCATTAAATGTATGCGAATATAACAGACTGCTAAAATTGGGGAGATAATATACCTACACATTCATTTCGATAACACGAAATAAGTTTGTAGTGTTGATAGTATAACATTCGTTATTTTTGTTGCGTTTTTAGGACACTCACCCTTAATGGATCGAAATAAACATTGTAAGATGAAAAACCTTCGATTCTAACCAATGACTTTTCGAGTTTGATGAAGAGCGTTTTCCTAAAACTTTATGTCCAAAAAATTTTTCCCCAAATCATTTCGAGTAAAAACATTGTCCAAAAATTTTGTGTCACTTCTAATGCGGTTCTTCGCTGTCCCATGGTGAAGCTATTTTACAATTTCAGCTGCTAGGACGGCCTAGAATTCAATTAGGAACACATGCAACGCATGGAGGAGGCTGAGCCTGTAGAAACAAACGCGACAAACTTCAGGTGATAAAATTTATGTGCAAGCGCAACAACATATACCTACTGCATTAACCGTTTGAGGGTATAAATAGTGCATATACCTACTGCATTAGCCGGTCGTGGGTATAAATTGAACTAGTGCTTTGGTGCAAAAGCTACACACGTTTATACACACCCCTACGAATCTAGAAAGTACCTAGTATACATTCCTGAGATAATCGTGGTTGATATATTAGACTATAATGCCCAGTTAATTGCATAGGTTGAAATTTGTTGAATAAGGTAAAGGCATTATACAGCACATGTACGAACAGAAGTAGAAGTAATGCAGAGGTTGCACACATACCCTATAGTAGAAACGTATGGATAGAAACCGCCTGACACATAACTAGTTTTTGAATTAGGTAAATAATATGTTACGTAGTTTACTAGATTCGTAAATACTGCATATTTATAGATGCCATTTGAGCTTTGTCACGATATGGTGAGTATAAGATATAATTAGACGCACACGATTAAAGTTGCTTACACGTCTTGAAAGTGTTTTGATTCAATTTCAAAATCTGGGTTACAACGGTATATGTACGCATCATTTCGTGTCCATTTACACACATACGTACCTACTGTACCAACACGAGAGCAGGCGGTCTCTCTCTCGATCATGAGAAAAATGAAAGGTAGACAGCAATTCGCAGACCTATTTTCTATTGCACAACAATGCATATATTTCAGTGTTTTATTCTTAAATCATTGCTCTATTGTATGAACGGAGCAGCCCGCATTTAACAATGGTGCATCTACGACACATGTACGAGTATCACTGAATTACGACAATTCGAAGTACAGGTCATACTCAACAACTAGCTGCCGCGTGGCAGTACTCACCATGTATTTTTCACGTTCTAATTTTCACGAAATTCCTTTTTCTACGCAACCGAATCTAATTTTTTATAGTAAAGCTTTTAGCGCTTCCGATACAAGGACGACAGGACTTTCATTTAGACGGTGGTTCTAATTGGCCCCCTCTGCTCTCAGCCCAGATGGGAGAGAGGCTACGGTTGCTGCTTCGCTCATTTGCAACAGGTCAGACGTTTGGTCCCAAGCCAGGGAGGATAAGTCTCGGTGATCGGCTATGTAGCGTCGCCATTTCTGTCATTCATTGTCACTAGCTTTGGGGGTGATAGAGCCTTCTATTGATATGATGCCATATCCCAGGAAGTTTGTGGTCGACACTATAGCCGTAGACATTCCTTGGCCTTAGCGAGCATTTATCTGCTGCACGAGCCAGTGCATGAGTTCCCTAGCGCGGTCAAGGTCACTTTACATTTACCTTAAAGTCAACACTATCTTTGTCTTGCTGTCCAGCAGGAGAATTCAGTAAAGCTTTGTAACAAAATAACACTGCATGGACACAGTCTATAGGCTAGCAATAGGAAAAGGCAAGGTGCCAAAGCTAATTAAAAATCAAGAATGCTGACACGAAAGCACAGGACAGCCTTGTATCCTACGCTTAACATTGCCTACGCATTTCCAGAATTCTGGTAGGTAGGCACATCGTCGCTCGATTAACAGAGAAACATCCCTTAACCTTTTAAGCCAGAAAGGTTCGTTTGCCCACGTTTACCACAGTGCAGCAGTCGCAGTGACTTTTCTTTTTACAATAAACACGCCCCGATAATAGGAGACATAGGAAAACGTATACGGTATATAGAATAACTTGAGCCACTTTCCTTCCATTTACTAACAGCAGTATTAATTTTTTCGCTACACATACGTCTCGATGTATACGTTCGAGGCCCAGAAAAACAATTAAACAGTAAATTTGAGACATTTTTCTTCCATTAAGGAACAGCTATAATTATTTTTTTTACGATAAACACATCTCGACGTACACGAGAGATACACTACAAAACATGTACATGGAGCAATGCCGTAAAACGTAAATTCTACCGAGTAATTTTTGTGTCATTTGCTTCCATTGGGCGCGAGATGGCAGCAGTGAAGCTGTCGTCAGGACGTAACAAAGAGACGGCGGCACCGCAAGCAAATGACACAACTCGAGTATTTTGTGAGCTTCAGCCGAGGCCTACAGTTGGCATAAGCAGTTTGTGACCGAACTTTGGCAGTATCAAATAAACTAAGCGCAATAAAGCGCTCGAGCGGCCCAAAGTTTTGTTTTAGCGGCGCTTGGCGCTCGACCGAAGCTCGCCGCCAGCAGAAAAGATCTAAATGCTCCTGATAAAAAAGTCCACCGCGAATTATATTAGCTTTGGTGATTCTGATTCGGGTGGAATTTATTGAAAGGTACGTAAAGTCGCGGCGGCCGGGCTGCTCCGTTCCATGCAAGATTTCTCGTATAGAAAGTCGAGTAAAATAGAGGTACATATCATTTCAATGTTAGCTCTTGGGTTGAAATAAGAGGCATTGCGTCTTTTTGGGTTACACGCAGCCATAGCTGTTACTATGCACAGTAACAATGGTACATGTAAGCAGCACATAACGATGACTGACGCACACATTCGCACAATGTACGGCACATTAAACTACCTGTTTTTCGGCTATGGCACATTCAATGGTTTTCTGCTATATGGTACAATGCAGTCTTGCTTAATAGCTTATGCTTACTAGTCGGTGATATCCACTGGAACATACAGGCAATACTTATAAATTGATACCGTGTATATTGACTGGCAAAATGAGCAATAACGTGAAGGTATTGCAACGAAAAAGCGTGATGAAGTATAGCACGTAGAATGTCAACAATATACGTGTAATAGTCATTGACAGATAGGCACGCGAAGTACCATTTGCAGCTACGTAAATTAACACAAACAAAAAATTTAATATGCACGCACAACAGATCCGTAAAAAATAATAAGTACAGTTATTGAAATGCGTTGGGAGGAAATTGTATAGAATGGAAGCAACACAGTCACTGCCACTGATATGCAATGTTAAATGTTTGACATAAACATCGCNTAATATGCACGCACAACAGATCCGTAAAAAATAATAAGTACAGTTATTGAAATGCGTTGGGAGGAAATTGTATAGAATGGAAGCAACACAGTCACTGCCACTGATATGCAATGTTAAATGTTTGACATAAACATCGCACACGCCGTGCGGTTTCCCATTTGCACGACATAACAATTCCACAAGCAATACTGGAGCACACTGTTGAAATAGTAGCACGCAATGACTGCGTAGAAAGCAAGCAACATTGATATGCATCGTGAAATGTTTGATCCATTTACCTAAACANCGTGCGGTTTCCCATTTGCACGACATAACAATTCCACAAGCAATACTGGAGCACACTGTTGAAATAGTAGCACGCAATGACTGCGTAGAAAGCAAGCAACATTGATATGCATCGTGAAATGTTTGATCCATTTACCTAAACAAGACACCCCGCAGCTTCCAATTTGCATGGCGTAACGACCTCGTTCGCATGTCCCCCCCCCCACTTGCTGCACCACATCTTCCGTAACAAAAACACTCGACAACGAACAGCGGTACACGGAGTTGCCATCTTACATCATACATTCAACATGCCAGAGTAATGCCAGCACCCGCTGACTCCCCTCACAGTGGCTGCAGGTACTAACCCTTACACACCGCCTCCATCGCCCCCATGGGTTCTCTTCTCGGCCTCCGACACAAAACTCGCCTCTAAATGAACTCTAAAATGGCAACCCTTGTCGCCTGATCTCGTGTCTAAAAGTAAAATTCGAAACCAAAATGTTTCTTAGACACGGGGGAGAAAGATACAAGGGAAGGTGTTTCTTGGAGAAAGGGGAAAATGAAGCTGAGGTGTTTCTCAGAAAAAGGGGAGAAAGAAGCTGAGGTATTTGTTGGAGAAAAGAGACAACGAAACCAAAATGTTTCTTAGAGGTAATTGAGAAATGAACTTACGAGTACGTTGGAAGAAGAGGAAAATGAAACGGACGAGTTTCAGAAGAGAGGAGTACAAAACCAAAGCGTTTTTTGGAGATATATATCGAGGTAACGACACCTTTGGTGTTTTCTATGTAGAGATGAGGGAATAAGCATCCAGAGTGTTCTTGGAGATACAGAACAATAAACCGAAATTTTTCTCAGATAAAAATGAGAAAAGACCGAGCTGTTTTATGGAGGAGAAGAAACTTATTGCAGTTCTTATATGTAAATCAAGAGACAACCGGCCTACCGAGGATTACGTAATCCTCCGTACCCAACTGAACCGTTCCCGCAAATCATTATGAATCCTGCAGAGAACTTCAAACGGACAGTGAACTTAGTCGAAATGATACTATTATTAACTATACATATCCGGCAAGTAAGGTTTACTGCCGCGCACTAGGCAGGGCATACGCTGTCAAGACGGTTTCAACCTTGCCATGCATAGTCAAGCTGTTCTGTTTCTCATATAGGGCCGGGGCGTAGTTCCGGTGTCTCTTTGGGAATGGGCCTCTTGGTCCGTCTACTGCCGCCTATCTAATCTATTCGGTTACTATAGGAGACTGAGCTCTTTCAGAGAGGCATAGCACCAGCCGAATAAGATAGGGTTAAGTCTTCATACCGCAAAGGTTACTGGTATATAATCCTTCCGTATGGGTTTACTGCACTACTTACGACAGCGAGCAGCTTCAAGTCTCCCAAAAGCAAAGGTTACTGCTACATAACCCGCCAATAAGGGCTTACTACAGCACACCAGGCAAGGCTCTCTGCAGCAAGCAAGACAGAGCTTTAAGAGAGCTTTATATCTCAACCGTAGTAATGTCGCTATCGCTATATCGTCGCTGCAGTAATGACGCTATCAGCGCAATGGCGACATAAGGGCACCGTAAGAGCTGTTAAAGGGCAGCCGCGTGTCACCACTCGCGTGGTGTCGCAAGGCTGATAACGCGTTTGTGTGCCGCAATTTTGTCCTCGGTTGCAATTGGTGATGAAATGAGGGCAGTGCGGGGAAACTGCCGCCGCAAATTTGTATCGCATACTATGCCTACAGTCAAGGCTGTATGAGGGCACTTGTAGTGGAACAGTCAGGTTGTTGCCTCAATTTAACGAGAACATTCTAGAAAGTCAGGCTGTATCCATAAATTTGTGCGTGGTACATTCATGGCGGCAGGAGTGCACTTGCACTGGAACAAGTTGCTACCTGAAATTTGCGCGTACCTGCTGCATTCTCTGTGGTTAGGATATTACATGAAATTTTGCACAGTACTTTTTCGATGGCATGAAAAACAGTCGCAGTGGAGCAGTCAGGATATCTATCACCTCAAATAGCTGAGGAACCACATTGCTATCGCTCATCCTGCACAAGTTACCTTCTCTTCAACACGCCCAGGTGTTTCGACAAGGGCGGAGGATACGCGGTCCACTGGAAAATGCCAATGCAATGAGAGTAAAAAATATAAAAAAAGATCACTGTGCATGGCAACAGCAAGCTTAGAGATCGAAGAAAGACAATGCCACATGGCCGTCTCAGAAGCTGAATTTGCAAAACGACTTCTAGGGAGGCCAGCAATTCTGTCAGGGAAGTGACACATTAAGGCAGAACCAACACAGCCAGCGGCCCGGCGTGCCTCGCTAGAACTGATAAAAATTCTGCACGTCGATCCTCCGGGAGCCGCGCGGAATTGCAGATGTGATTCCGAGATTGTGATAGCTTCAAGCTGCAGTGTGATGTAATAGTGGTAAGAGATACTCTTGATTGATACAAACATGACAGCGAAGCAGAAACTACTGTCGTAACTATGCATCTTTAAAAATACATTTGCTCCCCTGTCTGGTGTACGGAACCACAGATAGATGTTCCTCATAATCAATTTTCTGTATGACCGGAGTGGATGAGGCATGAGATGGGGAAGTGCTGCAACATCCTTAGAATCAATAAATGAAAATTAGTGTATTTTTCGTCAGGATCTATGAAATTTTTCTGAAAGTCAATGAGATGGGTTAGAGTTTCGACCTGTAAAGTTGAATAACTGAAGTACTCATGACAGATTGCAAATGATAGGATATAGGAGACATGAGGCGGAAAATGTATTGCAGTCTCAGAAATGAACAAATTTTTTATATTTCCTCGAGATGTATGAAATTGACTCTGCACACTTAGTTCGAACATTATACTTGTGGTGACGCAAGTATATTAGACAAAACCCAGAAACATGTGCTATACACCAAATGCACACGCGCAGAGCAACAGGTGCTCCAATGTGCAGCATGTAGGGCAGGAAGTGCACCCACATGCACAATACGCACATAGCAACAAGTGCACCATGGGCACACAGCAACAAGTGCACCACATGCACCACAGAGTACAGGAAGTGCAGCCAGGGCGTACACATGGACGTGCACGGCAGCAGATACGCCGCTACGGGCAAATGGACGTTAAAGAAGATAAGCGCCAGCACGGCTCTCTCTCCGTCACGTCAACTTCCTTCCATGCAGTCTGCTTTAACATGAGAAGGAAGTCGGGGCAAGGGCGGCGGCGAAGTGGCGTGACGACGAAATATGCGAAGTACCTACTGTGACGATGAAATATGCGAGGTACCGTGGTGACGAAATAGCCGAGGTACCGTGGCGACGAAATATGCGAAGTACTGTGGCGACGAAATAGGCGAGGTACTGTGGCGACGAAATAGGCGCAGTACTGTACGTGGCGACGAAATATGCGAGGTACCGTGGCGACGAAATAGGCGAGGTACCGTGGCGACGATATAGGCGAGGTACCATGGCGACGAAATAGGCGAAGTACTGTGGCGACGAAATAGGCGAGGTACCGTGGCGACGAAATATGCGAGGTACCGTGGCGACGAAATATGCGAGGTACCGTGGCGACGAAATATGCGAGGTACCGTGGCGACGAAATATGCGAGGTACCGTGGCGACGAAATGTGCGAAGTACCGTGGCGACGAAAGAGGCGAAAAGCCGAGCCGACGGAACATGCCGCGTCCGTAAACGTGCGTCTGCGAATATGTCAAGCAGCTAATTAAGGGGGGGAGGGGGGAAGGAAGAGGGTGCGGATATGAATAGGACGATAGAAGATCGCGGGCAAGAATAAATTTCCGTGTTTTAGAGCTGATGCTGCTTTGGTGAGCGGCTCGTCAGGCTGGGGACACACTTTACGACCGCACGCTCAACTAATGGGCGGACTTTCAGCTCACACGTCGTACCGATGCACAGTGAAAGTTGGTTGGTCGCACATCCGGTAGCATGAAGGACGTGCGAGTTGAAAGACCGGTCATGAGTTGCGCGTGCGATATTATAGAGTGATATCAGCATATGACTGAGCCGAGCAACGGATAGGAGAAACAGAGGGGATTTATGTGAGCACTGAAAGCTGTGTTGTCCAGAAACGAGCACGTCTTCCTGTGTACAGACGGGAAATGCCTACCATAGTGTGCGCACACATATAAAAACTGCATTTATTGCAGTTTGCAAACGGGAAAAAAGTACTGGTTACAGGACGAAACTCTTCTCAGCAAAGAACATACCGTAGCGATCAGATGCCCGATTTTTTATTTGAATAATTTGCCTTTTAGTTTAGCTCAAGTACTATGGTGACAAGAGCGAAAGTAATATGTTAAGTTAAAGAAAATGTGTCTAAGGGTCGTTCCTTCACCAATACCGGTAAAATGCATTAAAGAGTATTGCAGGTCGTAAGAGGACATCCAAATTAAGTAAAGTGCAATCCATACCGTAACTCAGAGGACACATTCTGCTCTAGAGACATAAACAACTTGGAAGATATCCTAAAAAAAAACAGTTTCGTCAACCACTCAAATAAAGTAACGTCCAGCCCACACTATGACTCAGAGGACTGCCTCCGCTGCAACAGTTGGTGGAGGATCTCTCCGAGCTCAAGCAAGCCACATCCTGAAATTTGAGAGAGTTTCGCTGTTTGAGAGGAGCAGCCAGCAGGATCAACACTTCCAAGCTGTATTTGATTTTGTTGCGGCAGGCAGTCCACTGTCCAGATCGGAAGCTTTTCTTGAGCACAACTGTCGAATACATCAACTTTTACGCAGTATTTGGATTTCCTGTATTCGACAGTTCACTGTATACATTGATTGTAATTTTTTATTCACGCGGGTTCATAATGTCAACTTCAACTTGCTTAATGTTTTTGTAATACTGCCTATATTTCGCTGCCAGAATGGATAGTCTTCTTAGCAAATGTACGATATTAACTTCAGCGTCTGCAGGCTGTGCAGTCATTCTGTAGCAGAAAATTCAGTGTTTAGATAGAAAATTTTTTCGAGCAAGTCTATGATGTCAGTGTCAGAGTGTTTGGCTTTTTGTAGATACCGATATGTCGCAGTCTAGCGTTGAGCGTACTTTGCACAGGGCTATGCATGGTGTCCACTTCAGGCTCTATTTTTATTTTGCCATGAAAAGTTGTTTTCAAGATTGACAGCTTTTTGCAAAAGCAGGACTATGATATAAACTTGTCTCTTCATTTATATAACTATATATATATATATTTATATTTTTTTGGGGGGCGGGGAACAATTCACTGACTCGATTAGAAGCTCTTTTCTGATCGAATATATTATGTCAATTGCATGCTTTAATAAAGGCTACATCGCAAGCGTCAGCCTCTATTCTATTGGATTTTCTGTAATATAGAATATTCTTTGTCTAGATAAGAAGCGTTGGCGAAAATGAGAATCTACCTATGATTTCAACTTCAAAAATTATCGTGTTTTCTTTTACATCAGACAATTCGAAACCGAAATAGAAGTTATCTTAACATCAGGCGGCACATCTTTTGCTGTCCGATTGGCAACTTAGTTCTTCAGTTTCAGTTTGTTAATCACTGGAGTCAAAGAGCTACACGTCGGAACGCAGTAGCTTCTACATATATTATCAACACAAACAGCGGACAGCATAAAGCAAACGAACAAAAATAAAAATTATAATCAAGAGCGAACACGAACTGCCTTTAGCTCGAGCGAACGAAAACAAAATATACCTTAGTTTAAAGGAAACAAAACAATTATCAGAAGAGACAGTGGACTGCCTATGTATGTACCTAGCCAGAGCATAATATACTCCCTGCAGTGCAGACGAGGACTGCCTGGGGCGGCAGAGCAAACAGAAGACCTCCTTATGTGCACTGAGTCACTGTCGACGTGTACACTGACAGCCATTCAACAAGGTGTCGTTCTCAAGTGAACGTTCAGTCGCTCAAATGAACAGCTTCAACATACGAGCACACATACACACGGTCACTGTTATTGATTTTGTGGAAGTGAGGGCGCGACTGACCTGAGAAGATGGCAAGCTGGGGAACTGCTTCCCTTGACATTGTGTATAGCTATAGAACAAGTAACGAACGGATCGCACTTATTCATAATAATACATCGTAATACCACAGGATGATAACCAATCGGTAGCCATGTATTACATAAGCTACCTACCTACTTCAACTGCACAAGAATTTATTTGAAAAACCTTTCAATGCAAGAAGTGCATAGCACGTGCGTAACATTATTATCATTATTATTTGCAGTAAATAGAGTAGGGAAGATTAAATTTTGCAGTAAAAGATTACCGAAATAATTAGATTTATTAACTTATGCTAAGTGACGAAATACCGGTACTTCTCAAAAAAGCAAAATTCGCGCTAAAGCTTTCAGTAACTTTCAACTGCAAGAACTAGAGCGTCATTTGGGTCATAGAACATACCTATCATTTTTAATTGCAAGCACTACAAGATCGACACTACCTAGGTATTTTTTTCAATAGGTTAAATACGAACGATATTTTTATCCAGTATCCCGAAGATATTCAAAATCAAGCAAACGTTCAGCACACGAAGCGCGAAATAAATCAATAAATAAATAACTAATAAAAAACAGTGGAGTTTTTACGACAGTGCAAGACTTACAAAAGTTTGTGCTTTATGACAGCAAATAAAATCCTATTTTGTTGAACGAGCGAGAACGAACATCAGAAGTCACAAGTCAAACGTGGTAAGAGCGAAAAAGTATTCTCGTTTTACACTTAAAATTCGGCACACGATATATTACTCATTAATTTAATAACGAGTATAATTTACGGTCACATTCACAGGCGAGTTAGAGGCGCACGTAAAAATTCATTAAAGTTGGAAAATAATAATAAATTCCAGGTTTTAGTAAACTCCTCTTATGTTTAAGATCCCCAAACAGAGCGTATGTAGAATAAGTGTGAATGTGTGCTGTATACGTAAGATATTCCATAGAAATTTCCCGGAACGGCTGTACAACTTTCGCAAATAAATGTGGATTTTTTGATAAACAGCGCAACTAAAGTGAGTTGTTAATTGAACAAGGCGTGGGTAAAATTGAGCATTAGATGCGTAAGTTCATGCGAAGTTTCATATCAATAGCCATGGCAGTATTGTCCTCTGCTGAAGATACAAGGTTGTAGAGCATCTCCTCTCCAACGTCCCAAATAATTCAAAATTCAGCAGAATGAATACACACCAACTTAGCTGCCAGTCGAGCTAGACGCTATAAGATGAATCTGAATTTATATGTATATAAGAAGCATACATGAATAATTACAGGTAAGTAGAAGTATACGTTTGTTTACATATAGTTATGTATGAATACACACATACATCTACATATACTCGTGCATTTTGGAAAAGCCCTTTTCTGATACCTACTTGTTTGGTTCAACAGCATGCCGTATTTCTTAATTAAAATATCTTTCGTTACGTAAAGGAACTACTTTAAATAAGAAATACGGGGCACTTTCTAGGTGAACATATATCTATAAAGATACATAACATACACGTAGGTGTTCACTAGGAAGCAAAGAATGCAACGGGAGGACTCACTAGGACTAAAATGAAACTAAGCCGTGACCGTTCGTAACATATTTATATCACATCGACTAATCGAAGTATTCGAGTGTGGGACTTCAGGCCTTCGTAGGTTGTTTTCCTAAACGTATCACCGTATTTTCTTCGATTTTGTTCATTCAATCTCTCCTGATTACTGTCCAGCTACTTGCGCTGCAAAATACTGTAAAATGTTGTCGTCAAGTACTGTGGTTTCTCTTGTGTACAAAATTGGCTAAAATGGTGCTTATATTTGTTGGTAAGGAATAAATACATATGTTCTGTGAATAGCACTGTGAGCTGAATATGAAGTGTAAATAAAGCTTCAATTAAAAAGAGAAGTTAAATCAGATGCCAAATGAAACCAAATTTCGGCGCTAGTGCTGTGAAAGTTTCCACCAGCATGCACTGCAATTTTCAATAGATAATTGCTTATTGCTAAATTAGTATATATTCTCTTAATTTATTTATACACTAAAGAGATTAAATTCGCAATTTAAGACGATTTTCCTGGCGAAATTAGTTTAAATACTCATAGGCTGTGCGGCCGTAGATTCGTCGATGATGACGTCACTTTTTGATGCTCATTTTTCGTTAGTCCTCCCGTTACGCTCTTTGCTTCCTGGTGTTCACGGTACTGCTGGAATCCGACGCTAGCTACAGTCGCACGAGTATCTTTTCTTTGCACTCGCAAATAAATTGGGAGTTTATTTAACGAGCGCGAACAAGCTCACAAAGGCGCAACATTTCACGCGTTTAATGGCTGTAGAGAAGAAAAAGAAGGAGGCATTTTTGGGGCCATTATNCCGGCAGGAGTAAGTCTCGGCAAGGCAGTTAGGCGGGCCGGGAGGCCGTTATGCCGGCTGCGTTGCCAACCGCACCGCACCTTTAAGGTTAATTGCAGGCTGGCCAACCATTCCACGCTGCCTCCCGCGCAACCTTCTACAAAAATTCTCTTCCGATGAGCGAAAATGAGCGGTAGGAATTACAGCTGAACTGAGCGGTAGGAATTACACCTGAACTGAGAGACACAGAGCGAGCGAGAGAGACAAGCTCGCGTTCTAATGGATGGTAAAGACCCGTTGTCTTTTGCAGGGGCGACAAAGCGCTCCACTGAAATGTGCGTAATTATGGAGGAACAGGAGCGAGAGGAGCTTGAATTTGGGTTTTTTCCGCGGGTTGTGGAAGATATTTTTGACCAAACATGTCGTATTTTGTGCCACTAACGAGTTTTGCGTCAGAAACAGCGTAGGAGGTACTTTTAAATTTCCACTGAGGTTCTGGCAGATTTAGAGATGAACATGGATCATGTAAACGTGTGATATACAACAGAATATTCAATACCAAACTAGTCAGTCATCATGTATGGGACTGGCATTATATTTTATATAAAACCTTAATAAGTCAATTGTTACATACTGTACGGTATGGGGGCCTATATTTTCTCACAAAAAATTAAGCCAGCAAATTATCAAAACAGCAACATCGTAGGCACCTATTAGATAAGAGAACCCGATCCAGAACACGATGAAGTGAAGTATAACTTTTAATACTTCACATTCAAAACCAATGCTGTGCACTACCGAGTAAGATTATAATAGACAGATATCTTGGCCGAAATTAAGCCAGTGAATTGCCAAATAGGAGAATAACGAGATTAAATTTCATTTCCGACAGCCAAGATTTATGTTTGCTCACAGCATTGAAGCTCATATTTTATACAAGCCAGTCACCAATCCCATGGATACTGACACCGCATCAAATCTCCGAAATCAAGTCAGCTATAAACGCAGCACGCAGATACCACTTTAAATTTAATGTCCAAAGTCATGCCAGCTCCCATGTCAAGCGCGCGAACCACCACTTTAAATTTATAGCCAGAAAGGCAAGCAAGCTAATAGTCAAGGATACGATAACACTCTCAATTTTGTGTCCTGAAATCAACACCGCAAACGATGAGCCTGAAAGGCAAGCAAAAATTGCGTGTTCTGAACACGTAGCGCCGGCACGACCACATCCATAGCACTACACCGGCCTCGGCGACACGCAATGCAATTTGGAAGTATATTGGACGTCCGCGGCTGACATTCCTATCAATTCACAAGATCTCAAACTCGCTGCGACGGGCAAGAAATCCAATCAGGTGCTATTCAGAGCTCAATTTTTCATCGAAAAAAGCAGGAGGGCGACGGTCCAATGAGGCGAGATTGTGATGCTCCACACGTCGTCGTCTCAATTCAGTGCAGCGGGACGAGACGACGGTACGTCCCAGCATTTGCATCGTCCCGAGTGCGTGCGTGGTCGCCTCGCCAGCACGCGTTAGCTTGTGGGCCCCGAGGCGACGAACGTGCCGAGGTGGAGGTGATGGCGCGCAAGCAGTCAAAGACCGTTTCAGCCGTTAAATAGAAGACTAAAATCGGGATTTTCGTAGGATTAGCACAGACTGAATAGTAAAGAAAAGCTGGCAGTCGGTGGCACGGGTTGAAATTGCAAATAAAGATATGCCACGGATGTACGCTGTCACGTGGACGGCTCCCACTGACTTGGTCTTGAGGTGCCGAGCGTGAACGTGTCGAGCCAGAGGTGGTGGCGAGGCAGCGGCCATGATCATATTAACAAAAAAGACCAAACAAAAATTAAGATTTTCGTAGAATTAGCACTGAAACATTAAGAGAAGCTACTACTTTGTGATACAAGACTAAAATTGCCAAGTGAGATATGCGCTGTCACATCGATCGCTCACGCTAGCTTGGCCCTGAGGCGACGTACGTGCCGCGCGTGCGAGGTGATTGCACGCAAGAAGCCAAAACCTTTTAAGTCTTGAACGGAGAACTAAAATTTGGAGTTTTGGCTGGGTTAATAGTGTCAAGAACGTGAAGTAAGTCACCGCTGTCATTGTTGTCGTAACGGCAAACTGCGAGCTCCATCCGGAGGAGGGTCCGGAGAGGGACGGATAGGTGAAGGGAGATAGTCAAAGGAAGGGTGAGGAGAGAGAAAGATAAAGACGCCAAGGGGTCCTCCCAGATATGCAGGGAAGTGAAGGCCGCAGTAGGCGCTCGACGTATTTGGGGCTGTATGAAAGTGAACCGAAGAGTTGGGGTTCCTAATAATAAGCAGTGCTTAGCTAGTACGTCAAACGACCGTCAATGAAGAAGAAGTATTAGTACCGAGACAGTAACTTTAAATGAGTTCTTTACCTTCAACGTTAGCCATTTCATGAATGAAATAGCACACAATAATGCAAAGTGGAAAATATATGACCAAGAGGAACCTTCAATACACATGATTATGAGTTTTAAGCTGCTAAGACCACGGGCGTACATAATGCACATCGTACGTGTGCGGACCTCCACTCTGACCATTCAATCAAGGAATTGCCAACGAGAACACACGTTATTTTTTCATAGAAAAGAGGACAGCACTAATATTTCATTATCAGCAAGGATTTATTGCAAAAGCATAGACTATGTATATGACCAGTATTTGAGCTGACAATTATCAGATTTACCTGCGAATTGCTGCAATAGAATGGCTTAATAAAAAATACAGGATTGAGCGAATGTTTCATTATATGACTGGTAATAATGTTACCGAAGGCTCTACATAAAATGAAAGCCAGTATGGTACTGTTCAACTTTTCAGCTGCGGGCGCGAAACTAAACAGACAAGATATTTGTGGCTGCCGAGAAATGAGAAAATCAGCGGTCGGAGACAACAGAAACGAGAGAAGCTTAGTGATAATCTGGGAAACAATTCCTTCAGAGGATTTAAAAAACAAACTCAACGCCAATGCGGCACTGTTCAAGTGTTCTGTTGTAAGCACCGAAGCTATCACCACCCACAGAGACTGGATGCTCTCGAGAGCGATGGAAATCAGCAGCTGCAGACTGCAGACACAAGGGACGCTGGCTGATGATCTTGGTAACATTTCTTCCAAAGGTGTAGGCAGGTAGGTACCTGGATGATAGAAACGCCAATACGGCACTGCTCACGTATTCTATTATAAGCACCAAAGCCACCACGACAGAGGAGATTGGAAGCTCCCGAGAGCGGTGGAAATCAGCGGCCGGAGACTGTAGAGACGAGGGACGCTACCTAACTGATGAGCGTCGCCCCAGGCACGACGGACGGTGAGGGGTGAGGGTCTAGGACCGAGGGGAAGCTCCCACACGGGGTAGAGGGGAGCAGGATGCCGTGTTATTACACCGGAACACTAAAGGAAAGGGTGAGCAATGGCACGGCCTTATTGGAATACAAGAATTGGCTTCACTTGTGAGGATTTTGGTTCAATCGGATATGGGGAATTGCGGAGTTTACGAGAGAATATTTGAGCAAGTCGGAGGCGCCATTGCGAAGTAAACTAGAAGAGTAAACTGGAATTTAGGTGTCGGAACATAGCGCCGACACTGAGGAGGGACCGAATGGATACTGCAAGCGCATTTAGAATTGCGAGTATAGAGTGGAATAGTTAAAGAAATATTGAGAATGCACGGCAAAAAAAACTTGGCAAGTTTTCTATGTCACGGAGCATACGCTTTACTGGAGATGAAATCAGTACAGGTGCGGCAAACTTGAATACGGAATTACATACAAGGAAGAAATTAAGGTAATTCAAATAAGGGTTGCTACACTTATGAAAAAAGGCCACGCTGTTAATTGTGCCATGCGCGAAACAGACGCAGTGATGGATATCAAATCATGAGCAGATCATTAAACGAAGGAGTTCTATTTATAGTTGAAATAGATATAGTGAAATAGGGAGGATATTCAGCATTTAACCTGCCAATTGACATTTAGACAAATATCTTTACTTACTGATGAAATAAGACATAGGTACCTATAATAAATTAGTGATAATATCTAGCTTTCAACAGAGCAGTTGATCGCTAGGCGAACCAGCTCTACTCACAAACCACCAATACGGCACAAAAGCTTTTAGCATCACACAGAGAGGAAGGCACCGACCCTTTTATACAACATTTACGATCAACAGCCATGTCGAGGTCGCTAGCCTATTGAGAATTGGCTACATTAACTTGCATCATTGCTGTATTGGACAAATATGGCATTGAGCGGGCCTGAAGTGGGGCCGATGGATCATCATTTAATGTTATAGTGGGCGACAGCAAAGCGACCCACCAACACTCCCGTTCATTAAACTCATGAACAGAAGAGCTTTGGCGGAGCCGCCACAGGCGGCGG
>LQNS02277217.1:10950597-10979083 GCA_001587735.2 Parhyale hawaiensis
CAATACGCGAAGGGACAGACAGAAATAGGCAATCTATCGAGCGTTTCGTGGCATTCTCAGTCGCTAGGCAATATGGCAGTCAATGCAAGCTGCCATTACGACGGCTAAAGGGTCGTTCTGTATGACTGTGACAGCTTCCACGTAAAAGGAAAATTCGTGTGTTAGGTAATAACTGTCACCAAAGTAAAGCATGCTAACATTATATGCATTAAACGTAAACACAAATGGGAAAATGGTGGCGAACTTTGAAACGCAAAATTCACGCGATGAAAACATAATCAACAGAAATTTCATTTTACATGGTGCAACTTTTGCTGCGCAACACGTACGCTCTCTTCTCTTTCTCTGAGCGAAAACTTTACCTGGTGTCATTTTACTCTTGAGTGCTTCATGCTACCAAGCTAAGCCGAAGTCCATTAATTCAAAAATACTGATAACTTTCATATACTTCAAAAGAATAGAGGTCTAATTTCAACAGCAAATGCGCAAATTCAACGAAAAATAAAAAAACGAACATCAAAATTCTGAAATTAATAACAGTCCAAGCTCACGAAAACGGGGAAAATCTCAAGGAAAGTCATTCTTCTTGCACAGCGAAGTTGCAATTTGTTAACAGGGCTTAGGTCACAAAAAATTGGCCATGTACAAGTGCAGAAATACAGCCGCTTAGCCAATTAATCCTATACTGCCGAGGGTCAGCTTTTCTTTCCGTTTTAAATAATGCTATTCCAACGTACAAGACAGCTGATTAAAGTTCGTCGGTTTAGGGTTAAGCAGCATATGCACACTCTTGTCTACGCGACTGTTCCTTCATGAAATAGTCACATAGGTCATGTCAAGCCAAGATATATTTAAAGAAAAAAGCTGCAAGAGACTCGAATATCAGGGCATACGAGTCGTCGTGCGCTCGATGTTATCGTCAAGCACGAAAAGCAAGCAAAAGTTAACATGAAGTTAGGAACATGAACCGCCACAGTGACCACGTCGGGATTTCCCAGCCTGGGACCCACCAAGACAGCACGGATGGACAGTTTTATTGTACACAGAGACAGACACGGTGAAAACCATACATCCTCGCGGATACTCCGTGGGTCGTACTCTTTCGTATACAGCAAAGACCAGGACCAGCGCAGTTTAGGGTCACGCCATGACGCAAAATACGAGCCAGGCCGTTGTATTAACAAACTTCTTGTACGCCCAGGAACGCATAGAATCGTAGGTACAGTAAAGTCGTTTCTTGAGCGGTATAAAATTCTTGTAGGGTAACTACCAAATCGTAACATGACATCATACATGTTAATCCTCTATTTTTTTACACGCAGTGAATAGCCTATAATAGCGGTTTTCTTTCTGTCTTCTCCACAGAATTTCTTTCACCATGTAGCCTGTATAAAAGTGGCAGATTATATAGAAGCACAGCTCAAGCAGAGTGATCGTTAGTAAACTAACTGACAGTAGTACATTGTTGATGTAAGTAGATTGATTGACAGTAGTGCATTGTTGATGTAAGATATTGTTAGGCTATATAGGTAAGTAACTTCCTTAACACGACGCAAACGTGCGGATAACATACAGCCGACAACAACAGAGTAGTAAACTGTCTAAGCAAAACGGAGCAATGAAAATACATTAAAGGAAAAATAAAATGTTTCAGTGTACAGAATTTTGTTATGCGTAAAACAGTCAACTTGGAACATGGTGCAAACGCACCAAGTGTACAATTGTTCAGGTTAGTAAACGTTAGAATTCATCCGGAATGCATCAAAGGAATTTGCATGGAATCGCTTAACGCAGCGGAACATTCCTAAGGTTTCAGGGGCGGTAGGAGAGCCTGCAGGCCGGCAGCGGATCTCCATATCAATTCTCTCCTGCAACTCGAGTAAATAACGGGCGGTGGTCTGCAGCTCTGCAGGGCTTTGTAATATCGCCTGCATGTAGTTTATTAATATCCGCGGGCCATAAAAATGCGGCAAGCTCGGCGAGGAGCAAGAGCCCAAGACGGGCAACGAATGCAGTGCAGTTGCTCGATGCATTTTATTAATTCAGGAAGCTTAAAACACGAGGCTAGCCGAGTAGTAGGCATGAGTTTACACTGAGGTACAGCACTGCAGTAGCTAGGCAGTATAGTTTATAAATATTTTGAAGCTCAAAACATTTAGATGACTGAGAAATAAGAGCCAAAGACGACCAACTAAAGCTCTACAGTGCTTCAGCTTCCTTTATTTGTAATCGATGTTTTTCAGCGGTGGCTTGCATCACCGTAACCCGTGTCGCACTCGTCATTTGAGCTATGATTGCGACCGGCTGGGTCACCGGTGTAGCACCGGTAACCCAGAAATGATATGATTACAAGACACCTCTGTAATATGTAGCGTACCATGCACAACACATACCAAACAATTGTAATTCTAGTGGATAGCCACAGCTCGCAGCCTAACACAACCTCACGCAACACCTCTCTTAACAGGCACAGTAACGCGAACAGACATTAGCCGCGGAATGACGACACACATTACACTGTTGCTTGGTAGCCATCCTCGCTTCGCAGATATTGAACATTGGGCGATTAAATAAAGAGTTACGTAACTGCTGTGTTAAGAGCTGAACGTTTACAGAATCAGCGAGAAGAAGATACCAAAGAAAAGTGAAGAGAGAGGAGAGAAAAAACCTTCATGAGTTTGAACTACTATGTATATATACGTGACTATCTTATAAAAAATTGTCTACTTCTGGTTTCATTTGTCCATCGATTCGTTGGTACATTACGCTTTCAGTATTAGAAAGGAAGGGGAAAAACCTACCTACGTATTTATAAAAAGGCCCTGGAAATAACAGAAGTCAATTTTAAACTACACCTCACAGGTCCAAGCTGTGTTATCTGTCTTGCATCAGAATATATTCAAACTTTAATAAATGACACGAGTCTGAAATTCCGAACAAAACTATATGAAGAACAAGACTTGGATTCTTTGGAATTTCCACAGGTACAGAACGATACCTATTATCTTTCCAATTATTAGCAATATTCACAAAAATATTTTACATTAATTACACACATACGGTACAATCCTGCAACAAACAAAGTGTTCCTAAATAAAATACAAGTAAAATTACGGCAGACACGACAAAAAGTCACATTAGATTGACGTTTTCGAAACAATACTTGAGGCGTCATCAATTCGTACAATGTGACCGAGATTATCTAATTGTTGGCTTTCGAAATACATACCACTTTTGATGGCAACGTACATAGCCAAAATTTAGTACTGTAACACATGTAAACTTTTCACAACTGTTTTTATCAGGAAAACTGCAACAGATTTAGTATGCTCAATAGTCCTAGTAAAAAAATCTCGTAGAGTGATACATGTACATCTTTTATAAAAGTTGTGATTATGAGTAGCTATGAAGTATCAACAGAGTACTTACATCCAATAGGCAAACTATAGGTAACCAAAATCTAGTAGGTAGGTAGGTAGAGAAAAGCATGTATATCTTTCACAAATATTTTTACCAAGAGTGGCTACAAACGGAGTAGACAAATTGGCCAAAGTATAGTGAAAGCCTAGTATATAAGTAGGTAGGTATATACCTAGTAAATACATGCACATCTTTCTCAATCGTGGTTATCATGAGTGACTATGAATAGCGAAACCCAGTAGTTACTGGGGTGTGTTAATTGTCACGCACTGTTGAAGGGATAACTCCTTAGAAATGGCCCTAGCTTTCGGATCCGTTTCTGACTCTACAGTTACCCGCTGTTGAGTAGCCCAGTCGTTTTGTAATCACAACCTACTGTAGGTACCTAGTTTGGCTATACCGCCACCAGCAGCGTGTTGCCATCACATCTTCAGGGTTACCGGTGCTACACCGATGGATCCACCGCTTACAAACTGCGTGACAATTACGACCCGAAAAGAGCTAATGATGATTGTGACACGGACTACCGTAACGCAGGCAAAACAGCTAAAAACACACCCATATCAATTAAAGGCAACCTGAAAACTACACAGATGAACAATAAATAAACTTCGTATCAAGGACTAAGTATGTAAATTCTCCAACTTCCTGCTCCGAAAGCGAAATTACGACTAACACAGACCTTTATCTTTATTGAGCTCATAACGCTCATCGACAGTGTGGCGACAGATGGCTCTCGATCTTACAACCGCATTTCGGGTTACGGTAACCACTTCTCAAGTTACGGCAACCCAACTGCATGCACGGGCTGTCCTTACAACACGCCTTTGAAAAATGGTAACCGTAACCTGGCATAAGGTTATACGATGCACAGTTTCTGATGGTGACAGGAGAGTGTCAGCTGTCGATGAACGTTATAAGATCAATCGTAAAGAATTAAATATATAGATCTTTGTTAATCTTATATCGTCATCCGAGTTTTACTAGTTATTAATTTCCATAAATTATAGCTTGCTCCGTAACTCAGGTCGCAACCGTCGTTAGCATTTTTAGGGCTGTGATTGAGATACAATTTCTGAGCGCTGGGTGACGCCGGTGCAAGACATGCAGTAACCCTGGAGTTGTGATAATTATTGGAGCCACTCTGAGCACTAGCACGCGCATCTTGGTGCGAGGATGTGCAGCTCGCACGTTGTCCCGATACACATTTAAAGTCGGTAGTATAGATTCGGTAGAACGAACGAAGAGCAAGCTGTACCTACATCCTCGCATCAAGTTGTGCGAGCAAATGCATAGTGTGATCTCGGCATGACACGCCCGTGACGACACAGGACACACCAAGAAATCACACGACTGAGGAAATATAATTTTTTTTTCATTAAAAACACGACCATTCAAAGTTTGAATCAAACAGCCGGTTGTTAAATGGAGGAAATAGGATGTTCCAAAGAAGTAGCCTCCGGCCGGTACCTACGTCAGTTTACGTAAAAACTGAGAAGATACCCTGAAATATCATTTCAGAACTCACATAGCTTATACATACCTACTCATATGATCCCATAGGCTAGAGAATAAGAGTAGATACAAATTAATGGTTTCAATGAACTGCACCAGTTAACACTCTGAAATAACTGCACCAATTAACTCTTTGAAATAATTAGTACACAAATTAACTTTCGGAACAACGACAGAAATTAGCGTTCTCACAAACTTACACAATTAACACATTGAAATAACCACCTACAAAATTTGTGTAGTTATTTGAAGGTGTTGTGTAGCTCTTTCAAAAGATGTTAAATGTTAATTAATATGTACATCGAAATTACTACACGAATTAACACTTTGAAATAGATACAAAAATTAACACTCTGAAATAACAACGCAAATTAACACTTTGAAATAACTAAATGAGTTATCACCTTGAAATAACTTCGAAAGTTATCACCGTGAAATAACTACGCAAATTAACGCTTTGAAATAACTACAAAAAAAATCATAATAAGCATTACATAAGTAAATGTAAATTTCAAGAAAAAACTACAGCGTAGCATGACAACATAATCCTAAGCACGCCTACCTACATAGGTAAATATGGAAATTGATATAAACGTAGACTTGAACAGTAAAGACATTACTGCACATCTCGCTGATGCAAAAGGACCTACAGAGAACTCTATATTGGCAGCTCGTTCTGTTAGGGTACCTAGATTAGTTAGTAGGCAAATGACACAACAACAGGTGCAGTGCCAGACAGGAGCAGAAACTCAGGCTTCAGCCCTCTATGAGTTACTGCTGCTGTTACGTCAACATACAGAAGAAGTCTCGTGGAAAATTGTATAGCGCGGCAGGCAACACTTTTTACTTTGAATAATGTACCGACTGCGATATGTTACAACGTTGTATGACAAAATGTGAATATAATCCAAGATTAGAACGATTATGATGCGGTAAACCATATCAACAATACGTAATTTTTTTCGAGTACAGTACGGTAATAGCGACTATGAGCGTGTTTCTCCCGGCAGAAGCCTGCTATGTACGAGTCGCTGGTACCTGCAGTTTAATTAGCGAAACACAATAGTTCAATCAGAAACTTCACGCTTTCGAAGAAGAAAAGAAAGCTCTGGTTTTGGCGCGTTCGACTAGGCAGCGAAATTAAGTCTTTGAGGCTTGACTTGTCCGAGTCCTCAGACAGGTGCGCTGGCTTCGACCCCCTGATTCAAGTTCCAGGAGTTGACCCTCAATCGATTACTTGTGAAGCTTCCAAGAACTCAAGTCTTGCTCCTCAAAATGTAGACGGCTGCTTCTCGCCTCTACAACACGATTCAAAGTGAAAAAGTTGAAGTTCCTGTCTGCATTTCTCAACAAGTCAAGTTAAGTGGGCTTGGTTTAAATCGACTTGGACGACCCAATTGGAACGCGTCGTTATTCGTGTTAAATTAAGAGCAAATAACTAGATGACTCAGCTTGAGAACCACAATGTTTCTAGTTGCATAAACTATACAGAGTTCCTTGTGCGTATAAATCTCACAGTTCTTATCTGACGCTTTCAAACTATGCATATATACGGAAATAAGAAACGTTGCACGTCAGACAATACCTACAGTCAAAAGAACATAACATTCCTTTAGTTCCGATTAAGATACATACATATATACTAATTATTATTATCATCGTAAAGAATTAGCCTAACCAGCCTAGACACAATGATAGTGATTCAGTAGTGAAATGAATACACGTAACCAATTACGATGTGAACAATGAAGACTATTGATGCATACGTTTCATTGTTGGAAGCAACCAATCCAAGAGCATAGTAAGTAAGTTCACTAAAAATGTACCTATATATACATTATACAGTACACGGGCACGTTTCCCTTTGCATGATTGAGGTAGTCAGCGAAAGTCAGGAGGCAAATAGAAGGAAATATCTCCCTAAAGTCTCCATATCCTTATTACGTCCATATCTTCGCCACACTGAGTCGCCTTTTACGACACGTATGATATATGCCTAAGTAGCTAACGTTGATACGAAAAAAACAACAGGATCCATACTCATAAATTGCTACGCTTGCCTTTTTCTTTCACAACATCCACGGTGCTGACATATTCAGCAGCCAAGAGATGACTCTGGGCACCGGATGCTACGGAGGGACGAACGCTACACGTAGCTGGAGTTTCTTGTCATACGTGGGTGAGGGGAAGCGTCTTATTCACTGAACCGAAATGGGACACAACGCTTGTGGTCCTGGGGTTGACGGGGGCACCTGCAGTGTACACCGGGGGAGGCCCAATACTGCCCTCTTTTACCGGCCTGGAGGGGCATTCGTACGTGTGCCCTCTGTTGCTGCTGCACAGGCGGTTGTAAAAACGTCTCCAGGACTCCAGGGTTTTGCTCGACCAGATCCAGAAGCCTGAAGTGATGCCGACTACGAGCGACATGAAGTACCTTAGCATCAGCACGGAAGCGTCGGGACCCATGCCTTTGTACTGACTATTCGGACAAGTCAACGCCTCCTGCCACTTATCAAGATGAGCGTGTTCGTAGAAGTAACAACATATCACCACCGTCGCAGGAACGGTATAAAGAACACTAAACACTCCGATTCTTATCATTAGCTTTTCAAGCTTTTCAGTTCTTGAACCACCTTGTTGCTTGATAACTTTCCTTATTCTAAATAAGCTCACAAATCCGGCGAGCAGGAAGCAAGAACCTAGCACGAGGTAGATAAAAAGTGGAATAAGCACAAAACCTAACAAGTTCGTGGCGTTCAAGTTGCCCACGAAGCAGATGCCAGCCACGGGTTCGCCATCCACGGCCGACGTCACTAACACGGCGATTGTTTGAAGTGTTGGAATAAGCCAGGCCCCGACGTGGAACCAGGTGGAGTAGCTCGAAATGGCTTCGTTGCCCCACTTGAGACCAGCTGCCAGGAACCAGGTGAACGCCAATACCACCCACCAGATGCTCGAGGCCATGCCGAAGAAGTAGATCAATAAGAACACTGTAGTGCACAGGCCAGAGCCGTACTGGTTGTAACGAACTAACTGATAATTATAGATGATGATCGACCCATCGCAAGCCACAGCATCGTGGCCAGCAATAAGACGGATGATATAGCCGAGGGACACCATGAAATAGCAGCCACTCAGGAAGATAATGGGTCGCTCTGGGTACTTGAATCGCTCCATATCGATGAGAAAAGTGGTCATGGTGGTGAGGGTTGAAACGCAGCAAACGAGGGCTACAGTGGATATCCAAATATCCGCAAATATTCTTTCACGATCGGAGAAATGAACGCCGTCACAAGGTAAGGTGCATCCGTCAACTCCTCCGACTCGGGGAGATATATTGCGGTATCGACCAATCTCTCGGTACGATGGATCCACCTGCAGCAGGGGAGGGTAGCACGAGCATTGATCGGTGTGGCCGGTGTTTTTGTGCGGATAATTGGGCGCTGATCCATTTCGTTCATCCATGCACAATCGTTCACTGTCTCCGTACCTGGGGAGCTTAGAACAATCCATCCTTTCAGGCCAACCGAAGCCGTACTGATCCATTATAGGGGCACAGCCAGCCTTGGCGCGCTCACAAACACTTCTGCACGCTGGCAGCTGCTTGTCGTAATATTCTATACAAATGGGAGCGTACACGGAACACAAGAAAAAATTCAAGTCCGGCGAACAGTTAATTTCGACGAGAGGCCAAAACTGGTGGACTTCCATTGCCGCTTCACCCTGCGTTTCGTGGTTGAACTGATTTGGCATGGACGTCATGTTGTAGCCGATACTCTTGCACATCGGAATTGATATTTCCTGACATCGTGGCTCCTTCATGAAGTCGCCCACTTCGGCAGTCCTCACGACAATGCAGTGCATCAATAGCGAAAGATGGATGACTCTCAACCTCAACATTGCATCGGGCACTTAGCGTTTCTCAACTCACTAACATATTCTTGTCCGAGCGATACCTGCCCTTTGGACACAAGCACACTTAACAAAGAGTGCAATTTAGCTTACTGCAGAGGGCAGCGTGTTCTTCACGGCGCTTCCGATTTCCATCAGTGGTCCGCCACGGTCAACGGAGCGTCAGCGAGCACCATCGACACACCACCTACGGCAGACCGATCTACACTGAATTTCTCGGAAAAGAATAGGCAACAGAAGCGCTGCCGCTCCGCAGCCGCGGATAGCAAAAGCGAAGTGCGAGTAGCAGAGGCAGCGCAAGGTGGTGGTGGGCAACGAGGGGAATGGAAGCTATGTGCCAGCGACAAAATCGAACAAACACTGGGACTGATCACGGCACCCCTCGATAAATTTAGCGCCTGGTAATATAAGGCAGTGGAGAAAAATATTTTTGTTTGGGACAGTTAATTCATGGGCTGCTGCGAGGGTCTGAGTTATTGGTGCTGGCTCGCCGGGAGCAGTGCTGGCTAAGGGGGATTTATTTTTATCTTTTTGCTCCGGATATAGGAAATGGGAAAGTGAGACTCTAATGGGGATATTAATTGCTGAATATTTGTGCCTAGGTAGTAGCTCTTCAGTAAATGAGCCTCGAATAAAGAGCATTGGTCGTTGAATATTTGTGACAGCAGAGTTTCTCCACGTGTAGTGGTATTTTAGGCACCAGGTTCAGCTGAGTTTATTATATAAAGACCAGCACAATATTATGAACGTTATATTTATCACCCGCCAATGAAGTGAGAGAGGTGATAATGTTTTCGTTGAAGATTTAAATATATATATTTGTAAATATATTTGTCTGTCCACCCAATAAGTGGTCGAAAGAGTTGAACAATCTTCACAAATTTTTTGCAGGGAGTCTGGTGGGTTGCCCTCGATGTGACCCATGTCAAAAAACTGGGAACAGCCGGCCATAGAAATTGGGCGACGAAATTTGTTCTCCATCCTAGAACAGGTAAAAGGAGTTGAGCAATCTTCATGATTTTTTGCAAGAATTCTGATGGGCTGTCGTCGATGTGACCCATGCCAGAAAACTAGGATTAGCTGGTCATAAAAAATGACGGCTATGAAAGTTGCTCTCACCGCGGGTGATTGTCTTACGCCACCGAGGCGTTCTTGTTTATACTAAGATAGGTGTCGAAATGTTGCGTATAAGTAAAACAAGTTTATGTGTTCCCCTCTACTTATAGTTACCTACCTATAGTTATAGTCAGAAAGTTTAAGCCTCCGTTTCCGAGCGGAAGGATATCACAGAGGAACTAGAACGCCTCCTGGCATAAGACCATCACCCGCGATAGGAACAAATTTCATCGCTGTCATTTTTGATGGGCTGCTAATCCTGGTTTTCTGGCATTGGTCACATCGAGGACAGCCCACCAGACACCCTGCAAAAAATCAAGAACATAGCTGAACTCCTTCCACCTGTTTTGGGTGGTGTACAAATTTCATCGCCATTATTTTTTATGGCTACCTATTCCGAATTGTTTTGCATGGGTCATATCAAGGACAACCCATCAGACTCCCTGTAAAAAATTATGAACATTGCTCAACTCCTTCGACCACTTATTGAGTGGACATATATATATATACAATATATATATTAGTGTAGGTGGGCAGTAGATCATTGAATAAACAAGTTTTCGTCAGCTTCCGACAATTGGAACGATTGGAAAGAAAGCAAATTAAACTTAAGTCTCATCTTTCGTTCAACGAAACTTGTTTAAATATATATATATAGATACAGTATATTTACAAATATACTTAAATCTTCAACTAAAACATTATCACCTCTCACTGCGTTCGCGGGTGACAAGGAGCAAGGGTCATACAGTATGTCGATAGAAATAGGGAACCGATGCACGAAGGTGTTCCCACACAGGATGGGAACAGCAAATCGGGAAAGAAGCGGAAGAACAGAATAAAGCATGAGCAAGTAGGAGTATGAAATCGGGAACGAAGCAAAGAGGGCAGGAAAGAGTTCCCCCCCCCCTATATAGCTAAGCCCTCATAGTCTCATATGTATGTATAGTGATGGTCTCTCGAGTAACTTCTACTGTAATATGGGGCTTCATTTACCGAAAATACGTATGTGTTGAAGCAATGTCGCTTCAGGGAAGTTCAGATTTCACCCTAATGCAAGGGCTTATTAAATATACTGCGTTTATGCATGTTTTTCCTTAGTAAATATAACTCTACGTTTAGGTTCAATTAACTTAAAAGCGAGTTATAAAGCAGTGCCTCTTTAGGAAAGTTCACATATCAAGGTAAATTAAAAACACACATGAGACAAAAACATGCTTACTTGCCTCAGCCGTTTAGGAGGCGAACCTCGCAAGCCGCTTACTCACTAATTGGAGGCCAATTTTGTCTTTTACCAGGAGTGGTAACCGCACAATTTTCCCCGTAGAAATTAATCCTATCCTGTTCATACTAAGCTGTGTTGTTTCGCTACAAGTTTTTTTTTTTTTGTATTCTTATAGGGGAAAAAGCCCTGGTAACTAGGTTGTAACTAGGTCGTATTCTAGGTTGTAAGTAGGTCGTATTCTAGGTAGTAACTAGGTCGTATTCTAGGTAGTAACTAGGTCGTATTCTAGGTAGTAACTAGGTCGTATTCTAGGTAGTAACTAGGTCGTATTCTAGGTAGTAACTAGGTCGTATTTACCCTAAACGGACGGAACAAAAATCATAAGTCTCGCTGGAACAACATTAGATGACACCTTAAGCACAAGTGTCACTAGGCGGTTTAGGGTTAATAGGGATGACGTACGCGCTGTTAAAGTTGATGTGATTGTGTGATTCACTGTCCAAGTTTTGTTTTTTCGTAGTAGTTTGTTCGATAAAGTCCGTTCGAAGGGTATGATAGTCGCAATTTCAAATAAATACTGGCGTTTATTGAGCTTATAACTTCTAATACCTTCAATTTTATAATACTGGACAGTTAAAAAGTTGTTATCAGTTGGTAGAAACAAATAAATTATATTCTTGGTTAATTTCAAGCGTACAATTTACTGAAGATGTTGCGAGAGAAGATGGTATGTTTCCATAGTACCGAGAACCAAACTGGCGATCGATACGTCATTTTTCCCCATATTGTATTGAATCTATAAGGATTAACCGACTGCCGCTCAAAAGCTTAAATCCCGCTACTGTACATTCATTGGACGTTAATATTCTATAACATTTGTACCTTAATTTGGCCCGCAACAGTACATACGTAACCATCAACAACTGGTGACATGCTCATACAACAAAAGAGGCACATAACGATCACTTGCAGTGCAGCTGTAGCAACACCTGCAATTTCATCAATTCATCAAATGCTAGAGTCTACTCTTAACTATCGAAAAACCATAATATAGACGAATATGCATCTGCTTGTGGATACATATGTTTTATATATATTCAAATATTTCAATATTTGCAAATATATATTAGTCTGCGTCTCTCTTCAATGTTGGGATTACATAGACGGAGGTATGACCCTAGAATTACCAAACGACGATATCAATAAAATAAGCACCAAGTAGCATCCTTTTTCGGACGATGAAAAGTAGCTTTTAGCTTCCCTTTGCATAGACATATAGTTTAATTCGTGCTTTTAGCGACGAACACAAAATAACACATGCTTTCAAGAGTCATTGTTCATCACAATATATGTAGGTATCTTTTTTCCGAGCTCCTTATGTTTGTTAGGAAATGCATGGCTGTGTTGAAGAATGCCATCATGCACGAAAAGCGTTCAGCAGTGCACACTGGAATGAGCTTATCTCCGTAAACTGAACTGTGTTAAGCTTAAGTTTACTCGAGCATAACCTGTCCTATTGCAGTTTGAGTCGCTGCCTCGTAGATGATTACTGTGGTGGGAGACACCGTGTAGCCAAGTCACTCCATTTCACATAGTCCTTTTGAAGCTGATCGGTGCTGTTTGACTTTTCCTAAGTGTAACCTGTCTTTTAACACGTCAAACCTTGGTCTCAGTTATTAATTGATTTTTGGTATGAAGACCATTGCGCAGTCAACGTAAGTAACGAGACATCGTCCTGATCGATGAAGCCGATCAATGTTGTTGGACTTTTCCACAAGTGTAAGCTGTCACATGCCGAGACGATCTTGCGCTTTCATCTTTAATGATCACGTGGACGTCGAGGCGGCGTTAATTCGATTTCCAGGCGAGGGGTTTGTCTGTCCCTCAAGAACGGCAGATTCCGACTTTAATGGGAGCCAGAGAAGGCCCTCGCGCTCTGCCGAATCCATCAACATTTCCATAATCTATGGAGATGGATTCTAAGCCGACAGAGGCTGAGCTCCAGACAGCGGCTCTGCAGAACAAAACAAGGCAAGTCTGCGGCCCGACCTTGTTCTTCCCATACTGTGAGGCTGTACGCCAGATCAGTGGTTGCCAGAGTGGGAGGTATCTCCTCCTGGGGGCGATAACCAATTCTATAGAGGAAGGCAAGTTGGCAAGTTAAAAGATGGTGGGAGGTGAAGGGAAAGATATAAGTAAAGTCAACTTGACCTCAAACATCAACTGAGAGATCCACATGTACTAATTTGTGCTGCAGATACATGCCAGCTGGCCCCAGAGGTGCGCACGGCTGCAATCAGCCACCGATCATCAGAGAGATGGAGACAGTAGGGGTCCGAGTAGCCCCGCAATAGCGTCTGATTATTGGAAATGCCGACTCAGCAAGCCAAGTACCGCTAAAATAATCGTGTTTGGTAGATTGGCTCGATCCCCAGTACCAGCGTTTACGAGTCTCACACCCTCACATGATGCTCCTGTGGGTCGATTTGGTGTCGAGTTGTTCATTGTCAGCAAACAAAAACCAAAACAAAGTAGGGTTAGCATGAGTGTGTATGAGAGAGGAGAGGGAGTAAGGAACTCGCCTGGATGAGAAGGAGGCCCCAGCTTGGACTACCAGCGTGCTAATTCATTACTCATTTTAGTGAGTTTAATGAGATTTCAAGCAGAAAAAAGGGCTACTTATAAAAGACATGATGTAAATCATTATACTTCTGTGGTAGCACAGTATGACGAGTTATACTGAAGTGCGTAGATTGCCTTGCCCAGCCCTTCAGTCTGTAATGCAGACTTAATTTTGTTAATGATTAAAACACTGGTAAGTAGAGGATTATACTGTAATATGCAGAACTCTTACCTTAGCTGTGTAGGTCAGCTCATGATTAGATTCTGGGAAACAAAACATGATCTGAAAATTTGCTCATCTTGAGCAACTACAGTGAATGTGGTCTAGCCGGGAGGAAGATGCCGAGTTCTGAGCACTTTTCACCAAACAAAAACAAAGACACCACTGTTTACTCCTCCCAAGACTTTACATCAACTGTGACCACTTCTGGTCGCTCCACCTAGAGCAGTTTTCAAGTGCACAGCACCTTGACAAGGCTGTGGAAGTTTACTAGAAGTTCGCAGAATTGCCCCGGTAAGTTTTGTTTGCGTTTGCCGTTAGCGCGTCAGATGCAGTCGAGCGTGGCACCAGCGGCGACTGCCCCAAATTCTGCCAGCGTTTTTCGCCGGTGATGTTTGGGCGAAAAATCTTTGATGATGTGGCGGCGGAAACGAGCGAGCAGAACTGCGTCTGACAGCTGGTTAGCACCGGAAACCAGTGCCATTATTACCATCTTTATTAGAGAGGCGTGAACATTGGTGTGGGGAAAAAGCGCACACCTAAAATAATAATAAAAATAATAACGTCCTAACGCTACTCAGTACATGAGCACGAAAGACATACAATGTAAAACAAAAAGAATTAAAGAAAAGACACAGGAAGAGAGCTTCAAGTAATGAGGTGGCTCGCGCCCATGGGAAAAATGAGGATTATAGGAAGACTACTGTCTCTGCAACTGCTCCCCACCCTGCTGTGTCTATAACGTCACCTCACTAAAATAGAGCCCGAGGAAACGAAGGGATCTATGCAAAGTCAAGTGCATTATTAAGGACAAAAGAATATAAAAATAATGTTCGTCAAATGTGGGTTGCCCTCCACCAGTGTGAGAATTCTTTAATTTTCGGAAGATATAAAGATAATCCAGGGGATATAGGTGGTAATCTGACCAAGAAAACTGCAACACTATGCACATGATTTTTGGGAAATTTGCTTGCTGAGATGAGTTTCGGACACTGTTTACACTTCGTTAACGGTAGGGATGGAGCTTGCATCGAATGGAAGAGCCGGTGGTGAAAACAAAGTGTCGAAATGTTTTATATAAATAAACGGACAAGGGATGTATAAAAAATCCTATAATAGTTGTCGTTACACTCAGCTGTCAAAAATACAGCAAGAATATACCCGTCACCTGTACATTATTCATACTTGTTTTCACGGTGCTGCTATTTGTGTGACACCCTACACGCACTGCACATTTAGCTTGATCTTTCAATGAAGGTCATAACGATCAGTGCTGCCAATTCTACATAGATCGGAGAGCACTGTAATTTTTTCTGGAACAGTTCCAACGGCCGCCAAAGTAGACTACTTCTACTTCCTCCAATGTTTATTTTTTGGCAAAAGTAGTTGAAAAAACTGTGATTAATTTCATCTCCTGCCAGACGCGTGTCCCTGATACAGAAAAAGCATATGAGGTCGAACCGCTTCTGAACCAAATTTGAAAAAAAGTTGTGCTTCTTGAAGCATATACTGTAACTTTCAGTTCTATAGGGCCAATGTGGTGGACATACGGCATCTAAAGATATAAATATACCATGGTCTTTATTACCAGCGTCAAGGAGGTGATATTTTGTAGAGTTGGTATGCTTGTCTGCCACCAAGATAGACGTATATGAACGAAGTTTACAGGGATTGTCCAGTATCTTAGGAGGAACAGATGATTAATTTTTGGTGAAGATCCGTTCAACCGTTTGTTCATTTGTTTGTTTGCCTGTTTCTTTCTCGGTAACGTAACTCACAAAGTTATGGAAAGATCTTCATGAATTTTACACGATTGTTAGGAATGTTGCTTGGAGCAAATGACCAAATTTTTTGATGACTTGTTTGGTTGTTTGTTTGTCTCAATTTTATTATTTTTTTGCCAGTAACATAACTCAAAAAGTCATGGAAATTTGTAGGAACTGTTAGAAACGATAAAAGGCCCAAATGACCAAGTTTTGAAGCTGGTCGGTTATTTCATTTGTGTGTCTAAATATATAAATAATCGTATCTATCTGACTTAGTGTTTTTCAGACCATAACTGAAAAAATTACGGACGGATTTTCAAGAAAATTACAGAAAATGTTCCTAATGTCACGAGCCATCAATGACCAAAATGACAAAAAAGAAAAAGAAAGAAAGAAAGAAAAATCTAGGTTCTGGAACACTTTGAATTTTTCGGTAAATTGCTTCGCTCGGCGGAGATATCTACTCTCAGAGTGTTCTAGTGCTTATTCAAAAGATTACAGTTAGAAATGCATTTTATTCAAGGTGTTGAAAAACGATGACATGCGCATATTTAATTCAATGACCACAGTTTTTCGGATATCGATATTACGTCATACCGCTGACCCAATGGTTGCCATAGTGCCTGTGCTTGCTGTAGACAATTAAAACAACACTTTATGCAAGCAAAACCAACACAGTAGTTTTTAAGGCTATATGCCACTCATAAAAAATGTTTGCAATATGACTATAGAATGTGATTCATAAATATCCTCTTTTATGAACTGTGAAGGCATAAGCGCAGATTACCATGCCGATGAACGACTTCGATATTACGATTTTGGAACCCTTCAATATTTTTTTCGAGAAATACGAAAAATCAGTCGATATTTCTAAATTTCACTGAACGATTTAAAGGAGCGTTCTACGAAAACCTTCCAAGAATATTGCAAAAGTACTGAATCCACCACATCGACATAATACACACTCTACATATAGTCAGTTGAAGTTGTAGTGTTAGTATAAGAGACACTGTTTCAGACGACTTAAGCCCGTTGCAGATGGTGGAGGTTTGCCCTGTGTTTTGCCTTTACCGCCGCCTTCGAATATTTCATTGAGTGCATGCAAGCCCTCAGTGCGTCTACCAAAAGTTTCGGTAAAATGTTTGCCGGCGTATCCGCACGTTTAGGAAGTACCACTACAGTCTGACCATCTAGTTATCAAGGCAGTTCGGTCGTTGTCAAATTGCTCTATTACGGTACCAATTCTGTGGGTATTTTTGAGATTTCAGTATGTACAGGTAGTGGGCGGGGCTAAAATATGGGCCGAACAAAATCTCAGAAATACCCACAAAATTGGCAACGCTATAGAGGAATTTGACCACGGCCGAACTGCCTTCATGAAATGGTTAGACTATAATACGGTTTATTGTGTCTAGCAAATTTCGCGAAAGAATGGTGACCCAGAGTGCAGCGCCCTAATTTTGCTGTTTACTTAAGCACTGCAATACAATCGGACGTTATGAAGGGGAAAAAACAGAACAAAAGACTATCGTTTGCATTGGGCTTTAGCGTCATATAGCTCTGAGACTCGACTGTCGTTTGCCTTGCTCTGCTTGACGGCTAAGCGTCACAGTGCTCTAAAAGTCCACTGTAACTGCCCCAATGTCAGTATGAAAAGCCTTGATTCAAACGTTTTACACCTCACGATGTAGTAAATATGGTGAGTGCAGTATAAATAGAAAAAGAGTTAATAAATTTGTTTTCTACTCTTACTCTTGTTTAGATTGTCCTGCGAGTCCAGTAGCTGCAGTGGCCAGATTGCCGGTCATAGAGACTCTGCTTCAGGCGGCGACCACAGGATGAGGGCCGTCCCCTCAGGGGAACAAGGGGAGAGCGTCGGTCTAACAGAAGCGCAGTCCTGCTCCTCGGCTGCAAGCTTTTTATCTATTTCTTTTTTTTTAATCTAACGGGAGCTGCCTGAAGTCTGTTGTGCGCAGCGCTTGATTGTATTTGTTCATGACTGTGGAGTGCCGAGGAGAAAATCGACTATGCAGTATTAAGATTAGATTAGCTAGCTGGCAGTGCACGGACATACTGGCCCATCTCAGAGAGAAGCTTACTCACGCTCTAGCCCTGTATGAGCTAGTGCTGTTAGGCCTACCTACAAAAAATCAGAAGTCTACAAGTGTACCTCAGCCAAGCAAGTAACTGTGCAAGTTTCATTACATGTCGCAGATCCGCAGAGATTTTGGGGCGTTAAATCAGACGGGATATGAATGATGATAGGCCAAAGCAGCCTCTACTAGTTAGGCGTTAGGAGTTGATGAATCCTGAAGGAGTTTGAAGTTGTGGCGAGTGCTGATCCCTATGTTTGGCTTGAGAATTTTGGAACGTATCGACTGTCTCTGCACCGACATCTTCCGAGGAGAACCTATTCCAAACGTTCGCTAAAAAGTGAGATTTTCCATTGTTTCGAAGGCGATCATCAACGTCTCTGTTGAAAAGTCCCCTGAGTCATCGTTGTTCGAGAGAATTGATACCAAGCTCCAGCAAATAACGCTCGTAAGTATTGTTAGGCAGCAGAGGTATCAATTTATTGCTTTAGATTGGATACTTTACATTTTCTATTTTTTGCAGCAATACTCCGACTGGAGTTGAACAGTGAACTCTAAGTGTGAGCGTATTAGTGTTTTGAATGTAGGAAGGATTATGCTCCTCGATTTTTACTCGAAATGCCTGGTAAAGAATTTTAGGACTCTGCTTGCCATATTTGAACTCTTTTCAAATTGCTGGCCGTATTTTAGATCGTTTGTGATCGTTATTCTCAAGTCACGTTGTTGAGTGGCTGATTTTCAGTCAGGCTGGGATGTTCCGGGGTCCCATTTGCATTACCGAACAGCCACATTGCTGTCCATTTCATCAGACGGTTAAGGTTTGCTGGAGATCTACTTTGTCGCTGGTCGATACGGCCGAAAGAGAGAGCTCAGGGTCATCCGATCTGTAAATTTACTGATTTTCTTACTGATTTTGAGATCAAGATAATTGATGCACTTTATGAACAGGAGTGGGCCAAGCACGCTACCCTTGGGAACCCAAGTTTCGACAGACGTCCAGTCGTTCGTCAGTTCAGTTAGTTGCAGCAGCAGCCGACTCGTGAGGCATGGCTCGGATGCTGCGTGAAAAGTCGCTCCTGATGCTTTGGGCCTGCATGTTTTTTTTTTTCGCAAACGTTGATGAGTTCTTTGTAGCAAGACTAGGTAAACGAAGTTCACTTATTTTGTAAGACGCTGAGTTCTGACTTTATATTTTCAGTTCACTGAATTTTTAATTTTTTAAATTATCTGAAAATACATTAATCTTCCTCACTGATGTTGAAAAAGACTTCGTTAAAAAGTATGTACTTATTAGGTAATACGTGACGTTTCGACCATTTACTGGGACCGTTCTGAGCTATCTATTCTACTACAAACGAAAAAAAAAAAATTTAGTAAATCATTCGCTCTTCTAAGAACAAATACAATGTCACAGGAATAAAAATAAGAAGAGAATGTTGAGGTTGGAGTCATGTTGCACTAATGCACATTTATTCTTGAACCAGATGTAATTTTTGCACAATGTACTCTTACACTTAGACAATAAGACGTACTGTTACAGCAAAGCAAACCTGCAGCATTCAACTTCAAAAATCAATAGACTAACATTTTTATTACATGTAAAGTGCCTCCTTATGCGTGACGGTACCTCAACTAAAGTACTGTAAATATTTCAAGTTTTTAAATCAACATAAAATTAAATATAGTGGGTACCATATGATACGGTGTAACGAAGGAAAATCACAATTTCTGTGTTTATAACATTTGATAAATAGTCCACTGTAATGTTGAAAAGGTCACGGGCTGTCGGTGCCCTAACTGAATTCTTGCCGGCCTCATGCAGAAGCTAAAGTAGTAAAAGAGATCATGGGCGTACAACAATATAAATAGCTAGAGTAGCGAATCGTTGGACGATGACAGGGACATTTTTGCAAGGTATTAATTAAATTGATATTGGCTCATCCCGATACTATTCTCCCACTAAGTGCTATGAGACAGATCAGCAACTAGCAACTAACTGGACATGAGACAGGTCAGTAACTACTGTAGTACCTAATAGGGAGCGAAAAAATACTTTGATGCGTTGGATGGCTACAGATTTGGAGAAGATCTGCGGCAGCCTCGACTAAAAGAACCTTGAAAACTTAATACGTTGCCTGATTTAGATTACTGATGAGATCGGAGAATGCTGGCTTATATGAAAGTATACGTACCAGTTTCACACGGGAACGATTTCCTAAAAAACTGTGCTATTTCAGGTCTAAAGATCGTTGTGCATTCTTAGAGTTGAAAATTTCATGCACAGTTAGGGAGCATCTATTAGGCTCTGCAAACCGCTTAAGTACATTTAGGGTAGAATGAAAAAACGACGCACCAAGAATCTGCTACTGGACATGTAGAAAAATTGAATGTCTCCCTTAAAAATAGAGGTATGCTCGTTTTTTTTTTATCCAAGTGTATACTAGAACCAGCAAAATATGCCGAAGTGCATGAAACGTTCTCCCTCAATGAATACACTAGGATGTTTTAAACTGAAATACCGAAGGTTTTCAGACTTTCCAACTCAAAGTGTTTGGGGTTTTCAACTCTAATGTTTTTATCATTGTACGGCAATAATTATCTCTTGGGCCGTGCACACTATAGCTCAAGTTGCATTAGATCTAAAAGGAGCATCAGTTCCCATACTTTAACCAACCAACAGGTAACTGAGAGTAGTGAGCACTGCATGCGTTGCCGATATCAGCGAAGACGAATGCATTTCAGATCATTGAATTAGAGCCAGATATAAATTCACTAGTCATTCCACAATATGTCTAAGACCATCACCTCACTCCAGTGTGTACCGGAAAGGGCGCACAGGTTTCGATCGATAATTTCAGTTCATGAGGACTTTCTTGCTTTCTATGGGATGACTGTAATTGTGGCACATGCTTGTAGATTACGTCACAGCAGTAACAGCACATTGCGTAAATATTTATATACTCTAGTGTATAGGGTCACCTATGCCCACGTCAACCATTATTTCATAAAACTAGGCTACAGATTAAAAGCAATTGTTTATAAAGTATGCGTCTTACACATCTTGTTTATAGGTACATACTGAGATACCACAAATAGCACTGTATGGTTGGTAATTCATGGACCTATACAGTTAATTAAACTTGAAAGGAAAATTAAAATAGGTTCTGAGATACTGCAATATCACTCTACGGTTGATAATTCATAGACCGATAAAGTTAATAACACTTGAAATGAAAACTAGAATAGGAACTGCGATACTGCGATAGCACTTTGTGATGGTTGATTCATGGACCGATCGAGAAAATTAGAATGGCGAAGAATTGGACATCGAAACTGCAGCACGATACGACAATTTGCAAAGTACGCCGGCAAAGTGAATAAAGAGCACTAAACAAAGCGAAACAACAAGCCCAAATGGTCTTATAGAGACGTTTATGAAGCCCTTCATAATTCCAGACGACTTGCTTGCATGTTAGCTAATCGCGATCCTGGTCGTACTGAGTACTTTTGGACATGCATGTACCGCTGGCACTGCTCACCATAGCATGCTGTGCTCGGCATGTGCTCAGCGCTCGATACTGTGGTCTTACATGCGATGCTCTGAGTCATTGTGGGGCACTCTTGTGCCCTGGGTCACACTAGGTCACTCTTATGCTCTCGGTCAACTGGGGTACGTTTCTCCCCTGGGTCACACTAGGTCACTCTTATACTCTCGGTCAACTGGGATACGTTTCTCCCCTGGGTCACATTAGGTCACTATTATATTCTAGGTCGTCTGGGATACGCTTGTGCTCTGGGTCACACTAGGTCACTCCTACACTGTCGGTTAGCTGGGATACTCCTCTACTCTGGAAAGTAGTTTCACTTAGAATTTGGCACGCGCTGGATCGCTTTTGTACGTACGTACGTACGTACTCGGGGTCGGTATTATTCTTGCCGTGAGTGTGCCACCTTGGCACTACTAAGTCTTCATACTCGAGGCAGTCTTATACTTTGGGTCATTCTGGATCACTGCAGTGTTCTGTATCAATCAGTCTGAGTTTCCTTAGCCATTTATGAGTATCCTTGATATCTAGCACAGACGGGATCACTCACTTACGCAGGGTCACGTGTAGAAATCAAACACACTGGGTTACTATAGGATCATTCTTGTGCTCTGGGTCACGCAGAGGAATCAGTCTAGGATCTGGCTGGGTCGTGTTGTAGCTTAAGTCGTACTGGGACACTTTCGTTCTCTGGGTCCGTCTGAGGTACTGTCCCAATCTAGTATAGGAGTGTTTTATTTTCTGCGTCACTTTGGATGTCGTTGATAATTCGGGTAAATTTAAGACACTTTCGCGCGGTTAAGTATATTCTTGTGCTCTTGTCCTGCCTGGTATATTCTTGTGTTCTGGGTTGAAAGAGACTTTTTGTTGATGCTTTAGGTTAGTCTCAAATGGTCTTATGCTGTTGGTCAGCCTAAGGCAAGCATTCGCTTTAGGTCAGCCAGCAACATCTCTCTTGGTTTCTGGCTCAACTAAGAGTCCTCTAGTGCTTTGGGCCTGTCGAGAACTCTATTAGGGTCTGTGTTAGTCCAAAACAGTATTGAACTTGGGGTCAATCTAGGACACTAGTAGGTATCCCGTGGGATTAAAATATTTTTATGTCCGGGTCAGCTGAGGATGTTCTAATATGCAGCGGATTAGCATGTCATGCCACACTGGAGTGTGCTGAGATCATGGCCCGAAATGCCCTACTATGATACTTAGATAAAGCAAAGCTTCGAGTACTCCACTAAGACTAAGATAGGTCATAGCCTCGAGTGCCGCACTGAGATGGGCCATAGCCTCGAGTGCCGCACTGAGATGGGCCATAGCCTCGCGTGCTCCACTGAGATGGGCCATAGCCTCGAGTGCTCCACTGAGATGGGCCATAGCCTCGAGTGCCCCACTGAGATGTGCCATGCCCTAGAATGTCTCGCTGGGGTGGGTCAGGGCAGCAGGCGGAGGTGCCAAGCTGAGACTGAGTTCTGAGAACAGGGACCCACACGTCGATATCATCGACGAGTCTCGGACACGTGAGTGATGACTCCACACCACGCCATCGGGAGAGCAGAGAGTGGTGTACTGTGGTGAATAACCGTGTGGTACAATTTGGTGCTGTGGAGTACCTGTAGCATAGTAGTTTGGAGTCCTGTGGTGCCAAGACATAATAATGGTATAATGCGTATGGTACTCTTTTGTGCTATGGTGCACCTATGAAAAGAGATAATGGCACACAATATTATTACGTCCGCAAAGGAGATTATGCTTCCGTCGGGTTTGTCTGTCTGCTTGTTGTTTGTCTCTCTGTCTTTCTCTCTGTCTGTCTGTCTATCACCTTGATAACTCAAAAAGTTATGGACGGATTTTGACGAAATTTACGGGGATTGCTAAGTATGGTGGAAGAAACAGATGATTAAGTTTAGGTGAAGATCCGTTCATGCGTTTGTTTGTTTGTTTCTTTGTCTACCTCATTTTTCTAAATGCCATAACTCAAAAAGTTATGGACGGATTTTGATGAAATTAAATGAGTTGTTAGGTATAATACGAAGAGTAAATGACCAAGTTTTTGTGATGATCTGTTAGTTCGTTCGTATATATGTTGCTGTGTTTGATTTTATGTTTGTTAGCGCAATAACTCAAAAAGTTTTGAGTGAATCTTCATGAAAATTACAGGAATTGTTAGTAATGTTAAAAGACATGAATGATTAAATTTTGGTGCAGATCGGTTGATTGGTTTCTATGTTTGAATTGTGTTTGTCATAATGTTTGTTACGAAATAACTCAAAAAGTTTTGAATGGATCTTTATGAAATTTGCAAGTGTTGTTAGTAATGTTAACAGATATAGATGATTAAATTTTGGCGCAGATCGGTTTGTTCGTTTGTATGTTTGACTTATGTTTGTCATAATATTTGTTAGCAGCATAGCTCAAACAGTTATGAAAGGATCTTCAAAAAAATTGCAAAAACTGTTAATAGTATTAAAGGTAAAAATGATTAGATTTTGGAGCTGATGCAAAAGAAACCATGGTTTCAGAGTCACTTTGAATTTTTTGTTACTGCTGCCTAACATGGTGGAGGTATGCGCTCTCAGAATGCTCTAGTTATTATTAAAACTCCAAGCTCAGGCAATCACGGACAGGTAGTGCAACCCAAATGAAGCATTATGCAACGCCAGGAAGCCCGAAACGCTGCTAAGAAGAATCCAATGGAAAGTCATTATAACAGCTGACTAAAAGCCTGCAGGCCGACACAACCAACAGGCGATCTCAGTGATGAATGAATTCCAAAACCAAACAGCAGTGGGTCAAGTACGCTGCACTGAGAGACAACAAACATCACAACGACTGTGGAACTTGAAAAACCTTCAACAGACACACTCTGCATTCACTCAGATACAAAATAAGGAATGATTGACAGAACCTTACCACTCACACCAAACTGCTCCAACTTATGCAATAGACCGCTGAGGTTGACCCTGCCAAACGCCGCACCAAAGTCCAACAGTACTAGGCGTGCCTTAGAACTACGATACAGCGCTGGCTGTAAATGGTGTGACATCGACAACTTTGCGTCACAGCAACCCAAACCAGTCTGTACGCAAACTGACTAGCGGACAGCAGTCCAGTAACCTCAGCAAACGACCCAGCTTCCAAGCCACCAATTTCTCGAATATCTATGATAGAATGGGCTTCAGGGCCGGTAATAGGTCGGTAATTGGCGACACTGGACCTTTGGGGATGGGGGTAATATTTCCAGTAAGCCAACAACGAACAAATTTCTAAATCGTATCAGGCGCTGGAAAATCACTCAAAGCTTGAGAGCGGGAACGCAACCAAAATGCTTATAATTTAGAGAAAACATGCCTACCGGGTCCACACTTCCATAAAGATCAAGATCCTCAAGAAGCACATTGATTGTACTAGACCTGAATTCTAAAGACGTTAAACCGGGCTCGGAGTGACATCCACGAGGCAGTAACAACACATCTTTGCTCTGCTTCTCATCAAAGTGAGCCGATAGGAGCTCTGCCTTAGCAAAGGGATCAGCAGTGATACCACCACCGGAGCCAACAAGGGAGGGGGGGTGTCGGCAACGAAAGTTCAGCGCTTAAGACTAAACCCTGCAGCTCACTCTACTAACGACGTGGATGATCAATATTAAGCAGAGATTCCCTGATATGTGGCCTCTGACGATACTGTATTGTGCCCTCTCGTACAAGTGCTTAGCCTCAGTAGCACTATGTGTGCCTGTCGCATTAATGCTCAAATCATTATCAATGACACCTTACTTTTTGGGTTGCGTTCGTTTTCCATTCAACATAGATGAAGGTACATAGCCTCTCAAATCGACCAGGATAGCCAAAGTGCGTCTTCAGCTGCCAGTGTTCTTCCTCTTTCTTTGCTCTTCCAAAACAACAATGAGAGCTTAATTAAGCTATTGCGCCTAATACTCGAATGCTTACCAAATATCAGTTAGGATTTCAGATAAAAATTTACAGCTCTATCTTGTCATGACTCACACTCTGCTCTGCCTAAATAAGTCGTCTCTCTATGATAGTCAATATATCACCATCCATCAGATATCGCTTGACCCACAATAAAACTAATTTAAAGGTAACTTTTCAGGTACAGTGGCATCACTGGGTATACGTTTTCAATCCATTCCAGAACGCTTGATTTGTACAAGACAAGACGTATGTTTCAACTAGAGCGAAAATCGAACGACATAGCCTAGCTTGTCATTCCAGGCAATGCTATTAGGGCACGCTAGGGCCCGTTGGGCGGCATTCGCGAGCTGTATTCCAAACAAAGATCGTATACAAAGCAAATGTTTTCGCATGTTAGCAGTTGGACCAAGTTCGACTTCCAAGACGGAAGCATACGGACACAACCCCAGCATCTATGTCGAGGTTACTCTGTACTCTGAGAACGCCCCGCAACGCTAATGAGGGAACCTCAAAGTTCTCCTTTCCGTCACAGTTCGACTATGATGAGAGGGGACCCTTAAAAGAATTTTTTGATGGCTCCAGGACCTGAAATACGGATTTGGCTGCTGGGACGGTCAAGAATTCTGCTAGGTCACAGTTCTAGCTGTCGTTGTCATGCTTGCTCGGAAATCCCAAAAATAAAAATATGGTATACATAGAATCGTTTACTAATTTTTTTTAAAGCTTGTGTTTCCACGAAAGATTTACTGTGACAACGGAAAAGCAATTCCGTTTAAGCATTACTACGTCGTTTACTCTTCACTCCCCAAAAAACAGCAAACCAGAGTACCAACCAGAGAATGCTACAGTTTACGTTTCTGCTAACGATAGGTTGGCAGTGAAACATTTTCACTTATCTCTGGTAAGCCTGCACTGCACTACCTAAAGCAATTGTTCTTCAAGCCTGTAAACTGAGGACCATTACATAGAAAACTGATTTCGTTGGGACAGCTCAGTACAGGAAATGCTTTGTCAGCTTCACTGGTTTTAGGATTCTAGTCGCTAGCAAAGATTTTGCCAAGTATATAACATGGCAGTCTTTTAGTGTCAGAATCTTCTGCAAGGCATACCGCCATATGAACTGTACAATGTACATACTTCACTATATTATCGCTAGGCCATTATTGACAAATTGCATGAATAATCTTTAATCCGCCCACGGTCGGTGCTTCTCGAAATTTCACAGCAAAAATAGGGTTCAATGTACACGTCGCCACACATTCATTAGAACAGGTAGAGATACCATTGAAGGCTTATTGCAAGGCTTATTGCTGCGTTGCCACACCTGCAGATAGGGTGGCCTTCTTAGAGGACAGACTCTGAGTACGGGTTAAAACGTTACTGTGCAGTACGGGTGAGTATACTCATTCAGTAAGGAAGAATATAAATATCGTGAATGATTTACTTTATTTCAGAACTTAATACAGTAGAATAATTTTTTTTTTACATTTTCGAAAGATTAGCCAGAACCAAGTTGACGAAGTTCAACTAGTCTACAGAAACTAACCGCTAATCGTGCACAGACAGAGAATAAGCGCTCGTTCCATCAAAGCCGATTTAAGCCAGTCGCACTCGTCAATAACCTCAGCTAAGAAAAGTGTTGGTTTCGCCACTTTGAATCGAAGGATATGTGTTAAAAGTAACCCGAGTACGCTTGAGACGACTGGAAACTCCATTTTACAGAACATTGTTGAGCTTCCGTCCGTCCAGTGCACGAGTTCCCAAACTTTGCTGTACGTGGCACCCCTGGAGAACTTATTTCATGTTCTCGCACCCCCTACAAAATTAAGTACCCATATGATGACAAATAAAATTTATACTAACTTTTGTGTCACAAATTAAGTTAATTTGTGAGTGACTTAGAAACAAAACAGTATTTCGCACCCCTGAAACGTCTTCTCGCATCCCTAGGGGGTTCATGCACCCCAGTTTGGGAACCCCTGGTCTAATGGGTAGGCCTAAGTCATAGGTTTTGAACGAGTGGGTTTGGCTTAATCGACATGGAGGAGCCAATCAGAGAAGCCCTTTGCCAACTTTATGTCCGAGCATCGACCGCAACAGTACTTGACTCTTAGGTCCAAGGGCTTCTGACGTTGGCGGCCAACATGGGAAAAATGGGATTTTCTCAAGAGCTATTATGAATATGTCCAAACACGGTCATGCAGGCCAAGTGCATCCCCGCCGTATCCAAGATACTTTCTCCACAAGAAAACTGTTGGGTGCCTTGGAATTTTTTCTTCAGTATTAGATATGGGGAAAAAAATAGCTCTTGAGACAATTCCATTTTTCCGTTGCCGAGACAAACTTAGACATGCATGCTCATAATCATTTTTTTTAAGTAGAAATTCATCTCTGAGTGCAACTACTAAATGTGAATGTTGCGCACGAGGCAAGGTCTATTTGCTTTGTCCTCCCCTGCTTTTGCATCTCGAACTAACTCGAGTGGCATCTACATGAGTGATCCATATTTGAAATTTTCCCGATTCTATGATAATTCACGAAGAGTTGTATTCAGCTCTCGTTGGTTTTTCGGAAGCTTACATTTCCACGGAAGACTAACCACGAAGTCTTCTATAACAGAAACACACTTCTGCTCTCGCTAATCCATTTCTCTGTAATCAAAAAGTAAAAAAGTACAGCACAAATCGGAGTGGTGTATTTATATTTGCGATTTCCACCAACGATTAACGATATACCAGCCCCACAATTTCAGCATTCTCTATAGTCCGTTTGTATAAAAAAAGTACAGCGCCAGTCAGAGTGTTCCATAGTTTACATTGCCACCAAAGATCTAATACGATAGAGTTACACATTCAGCTCTCGGTAATGCGTTTGCTCAGTACTCTTCAAACAAACAACAGCGCCAGTCAGAGTGTTCCATAGTTTACATTTCCACCAAAAGATTTACTACGATCACAAAGACACACACTTTCAGCTCTCGCCGGTCTGTTTGCTCTGCACTCGCCAAACAAACCACAGAGCCAGTCACAGTGACGACAATTTACCCACTCGAGTCGAATGAGGCAAAAGTTAGCAGATAATTTCGAAGAAGCGAGAGTTTTGCGGCACCGCCTCCACAAACTGCCT
>LQNS02277217.1:11018856-11028883 GCA_001587735.2 Parhyale hawaiensis
GAATTTATTGTCGCGCCCTCGAAAGCACGACCGCGTGGTCAAGAAAAGTATGAAAATGTTAACCTAAGCTCACTTAGCAGAACGGGCATAGCTGTAGCACGATATAACTGGTATCTGCATTTACAGTGATTGTTTACTCCTAGTTGTATCGATACTAGAAGCAAAGTAAGGAATAAAAAGTGAGAAAAACTGCAGCTTCTTTGGATCAAGAAGCATGAGCAACGAAGTTCAGCGGAACATGTGCGTGGTAGTCCGGACGGGACTTTGTATGGCGGGAGAGCAGCTTCCCGTCGCTAGTGTGCCACCAACAGTCGTTCTGATGCACAACAAAGATTTCTGAGTGAGTTGCGCGTTGCTCGGACAAATGCCTAGTGTGTCCCCTGCATAACGCTAGGAGAAAGGCTACTAAATGAAATTAGTAATAATGTTCGCTGTATTTAAACTTATGTCAAGCATCAAGCGCTTATGGAGAACAAACTACATTCAGAGAAAAAATCTAGTGGCCTCCTTGTTTCAGGAGAGTGCCAACCTAAACTGATTAAAATATAACAACCAGCGACGCAGTGCGATTTTTGCGGAGGTCATGTTGCAGCAATGCGTCGGGGTCACGAGGAATCCAAGTTGCGTCGGTGGGGACGGCAGACTGCTGCACCCTCCGTTACATTTTGTCATGCACAGAATTTGGCGCGTTGCACGTCGCTTGTCTCGCCTGTGGAGCCGCAGCCTTAAGAGTTTTCATCTGATATCAATACAAAACTTAAAGCAGAGCCGGATTAAGCTGGCTTGGGACCCACGCTGGGTGTTGGCCCTTCAGCCAACTCTCTATGATGCACATGCAACATTCTAGTGCTGTAACCTAAATCCTAATCAGTAAAATAAAACACTTATTGTTAGGAATTACTGAACGGGAACTATTCTTTCAGTGGTGTATTATGCAATGCCCAAACATGAAATGAAAAGCAAACAAATTGTTTTTACCAAAGTTTATTACCTAGAGATATTCAGTATAAACTATTTAATTCTTTACGAAAAAGTATGTCGAACTAACAAGCAAAATAGTTCACACCAGAGAATAGTTGAGATTTTGCCCATTACAGAGTCGACACCTTACTCGATTTTAGTGCTGCGTAGTCGCTGATGACGTCACTGAAATCTAACTCGGTGCTCATGACAGCAAGATCTACGTACAAGTCGTTTCTGCTTTATCGATGTCGTGATCGGCACAAAGTTAGTTTAACTTTGCAGAGGAGAGCTCTCCAATGCAGCTTGATGCCATCAAAATAATAATTCCGTAGAGCTATCTCAGTGTTTGGAAAAATGTCCTGCACCTGCACACTTTTATTTGTCAAGTGTTCGCTACTGCTGCTGCTGCACACTTTTGTCTATGGTAAGTCTGAGCAGGAAAAGCTCAGTGTTGATGTTGTTTGGCTGCTCGGCTGCGAAGATATCGGCAAATGTTACAAACTTACACAGCTCATCAGCAAACGTAATGTCTTCGTTCTCTGGATGAGGTCTCATAAGTAGCTCTGCTGCGGCTCGTCTGAAGGCAGTTTTCAGATGGCTAAAAAAGCTAAATTGTGTAGCATGATATCTGTTCATAGGCTTCTGAACATTTGTCGAGGGAAGCGATAAGATGTTCAATAGCAGAAAGGCTGAGTTGTACTTTTTATGTAAGGTCATAAACTGATAATCCAATGGGTTAAGAAGCACATTGTTGTGCTTACGTCGAGTTTCGATCAGCATCCAGTACAGTCTGCCGAACCAGACAGCTGTTCGAACCGCTCCTTATAAGGGCCGAAGGCGTTACGCTTTGATTCGTCATGGTTTTTGAAGCTGGTCAGCAACAGAGGTATTTAAGTCGATAATTACATGTATAACATTTGGTTATTAGTGGCCATCTGTTCTCAGCAGTATACAAATTCAGAAAGTGATACATTAATGCCAGTGATAAGTTGATTCTTTTTGTCTACAGTCCTGTTTCACGCGTACACACACTTTATCTACAATGTCACCACCCTTACTTTTCTAATAGCTATTCTTAAGTGCCTTCGTTTGCTTCAGCCCTGCAGAACCAACGAGTTGTGGTAACACGTTTGAGAGTCAGTCCGAATCCTCATGTTTCAAAGCCCAAGTCAGAACTTGATGCCGATGCGCTAAATTTAAGAAGGAGACGAGCAACTGTACAGGGAATTAAAAAAATTTACTGCACTCGAGCTGAGTTCTGCGGCATTTTTACCAAACAAATTTAGAGAGTGTGCTGCACTGTACAAGGATGCTAGACTGCTGTTCTTCTTTTTCACTGTAGCTGATAGACCATTTTACTTACCAGTCTTTGCAGATGCAGTGTTGTAACTTGTCCACCGCAGTTTCTGGTTTGTCTAAATCATGTATATTCAAGATTCCATCAAGGCGTTAAGTATCTCTCGAGCGCCATGGCCTTTGCTTGATATGTATATTAAGCGTTCCATTGGGCCATCCTTCTCTATATACCCAAAACAAGGGTTAGTTTGTCAATATGGGCCGCATCAGGTGAGGGGATCCAAAGAGATGGAATAGTGCTTTGATAATATTAACATGAGAAATTATTTACCTAGGGACTTCTTCACATATTAAGCTGACACGTTCTTCTAACATGGTAGACGACACTAGTTTGTGTATCCTTGCTGCAACAGGTTCGAGTTTCGATATGCTATGGAGGAAAGTCTTCGTACTGGGCGATGAGTCCAAGAATACAAATAAAGTTTCAATTTTCAGGTGATCCAGCGGTTTGCTGTTTCCTTTTAATACTAAGCCACGCTTGACAGCAAACTGTAAAACACAATTCACTCGTTTCAGAACGGATCTCCAACAATGCGCTGGACGCTGAACCTCTTGTGTCAGCTCCTAATCAATTGGCCCAATTGCGTTTTACTTCCATTTAATTAAAAATGGACGAGAGGTTTCGAAGTCTGAAGTTTCTGTAGTATAAAGCCTTTGTTTCTTCTTGTCGCTGGTCGGTGTAATGTTCTTTATTATGATGTGGCGCAGCTGTTTTTCATCCATCTTATAATTTGAGATCATTTAAGACTGAAGGTATGATATATTGCTGGTCGGTATTTTCTCGGTTGCTGGATTTAGACTACATTGCTTCAAGACCAAGACAGACCGCGAAATACAGCCATTCTACATATATAGGTAACAGAGCAGCCTGAAACCAGCAGATCACTCTTTCCTTCAGTCAGTCATCGTACTCAGAGTGCTGCCGTCAAGCAAGATCTCCTTTTCGTGGAAGTGCTTTTCATCAAGGAACTGAGATCAAGCCTTAATAATCAAGGGGAAGGCCGGGACAGAATTCTGCAAATTATCGTATCTTCTTGTACAAAATAACTCCAGTCAATTTCATCACCTCGGTCTAGAAGATCACTTTTTCATCGAGTTTGGCTGTCTGTTTACCTTTCACCAAGTTAACTTAAAATGTTATGGATTGATCTTTACAAATTTACAAAATTTATTGGGGTTATTAAGTTTGTTAGGTCGAACAGATGATTAACTTTTTATTTGTTATTCCTTTTTTGGCAGCATAATTCAAAAGGTATGGACGGATTTTTATGAAATTTTCAAGAATTTTTGGAGTTGTTACTAGCAGCAAATGCCCAAATTTTTGTGACGACTGTTTGTCCGTTTGTTTGTCTCAGTGTTTGTTTTTATTTTTGTCATTATTGTAGCTCAAAAAGTTAAGAACAGATGCTTCATGAAAAAAATAGGAATATTGGAAATTTTGAAAGATACAAACGGCCATATTTTCGTGATGATTGGTTCGTTTATTTGTTCTGTGACTAATGTTTGTCTAAATATTTGTCAGGACTCGACTTAAAAACTTACGAAAGGATTTTTAAGAAAATTACATAAACCATTATTACTGTCATTACTGGCTAAATGACAGTACTGTATGGCCCGATTGCAGCGAGGATGAAGAAGAAGTCCTTGTTTGAAGACCAATTTTATTTTATCGTTAACATTGCCTTGCTAGGCGGACGTATGAGTTTTGAGAGTACTCTAGTTTTAAATATATCCAGCACAAACCAGCTCAAAGTAGTCATTTAGTCATGTTTTAGCATAATGAAATGCATCTAACCATTCTTTGTGCCCACTTTTATCTACCTAATACGTACTTTACAGCTTTATTACTACATGCCCACTTTGCTTCCTCCCACCGTCTTGCTCCCGCTGATGATGCTTTTTATGTTTTCCCTCTTCTTTCCCGGCTCGCTGTTTCCCTGCGCGATGAACCGTGTGTGGGTTCTGTGTTTCTCTTGGCATTCTCTGTGTTTTTTTCTTTCTTCCTCTCTATGGATCACAGTGTACCTTGTGAGTGGGGAGGCCTAAACTAGGAGAATACTACTACTAATCCTAACAAACTGTGCCCTTACCTGTGGATGCTGATTCTTCTTCTCGCATTAGAACACAGGAAATGCTCCATACCGCTTAAATACCGTTGGGACTTAATGTGGAATCTCTGACTGTTCTCTTATTTTACGAATGTACGACGATTGTATGCGTAAAGGACTATGACGTTATGGTTGTTCTTCCCTAGTCAAATTTATCCTTCCCAAATAGTTCTTTGAACTAACTAGGGGCTTGAGACTTGTATCTTTATTTTGTTTTATTGGAATTACAGCTAATTTCGGTATTAGGTTTTAAATTCAGTACAAGTTACAATAACATAAATATTACATAAAGCCATCGAAAAAATAAAGAGCAATAGCATTTATTTTTTTGCCTATGCATCACATCATTCCTCGATAAAATCGAAAATCAGGCCGCTGCATGGTGGTGAAAGATAAAGGATCTATTCTTGAGGATGACCAGGAAATGAGCGAAATACTAAGCCGTCAATAATAATAATAATAAAGTTTATTAATATACTCTGATCAATTACAAAACTTACAATTAGGTTGCTAGGAAAGTATATTAAGCCTATAGGTAGCCGAAGCTAATGAGGCAAAACGCGACGCTGCTATTCTACACCGCAGCGCACGCAGGCGCTGTCCGCAGGCCTCGCTTATAAGTTTATTGACGCTGAACTACAATATGGTTCCTGGAGCGCTACGCGAGCATTGTGCGAAATGTTGCTAGATGCATCACTGGCACTGCAAATAATATTTCTTTAGCTTCTTCTTGAAGTCTTGCTCGGTTGAGTCTCTCTTATAAACACAGGCAATTCGTTCCAATACGAGATGGACTGGTATAGGAAGCCGTACTGACTGACGGAGGTCCGACAGTAAACGTTATTAAGTTCCCCACGACTGATCCTTCGAGTAAAGTGTCCATGCGAAACTTGCCAAGAATTCACTCCATCCAAAAAATAGTGGTGATCCCCACGCATTACTTTGAACAGCTTTACTAATGAAAAGTATCGGTGTACATATTCAAACTTCAGCAAGTAATTCTCATAAAGGCTTGACTGACTGGTAAGCCAGGAAAGCGCAACTTCCCAGCTCTCAGTTGTAGTCTGGCAATTCTCTTAGTGAAAGTTAGGCTTACGTTCTCCCATATAGCGACACCGTACGCCAGTTGGCAATAGAACAAGGAATAATACACTGACAACAAAACAGGGGTAGGAACGAGTGTAGTCACCCTGCGGAGCACGCCTAGAGATTGAGAGAGCTTGGAAACAACACTTGAACAGTGCTGTTGGAAAGATAATTTGTCATCTAAGTAAATCCCAAGCAATTTGTTGCTGCTTACTGTTTCCAGTACACTGTTGTGTATCTTTATAACTGCCTCGCTGCCTATTTTGCGTTTAGATATTACCATATATTTTGTTTTGCTGATATTGAGAGAGAGTCTATTACCCTGTAGCCACGTATCAATCCCGCTTAGTTCTCTATTCAGATCCCTAGTAAGTAAACAAAAATCCCTTCCTGATATGAACACAGTAATGTCGTGAGCGTAGTGCACTAACTGGAGATTGGTTGCAAAGTGCATGTCATTATTGTGTAAGAGAAACAGTAATGGTCCTAATACAGATCCTTGCGGAACACCCCTGCTAATAAACTGTTTGTTAGTAGACATATTACACACTGACACAAATTGCATTCTGCTAGTCAAATATGATCTGAACAATGCTAACATAAGACCTCTCACACCAAAACATTCTAATTTATTGAACAAAAGGGTTTGATCGACAGTGTCGAAAGCCTTACTGACGTCAAGAAATACGGCAATGAAGTGTTTTTTTGTTATCTATGGTATTATATACATTGTCAAAGAATTCTGAAATAGCGTCAGTGGTGCTCGATCGCTGTCTGAAACCACATTGAGACTTGCAAAGAATGGAGAACTTGTCTAGATATTGCCGCATTCGTTTGTAAATCAAGTGCTCGAAAATCCTACTAAGAACCGGTAAAGTTGAAATCGGTCTGTAATTCTTGACGTCTAATTTATGTCCATTTTTGTAAATTGGGTCTATTCTCGCACATTTTAAGGACTCAGGAAACTTTTGCGCTTGCTCGACACTGTTTTCAAATTAGGGTATTTTTAAAGTTATTATACACGTTGTAATTTAGAAGCCCCAATCTATATTGCCTAAAAAGATACTACTTGCGATGTATCAGTGACAAAATTCAAATCTTAAAACTTAATTTAACTACAAACTACCTAATGGACTTCGAGTTCACAAAACTAAGCATTGAACTAGCCATTGATGAACTTAGTGGCAACAGTGCAGCCTGCTGTATCAGCACTTGACTTTAGAATACAAATATTGGGTGATTTCCACCCAGCATTTGATGACTCGCGCGATTAATTAGATTAGTTTTGTTTCTCAGTCACTCTCTTCAGTATTGATATTTTAGTTCCAATGAACTCGTACGAGGGGAAATGACACATAAGGCGTTATACTTTACAGGTTTTTTGTACTTTTGATGAGTTTCGATTGCAACTATGAGTTTTTAATTCAACAAATCGGGTATTTTCACCGCGGGGTTCGTATTGGTGTCACTCAGACCTCTGGCTTATAGCTACATATTTAACGGTTAGTGCAAAATTTCATCTAGGAAACGCAATCCTATTATTCGAAACTTATTCGAATCTTCAGTCTTAAAAATTGAATTTGTCACAGTTGACGGAATTGGAATAGTTTCAGGCTGATCCTTTCGTGATTAACGTCTGAAACTCGTTGCAAAGGTGACAAATCCAATGCTCAATTCTGAAGTTTTGGACAGGATAAGTCAAATTTGAAGTAGAATATGTGCCGAGAGTGGGCCAAACGCCAAAGCATTCATGTACTATTTCAATAATAAAAGTTTAGAAAGGGATACCAACCATAGCGTACAATATGAACAAGCCCCTTGAGACCGTCAGGACCTGCAATGTGTACCTAATAATAGACAATTGGCACCTTAACCGCAGCAGAACAGGAATCTCAATCCACTTTTAGCTTAGCTACAGGCATGTTACGCGTGCTTACTGCTCCTTTCCTCATCAGCACTCTAATTTTAAATAATAGCATCTGAAGAAACAGGCAACAGCGAAGAGCTCAGCGAGGTGCCTGCCGCACGTTGCAGGGCGGTACCTCCCTGCAGAGCAACGGTACGGCACATCATCGCTACCTATCAGTGTTCCACCGATTTCCGACGACTTACATAATTTTCTTTTTTGGTGCAGGTACTGCATACAAATCTTGCAGCGCTTTAAGTACCTGTAATGTTCTTTTTATTTTATCTTCCATGTGCATTAGTTTCCAGAATAATGCAGGTATATAAATAAATTGATTATTTATTATATCAGGACCTTGTTTTCCCAACAGACTGCGTTTCCAGGACGGCGTGCACTAACATATGGTAATTCCAAGGAGGTTTAATAGAAGGCGCGAATACAGCCACATTTCACCATACTATCCAGGATACATTGTTCCTTTTCGTTCTTCGATGGTTGCTCCCTGCTCGCCAATTACAGGCTCTAAGCCATTGGTGTAGCCAATCTGCGGGTCAGTCGGGTTTCAGCCTTGAAAAACGATCAGCTGCTGATCTCCGGTAAACACCTACAGCATTGGCAACGCATCAATAAAGTGTTGTGAGCAAGTTTAAAAGTCAATGAATGTAATTTCGCTGAAGTCTGAACAGCTTTGTTTTTTACAGCGTTAAACATGTCGAGTTACGTGCAAAAGACAGAGTTTTTGCGAGAATTTCATGTTGCTACTTCATGCAAAATTTAAGACACACTTAAGAGTGTATAACTCCGCCAAGCATAGCGCGTTAACCAAATCAGCAAAGAAGTCCTTTGTCCATAATTTGTTTTTGAATATCACCAAATTTGATCAACTGTTTCTCGTCTGTTACATTCTTAGCGGTTCCTACAAATTTCTTGACGATCCATCTTTAAATTTTTGAGCTATGCGAGGAAAAATACATAGAGAAACACACAAACGGACGGAAAGATAATTATAATCAGCAAAACCTGGTTGTTTGTTTTATGTAATATTTCTCATAGTTCTTGCAAATTTAGCATAGATCAGTTCATAACTACCTGAGTTATGTACTGACAAATAGAACAACATACATAGAGACAAAGAGACAAAAGCTTGGCCAATTACTGTTTCTCGTAACATCCTTAACATTTCCTGCAAATTTTATGATAATCCATGTATTACTTTCTGAATTATGTTGTCAAGAAGAACGAGGTAGACAAACAAACGATCAAACGGTTGAACGTATATTCACAAAAAGTTAAAATTCCTATAGATATAGTGAAGATCCGTCCATAACATTTTTCCCTTATCTTGGTGATAGACAGATAAATGGACAAAGAGACCGACAGACAGACTCCAAACAATAACATAGCCTCCTCGACGGAACTAACAAGTTTACAGATAAAGCACACAGAAATCTTGTTAAAACTTGCGGTTATATGCTTTTCTTCGCATAAGCGTGAAGAATTAGGTCAGATGCTTCAAAAATAATGCTTTTAATGTTAAAGATTAGAAGCACCTTGGTGCATGGAAGTTTCTCCTTTGCATTTGATGGGCTCACTTGGATAACGTTTATTCTGGGTTGTTCAAACCGAACGAAACGTTTCCATCACGAGAGATCGCCATAGACGATTGCTGACGTGTTTGAATAGAACATGAAAGGGAAAACGGCCGCTATAGCAACTGAGACACGACAACGTGATTTTGCAGCTTAGCAATGCTACGAGGCATGTTGCAAAAACGACACATAGTTTCTTGGAAACACGTAAATTGGCAGTTCTAGCCGGTCGCCGCATTCACCAGACATTACCCCGTCCGTTTATCACTTGTTCCGCTGAGGAACACTTTGGCCTGGCTGACCGGCACTTCCTTATTATGAAGATTACAAAAAATATTAGAAGACTCATTGATAGTCTCAAGTGACTTGTCGTTTTTCCTAAATGGGATTCATATGCTGCCGTCAAGATGAGAAAGTGTTGTGACTATGGCGATTGTCAATAATTTCAATTGTAACTAATTACTTAAAAAAATGAGCCCAGAACATATTAAAGATCCTAGCACATCTATTTAGTTGCAAAACTGGCAAGACTCTTACTATCGATGACACTCTCTGCTGTAAGAACAATTGTCGAACATAACAACACATCCACAGACACTTTATGGATCAAACGTTTGTGCCATACAACAGAAATCAAATCTCAGGGTTGGTACCTACTAGTTAATTAGGACAAAAGGCTAGTAGAGCAGCAAAATTACTGGAGTACAAGCCAATGACTACATAAACAAGCAGCTGACAATTAGTAAAGCTGACGGCTGCACTAAATATCAGAAAGCAGTTCGTATAATTGGTTCCAATTTATTAGGACTGAAGACAAGTAGCGAAGCTCTTGGAGTACATGTTCAGCATCGCGGCAGAAGAACAGTGTGAAAAGAGTGCCCGTCGGTAGTCGCCCTTATCAATGCCCATGATGTACCCCCAGTGCGGGTCGCAACCCAAGGCACCCTGATCACCGTCGTGAGCAGCCCCGAGGTTGTGGGCAACCATGTGAGCCGAACCTCTATAGCCGAAGAAATTTC
>LQNS02277217.1:11035132-11048932 GCA_001587735.2 Parhyale hawaiensis
CCTTGGGTCCTAACAACCGCCAGCGCTTTTCGATTTGCTCTTCCTCCTTCATGCTGAACAAATACTACTGGTCCAGCGCCGCTTGCCTTCGGCGCACCAACTGATCTGGGAGATGTCCATCAGCATGTCCATTGCGCTGTCAAATATTGAGGAATCTTAGCCAGTAGCTTCTAAGATTTTGAAGTACTCTTCATGCTATTTTCTATGATTGTTAATTCATGATCATTAAGTATATTGTTATTATACTTTCGATTCGCATTCAGCATCAAACATAAAATTATTTAATATCTACCCACATTGTCTTCGGTCTTTGTACAATAAAAATTTCACAGCTCACCAGATTTGATTTTCACCTTAATTATTTTCGTTGCTTATCTTTGACTTAACGCCTGCAGAATACATTTTGCCTAATTTTTCAGCGTAATTTGAAAACTAAACATAAAGAAGGTTCGTTTTTCATATAGTATGAGCTCGAGAAGTTAAAAAAAAAACCTCGTAGATTAAGAAACGTGTTGTTCTAATACCGGCACGGCTTCCCATGCATGCAGCAAGGGAAGTGAGTGCAGTTTACGTGCGGTAGCAACACGCCAGGCAGACATTTCCGCCGGTGCACATGATGGTATTCTGGGTTTGAGATAAGACTTTTCACAGTGTACAACAGTATAAGGTTCCTATTTCAGTGTTCTGCATGAATTCAGTGACGTCAGGCGATAGTAATATGCAGTAAAGGGATCCGAAAAAATCAATACTCATATAAAGCAGAATAATTAAGTATTAACTAGAGCACTGAGAGAGCGCATGCCTCCGACAAGCAAGGCAAAGGTAATGAAAAGTTGAAATAGGTTTTACAATTATAATCTCCTTTGTAACAAATTCTACATAGTCATTGGTGCCTCTTGATGGTAATAACAGCTTCTTTAACTTTTTTGAAGATCCGGACATAACTTTTCGAGATATGCTGCAAACAAATGTTCCAACAAACATTATAGTCAAGCACACAAATAAATCTACAGATCATCACCAAAATTTAATCATTTATATTTGTCAATATTACTAACTATTCCGGTAAATTTTATGAACATCTGTTCATAACTTTTTGAGTTATTTTGCTAACACCTCTAAAAATCCAACAAACACATAAACAGACAAATGAATAAACAGATCGTCACAAAAATTTGATCATCTACTCTTCGTGTTATACTTAACAACTTAGGCAACTTAAAGAAATTCGTTCATAACTTTTTGAGTTATTATATTAGGAAAAAAGAGGCAGACAATCAAATGGAAAATTTATTTTCACCAAAAGTTAATCATCTGTATTTTTTTTCATCTGCTTCAACGACGTACCTACAACGGGACTCTTTGAAAGAGACGTTAATAATCGCCTGCGAAACAACGATCAAAATCTCAAGCATAAAGCTCGAAGTACAATCTTAAGTCGGCAGTTCTTCCTGGGTTTCGTAGTCAGCATTTGGAATAGACTCCCTTCCGACGTTGTTGGTGCGGAGTCAGTTAACGCGCTTAAAAATCGCTTAGACATACATTGGGAGAGACATCCTCCACAGCTGTGAACTTCCCTCCAAGAGTCCTGGAGTCGCAAACACGTGATAGGTTTATTACACACAGACACATTTGATACATTACAAGCATCTGATAAAGTAGTACTATACACTGTAGAATAATGCATCTGCGTAGCCACTGAAAGTTACGTATAGCGTAGCCACTGAAAGTTGAACAAGCTTTTTGGGCAACACTGAGCAAAGCTAATAAAATTGCATGACGTATTCTTTAAAACGTTTTTTTTAACATAATCAGAAATGGGATCTAATAAATATTCAGGACGTTTATTGAGAAGCATTGCAATTTTAAATACAGTATTGCAATACTTTGTTGACGTTTCTCAACGTCAACACGCACAATTGGGAGATTGGGAACAGAACGTCTCATTTCGGAATTTTGTTGGGGAATAAGGGGACTGAAATACTTTAGAAATACTTCGAAAATAATTAGGTAAGGAATAGTTGTAAACATCATGAAACTGCAACATTTGTAAAGACGAGTACATTTCACTGCAACTCATTACAGGCACATTGTTTTCGTTACGTCTAACACATAGTATTCGCCTAAGTATATTATTCAATATTACTTCAAGTTTGTGAGTATGACAACGTGGGGCTCCACCCCAAACGATGATATTCTGGGCCAGCACTGAATGAGCCAATGAGTAATTAACTATTTTTAATGATTCACGATCAACATAATTGGATGTTGCATTGAATATGCCAAGAACCCAGCTAAGCTTGCGCCCAATGTCTTCAATATGGGACTTAAAACACAGCTTTTCATCCAGGATCAGTCCAAGATATCTAATTTGGGGCACCCACTCTAGTAGGTTATTGTTAAAGAAAATAAGTGGCAACAGTTGGTGTGCACGGGGGGAGAAAAGCATTAGTTTGGTTTTATTCTCATGGCAGTTAATCTATTTTGAGTTAACTATTCAGACAACACATTCAAAAGAGTTTGCATATCAGTTATAGCAGCTTGAAAATTACTACTATTGGTGTAGAAAACTGCGGTATCCGCATACAGTACATAATTCATACCGAGGGTTGTAATATCATTAATAAAAACATCAAATAATAACGGACCGAAAATGCTTCCTTGGGGAACACCCGAATTAATAGGTAATGCATGTGATACGGCATCATTACAGCTTACATATATCTAACAATCTCTGTAAATTTAGCTGAGATCCGCCCTTAATTTTTTAGATATCTTGGTGACAGACAGAGAAAGAGACGTACTCGACGTAAATATTACCTCCTTTGCGGAGGTAATAAGGGATTCCTAAACATTTCTTTATATCAGAGTATTGATACAAGTTATACTGGAGCTATCTATGCTGTTATCTTAGGTGATGCGCGTATCACCGCCGCACGCAGAGTCACGCTCACGTGCGAAAAGCGAACATGTATTGGTGACACTGAAGAACAATGGTGTGTAGGCTGCTCAAGTAGTTGAACCAGCTCAAACTGGTAGTTACATGTTATGAAATGGCATCCTGCAAAGAACAGATACCACTCAAAAATGTACTTTATACAAAACGGGATCTCAATAACGATGAAGCTTCACTACCCAACTTGAAAGATCTGCTTCGCATCAAAGCGTGACTCCTCCACCACTGATCAGAGGCAAAGCGAAGAGTTAGTTGTCTGGTTCAGCCAATGTGCAGAGGGAAACTATTGATTGTCATTCCCCTGAAAATTGCAGCATTACCATGCATGGCTTTAGTGCTCTGACGTACTTTACTGTACAATGTATTTCGATCGATATGTCATGGGTCCCGCAGATATCGCTTTGAAAGCGCTGTTAGATCATGTCTTACTGGATGAATGTTATAATTATGGAGCATTATTTGATCATTTCTGAGGTAATGGGTTTCTGGATCTTACATTGCGAAACTATGTATGAGTTCTGGGAATATCATTAGATCATTTTCGGAGTTATGTACATCATTTTTTAGATAATTGTTCAAAAATTGCTGAGGTAATCAACGCCATTTCTCATCAAAATGGAGTTGCTAGATAATTTTAGAGGTTCACGTCGTACTTTGGAAGCGTTTTTCAATAATAAAAAATATATAATTATAGATATAATATTGTTATGGTAATGAACATGATGTTTTGGATGTGTTGTCAGACACTTTCTTGATTAATAACCGTCATGTCATATATTGAAAGAATTTGCAACGGATTTCTGAGGAAATTGTGATATTTTGGAAGTATTGTCACATAACTTCAGAGGTAATGAACGACATATTTTTAGGGGAACGTTGTCACAGGTACGTACGTAGCCAGGTTAGGATCTCATATTTTGGAAGTTTTGTCACATATATTATAAGGTTATGTGGAAGCGTTGTCAGATGTATTCTGAGGTAATGGGTACATTAATTATTTTGGAGTGTTGTCTGATACTTTCTGAAGTAGTAAATGTTCTTAAAGATTGATGTAGTAAAACATTAGCCAGGTCATAAAAATCAAATTAGAAACAATGTTGGATCGTTTTTGAGACACAGAAGATAGTATTGTGGAATCGATGCGAAATAATTATCCTTTTTTTTAAGTTATAAAGTTAAAGCGTTGTCATCATAATTTGCAATGCAATTGAAATTGCATTTAAAGAGTATTGTCGAACAAAGAGCATTATCGAACATTAATCTCGAGATTAAAAACAATGTACATCGTGAAGAACCTTGTTCTTTTTCTTGAGTTTGGTGCATCTTGTCGGAGCTATTGACCTAATCATGTCATAATCATAATGACTAACATGAAGGTATTTCATCTACATTGTTTAATTATCAGTAAAAGTCCTCCTATCTATTTAGTAAAAATAAAAAAAAAAACAGATGCTGTCTGACGGCGGTTTCTGTGAAGTTTACAAAAAGGGATGATAAAGAAACTTTGACCACTTCGAAACCATAGTATCGTAAGATAATAGGAGTAATAAAAACTAGAGCACTTTAAGAGCGCATACCTCCGCCAAGTAAGGATATGTTAACTAAAAACTCAATATGGTCCTGAAACTAGGATTCAATTTTTTGTCATCACCAAAATATGGTCATTTCTGCCTACTGACAGATATACCAGCATTTGTAATTTTCTTGAAGATCCGCCGGTAACTTTTGAGTTATGTTCTAACTACCGTTGGTTAAACACACAATTGGATGAACCGATCATCACCAAAATTTGGTCATTTAATTGTGTTTTTAACGCTTCTAACAGTTTCAACAAATTTCCTAAAGATACGGTCATAACTTTTTGGGTTATGTTGCTGACAAACATCGAATTAAACATACAGACCAGCAAACGGACAACAGATTATCTCAAAAAAATTGGTCATTTGCTCTCCAGAATGCTGCTGATAAAGTCATAATTTATGCCATAAACTATACTAAGGCAAAAAATCTAGTACTAAATAGAAGTCGACATAATTGAATATTTAACGTTTCGGGATGCAAAATCCCATCATCAGAAAAACCTATTAACTAACAACCTATTAATAAAAATTTCCTTTATTTTCAAATCGATTAGGGGAGCATAGATGTTGTTTGGGAGAGGTCTAAAATGTAAATGAAGAGAGCTACGCGGTAGGGGCTGGATGTCAGCTCATGTACAGTCGGCAGATGTGAGACTAGGTGTGGACAGTGTGCAGTGGTACAGCCGAGGTCATAACGTTGAGGCTAGGTTTGGTTCTGTGGATGGGGAGGGACTCTAATGTTGTGAGCTCGATGGGATTGGAAGATTCTATGATGGAAAAGTCATTCCTGCTGATGGGATCGTTGTTTTGCTGGGCATGTAGGCGGGGGGCTATGTAAAGGTTTCGCAGGAGGTAAACCGGTACGACTGGACACACCTAAGTGTAGGTCAATGTGGGCTTTGAAATGATGTCCAGTGTTACAGATGTATTATGAGCCGCTGCAAGCCTGGCATTGGTAACGGTAAATAAGACTGGACAAAAGTGGTGTGGGGGTTTATCTTTAAATTTGAAGTAGAACCCTATGGTGAATGTGTTTTTGTATGAAATTTTGAAGCTAATTTGTAGGTAGGCGTCAGAGAACAACGTTTTCAAAGTGTTTACTTCACTGACAGATGCTTTGTTGCAGTACATAAGCGAGTGTAAGAAGTTCAATTAACTGACCGAGGGGTTGGTTGCTAGTGCCGGGATCAAACAGTTTGTCTAGGAACAATTTGCAGTACTGGTCCGAAAGGGTGCGGATAACCGTTATTTTTTAAGAATGTTCGGAGAAAGTCAACTTCGTTTGAACATGCAAGGTATGAAGAAGCCTAATGGTATGCTCGAAATAGTAAAGTTTTAATTGCATTGATTTTCCAGTCACACCGGCTTACCACCTGCGAAACCCTCACATTCAGCCCCCGCCTACATGCCGAGCAAAACAACCATCCCATCAGCAGGAATGAATTTTCCATCATAGACTCTTCCCACCCCATTGAGCTCACAACATTAGAGTCCCTCCACATCCTCATAACCAAACCTAGCCTCAACATTGTGACCTCGGCTGTACCACTGCACACTGTCCACACCTAGTCTCACATCTGCCGACTGTACAGGAGCTGACATCCGGTCCCTACCGCATAGCTCTCTTCCTTCATATTTTAGACCTCTCCCCGACAACATGCATGCCCCCCTAATCGATTTGAAAGTAAAGGAAACTTTTATATTGATAGGGTGTTTGTTTATACGTTTTTCTGATGATGGGATTTTTCTTCCCGAAACGCTAAATTTTAAATTTTGTCGACTACTATTTAGTATTTATGCAAAAATTTCGTGAAGATTCGTCCATAACTTTTTGAGTTGTGTTAGCAAAAAAAAAAAAAAACACAAACAAACCTTTGCACTCTCCTTCAAAATTTTATCATCTATTCCTCCTAACATACCTAGCAATCCCTGCAAATTACGTGAAGATCAGTCCATAACTTTTGAATTATTTGGGTGACGGACAAAGACACAAAAAGACGATCTCAAAATAAACATAACCTCCTTGGCGGAGGCAAAGAAACATATCTAGTATGGCTGTGGTATCTACTGCATTAAGGGACTCAGCATTCACAGGTATTACCGAGGCTTAATATAATCAGGAAAGGTCTTGGTATATTGGTGAGAGGTTTACATTCACGAACAAAGTGCATATTTGGCTAACGATATGTTATAGGGAATATTATTCCATGCAAAGAACGAAAGATGCAGTTAGATATTGGGGATATTTTTTCCTTAGGTAAAAGTAAAGTCATCGAGACCACACCCTTACTGGGAAACCAACAACCACTGGTTTGTGCTGCACATTCAAGCCAACTGGCCCCAGAGGATTGCACGGCTGCAGTCGACTACAGAACGTCAATAAATACCTATATGACGCCATCGATGAAAAGCTCTCATGCAGGGATTTGTGGCTACCGACCCTCTCCATTTCTAGCAGAGGGCAGCACTTGCGCAGTAGCTATGCAACCTCAATTGCTGAGTAAGTACGCCAAGGGCTCGCTGCCCGGTGTTGGTATGAAATCTGGCGAACTGTGGGGTCATGAGGGCAGCACTCTAGCCTGTCGCTACTGTGAATTAATTAATTTCAATTTTTAAACCGTCGAGAACAAGAGCTAATTAGCTTTTCATTTCGAGTGCATGTATCGAACTGACCCATAAACAATATATAATTACAAATTTCGTCGAACAGACGTGCTGAGAAATTTAGATCTTTTTCCTTCTTTCCATCCCTATACAATTAAAGAATTGTAACATGCAAAAAATTCGTTATGGTATGACGTCGAGTAATATAGGAGCTTCCTTAAAGTTGCGCTATTGCAACAGCTAAGAAAGTTGGAGCTGCTGCTGTCATTGGGTGGTGCCTTAAATAATGAACTGAAAGCAATATCAGTAAAGGTACCGTAAAGGTGTAGTCAGCTTGACCGTACCCCCAACTGGGAAACCCTATGCACTGGTTTGTGCTGCAGATATAGACCAACAGGCTCCAGAGGAGCATATGGCTGCGGTCGACCACAGATGTCTAAGCTATGGTGCCAGTGGCGGAAGACTCCATAAGGCAATATCTGCTACCCCCCCAATCCTCCCCATTGCTGGGGAAGGTCAGCAAACCCACAGCAGTATGCAGACCGGATGCTGACCGATCACATCATGCGCGCAAAGATCTTGCCTAGTTGGGAGCGAGCATCGAGCCTGCGGCCTTGAGAGTCAAAGTCAGACGCTCTAGTCCGCTGCTACTGCGGGCCTAATACACAACTCTTCCTGCCTAGCTGTCTTTGCTATAATTTTTTCACAGATAAGGTAAAAAGTGATGCATTCCTGCAAACTGTGGAACTGCATACATTTGAGCACATACGCGGAATCGGAATGTGACTACTTTACGATCGAATAATACGGCCATGGTGAGATGGCTAAATAAGATGCAGGTATCTAAACATTTTTTTTAGAGGGTGCCACACCGGCAAGGTGTGGGTTACATTCTCGAAAACAGTTCGTTTTCCTGCAGAAAGTAAATCAAATGTTTTTCGAGAAATCAAATAAATATTTCGGGGTTTCAAATTCATTATGGGTTATTATTATTTGGATATTTCTACCCATCCATATTCTTACACTAGAGGTACTCGTACTCCATGCACTATGCAGTCCACAGAGCTCTGCAGGCGAAAGAGAATTTTTGCTGTTTCACTAGCTGCACACGCTTGCGCTTTGATCCATTGAAGCACAAATTGATACATTGTAAAGCAGTAAAAGAATCGAATATTCCTCTCGTAATAGAATTTTCAACTCAACACATCGGCATTGGGCGCACTAAAAAGAACTAATTTGGAGTAAAGTGGCCCTATTGCTTAGCTGCCAAAAAGTATCTATTTATATGAAATTTTTTCGCAATTTATAACCGTTCTTTTGAAAAGCTATCAATGCATTAAATGAGGTTCTTTTCAATGCTATTACAAGAATAGAACTTTGAATGGTGCTGCAGTGAAATATCTAATTCAACTGTCATAATGGCGTGGCACGTTCCCTAGGCTTGTTTTATATATACCCAAACGAGATGCTATAAAAGACAGAGCTGACTTCTGCCTGCCATCACAACACCAGCAGATCCCGCGAATCAGCTCACTTCTCTCGCAGTGCCGACAACACTGGAAAATTTTTGCATAAACTCCAACATGCGATCAAGTCTCCCTGTATTTGCAGTCTCTCTGCTGGCGGTAGTTGCGATGGCTGCGACTCAAGACTCTTCGGTTGTACGAAGTCCAGCGACCGTTCAACTTCACCAGGAACGATCTTCAGACTCGGAGTTAGCTGTCACGATTGGCGCTTTTGGCCAAACTCATCATCTGACACTCAAGAAAAAGGAGGTTCCTTCTGTCACCCTTGAGCGGTTGGTTGAGGACGACAACGGCACGATTGTTGTGGAGCCCGTCGAAACTGCTCGGCACCAGGACTACCTCTATGAAAGTGAAGATGGATCCTCCACGATGTACTTCAACGATGAGGATAAGCTTGTGGGCGTCGTTGGAGACTCGTTTTCTCTATCCTACGAAGACAATCAGTATACCGCTTCCAGCTTGTCTGCTCAGGAAATGAAAAATCTCTGCGGAACTATGGATGAGGCCGTGGAAAATCAAGAGCAACCGCCTGCCAGGTTCGGTGTAACGATAACCTATTACGTAGATATCATGTCAATAATTGACAGCAAGCTTTACTTCAGGTTAGGCTCATCCAACAATATTGTGAATTACCTCCGAGCGTACTGGTCCCGAGTTGATAGGATCTTCAGACTCGTAAGAGGAGGTAGGATTCAAATGCGACTTAGAGCCATTAGGCATTCATCTTCAGCTTCTGTCGATAATATCCTTCTGGATACGGCTGGTAGCAGCACGAGGGCCAGAATGGATACCTCAACTCATAAGTTTGCTCGGTACGTTGCTCGGTATCGCAGTTCTTTCGATGTCGCGCACTTGACAACTGGCAGAGACTTCTACCTCATCATCAACGGGTCGCCGAACACAGGATACACTGGCAGGGTCCCGTACATTGGGCAAGTGTGCGTCGCAAGCTCAAGTTACGCCCGTAATTCAGGGGTGGCTGAAGACAACGCAAATTACCGTGGGGTCCTCACCACAGCTCATGAAGTCGCCCACAACCTCGGAGCTTACCACGATGGTCAAGGAACTTCAAGCAGCTGCAGCTGGAATTGGGGATACCTCATGAGCTACATTGTGAGGGACTACAGAGCTTCACTCTTCTCTCACTGTTCTTCTGCTGCTATGTTGAACATGTACTACAGGAGTTTCGCAACCTGTCTTCGGTCTTAATTGGTACCATTTCTGATAACTAAGTTGAGTAGTGCACTGTTCTGCTTGCAATTGCTTATTTATGTACTCATTTGTAGCACATATTATGACTAAGGCAAAAATCCGTAGTTTGCTTGCATAACACTTAAATTCATTTGCGTATAACTTTTTTCTAATCATGTAACTTTTGCTATGAATAAATAATATGACTTGCAGACTTGTCTAATTTACCTAGAAACAGTTGGGAAGTATTGTCATCCGTTTCTATAGATTGTCCTTTGATGACGAGACCACACTATATGCAATCGAAAATTCAACATATCAAACATACGATGCGCTCTCACGTCGATCTTTCATGCTATTTTATAATATTCCGATTTTCACTGTATACCGGAATGATTTGAGAGTTGGACGTCCGACCATCAACTTTAGAGGGGCCTAGCGTATTCCTGACAGGCGAGGTGTAGGAAAAAGCATCGGAATGCAGATTTGCAATGAGATTTTTCAAATTTCTTTATGGGCACATGGCATTCGTAAGTCTGAATTTAGGCAGTTAGAAATTGTCTTCATACGCTTCATGCTGAAACTGAGACTAAATTCGCACACATTATGAAATCATGAAGTCGAATCGAACACATAAAGAGGTGAGTAATCTTAGCATGAGACTGACTTCTTTATCTCAGCTGAACTCTGTGGTGCTTTCCGATGAGAAACAAACTCATTTAGCTGTGCCACGTGGTTCCCAGTACAAATGGCATGGTCTATGAAAAGAGAAAGCACTGCTTTAAAAAATGCTTCTTAATCGTGGAGGACCTTTAATGGCTTGGGGAAGCACAACTTCGCTAAATACATCAATGTACAGGAAGAAAGTCTTCTCTCCTTTATGTGTCATCCAGACAATAACAATACCCTTTTTCAGCCAGACAGTGCAGCCATACACATCACTGTAATACTATAGGCTCACCAAACACTGTTTTAAGGCAAAGAATATCGAAGTTATCGACTAGCCCGCTCAGTCTCCGGAGCTAAATCCGGTGGAAAACACGAGTGTAACATTTGCAACAAATTAGTTACTCAGAAACATTGAAGTTTTGCATTAAAAGGCATTGGAGTGAAATTTTTCATGATACCCTGATAAATCTCATTGTTCGATGGAGAAGAGATATGCTGAAGTGTCGTAAAAGAAAGGAAATAAATCCATAAATTGAAAATCGGAGCATGCTTAGTAGAAGTGAAATAACGTAGTTTGGAGGGTCTTTTTCTTTTTTTTTTTTCTTGGGCAGGATTATATAAAAACGATTACTGTACTTGTATTTATTCTGCTCTGCCTACCGCGAGCCTTTCATGTCGCAGTAATATTTTCATCTCTATTATATTTGTTCTCCAGCAGAATAAAATATTAAAAAATCACTATTGTGGTTTTAATGATATATTCAGTTCGCTCTAAAAATTCTGTTCTTTCAATATTGAATTACGAGCACCATATATATATTTATATATATGAATTGAAAAAATTCAAAACCATATCTCTAAATACTCGTACATTTATTGATATCTGATAGTCAAGGAATACAGGCAAAGCCTTCCAATCGTCTAAAGAAGGATGCTGTTATCTGTGAATGCTATAACACTGTGGTGCATATTACATACATATTATGTTTCAGTAATCTGTATGCATTTATGTGTCTGGTTGAAATTAATACATTTTCTTAATACCTATTATTACCTACTAGTGGACCCGTGCGTGAAAATTCACGCAATAACCTATACGTTTGCCTAATACCTCTAGGCCGGCGCGGAATTTCCTCTTCTCTTATTTGCTTCTTAATTTTCTCCTTTTCTTCATTGATCCTTTGTCGTGCTGTCATCCTTAGGTCTTCTATATAGACAGGCAGAAGTAACGTCTTGAGTAAAACACTCTAACAAACTTAAACAAAATGATAGCTTATATACAATGTGTTCGCTCCGAAGCTAAGATACCGTTGATACCGTCTTTCCACCTCAAATATCTGTTTCATTTGAGGTGCTCAAATATTGACCTATGAAGAGATAACTGCTTCGTCAGAAGAAAACAGTAAGCTAAAAGAAATAATCGTCTACTGCCCGTGAAAACTTATGTTTCGTCGGTTTCGTTGACAATTGCATCAAAGTGGGAAGAATAGCTCATGCAACGCAATCATCTGTGGGAAGAAACTACGAATCAAGAAGCATGAGAGTGTCAACGGAAGCTTCAGATGTCTTCTGTACTATACGATTTCAACTTCGGTAATGCAAGAAGTGCATTCAAACAAAAGGTCGCCCTATACTTTGACGTAGAGAAGCTAATACTCGTACAAATCAGACTAAGCCTGCGATGTCTTCATTGTTGGAATTTCAACTCTTTCTGCTTAAGAAACGTTTGCCAGCTTCTGCAACCAGGCCTATTTTCTGACTATCACTTTCAATGGAGCTTGAGAGGACAACCAGAGCCTCCAACCTGGGCTAAATTCCGCCTATCTATTTCGTTAAGAGCGTGACACCGAACATATAAATAAATAAATATATTTATAAACACACGACGGTCATTCTTAGTATTAGATTAGAAGATGCCTATTTGCTGTATACATGCATTGATGCATTCAAAAAGTTTAATGTAGCATGTTTTCCCAAAACATGGGTACCTCAGAAATTCTTTTCTCTTAGGCCGCCGCCCCATTGATTCAACTAGCGACGTAATGCGATTTTACCGGGAGTCGTGTTGCAGCCATGCACGGGTGTCGCGAGGCATCGCAGTTGCGGCAGTGAGGACAGCAGACTGCTGTACCCTCCGTTTCATTTTGTCGTGCGACAAATTTGTCGCGTTGCGCTTCGCTTGTCTCACCGTTGGGGTCGCGGCCTTATGCTGGGAACACACTAGGCTTTTATAGACCACGTGATGCAAGGCTGCGAGACTCGGACCTCATTTATGCCACGGTATCGACGCTACCGATTTTAAATACATTTTAAAACTTCACGCGAGTTGCACACCCTAGCAACCAGTTGGGTGTAGAAATGCATAATGTGTCCCGGCATAATAAAACCCTTTTAAGAAGCTACCAAGACTCGAGTACGATAACGGTTAAGGCATATTAACAAACCTAGAAGAGCAGGCATCACCCCCATGAGACGCAGGTTAGCTTAAGACAACTTTCTTGAAATTATATTTTTTAAATACCCACGACGTACTTCAGGTGCCTACGTTACGCTATGGAGTTGATGGCCTAACACTCTCGTTCGCACTATTTTTTTATTTCCTAGTGGGTGGTGCAAGGGAACTGTACCCCACAGGGTTGTCTGTCTTAGAAATAAAGAACTCTGTCTGCCAGCAACAAAAGCTACTGGGCGCTTGGACAAAGAAAAATCCCCGACCGGAAGCAGCTACACAGCTATAAGATAATCAAATATATATTTGAAGCACTGTTAATTTATTAGCACGAGAACGAAAAGCAATGCAGCTAAACACCGCCAAATAGGCACTACCTACCTAAAAGCGAACTTTATGAGTAACTAGAAATGATGTTACGTCGTTTACTATTTAAATGGCTAATTGAGTACTTCTTTCTAAGGAACACAGGCTAGTTCCGATACGAAGTGTGTGTGTCTTCGTGCAACGCGCTCCAAAAAACAGCCGACGTGTCACGCTGGTGGAGCAGTGAAAATCCGAAGAAATTAAAGAAACACACAATATATATGGTGAATGTAGAGACATAAAGTTTATCAACAGATAAAACTAGAGCACTCTGAGAGCGCATACCTCCACCAAGTGAGCCAACGGTAGCAAAAATTCAAATTGGCTCTGAAACAATAATTTTATTTGCATAAACTCCAAAATCTAATCATTTGTGCCTTTTTATATTAATAACAGCTTGTTCAATTTTTTTGAAGATCCGTCCATAACTTTTTGAGTTATACTGCTAACAAACGTTAT
>LQNS02277217.1:11078394-11092853 GCA_001587735.2 Parhyale hawaiensis
GAGAGGAGCACCAGAGCCTCCAACCTGGGCTAATTTCCGCCTATCTATTTCGTTAAGAGCGTGACACCAAACATATAAATAAATATATAAATATATATATTTATATATATATTTATAAACACACGAAGGTTATTCTTAGTATTAGATTAGATGCCCACTTTGCTTCCTCCCACCGTCTTGCTCCCGCTGATGATGCTTTGTTCTGTTTTCCCTTCTCTTTCCCGGCTTGCTGTTCCCATGCGTAACGACTCGTGCGTCGGTTCTGTATTTCTCTTGGCATTCTTTGTGTTTTTTTCTTTCTTCCTCTCTATGGATCACAGTGTACCTTGTGAGTGGGGAGGCCAACTAGGAGAAAACTACTACTACTAATCCTAACAAACTGTGCCCTTACTTGTTGGATGCTGATTCAGGAGGGGTGCCTTCATATTAGAATTTAGATTTCTGTCGAATAGTGTTTTGGCCTCCCTTCTTCTTCTCGCAATAAAGCACAGGAAATGCTGCATACCGCTTTACTACCGATGGGACTTGATGTGGTATCTCTGAGTGTTCTCTTATTTTACGAATGTTAGTTCTTTGAAGTAACTCGGGGCTTGAGATTTGTATCTTTATTTTTTTTTTATTGGAATTGCAGCTAATTTTGGTATTAGGTTTTAAATTCAGTACAAGTTTCAATGAAATTAATATTACATAAAGCCATCGAAAAAATAAAAAGCAATAGCATATATTTTTCGCCTATGCATCACATCATTCCGCGATAAAATCGAAAATCGGGCCGCTGGTGGCAAAAGATACAGGATCTATTCTTGAGGATGACCAGGAAATCAGCGAAATACTAAGCCGTCAATAATAATAATAATAAAGTTTATTAATATATTCTGACATCAATCACAAAACTTACAATTAGGTTGCTAGGAAATTATATTAAGCCTATAGGTAGTCGAAGCTAATGAGGCAAAACGTGACGTTGCTATTCTACACAGCAGCGCACGCAGGCGCTGTCCCCAGGCCTAGCTAATAATTTTATTAACGCTGAACTACAATATCGTTCCTGGAGAGCTACGCGAGCATTGTGCTAAATGTTGCTAGATGCATCACTGGCACTTCAAATAATATTTCTTCAGCTTCTTCTTGAAGTCTTGCTCGGTTGAGTCTCTCTTATAAACACAGGCAATTCGTTCCAATACGAGATGGACTGGTATAGGAAGCCGTGCTGACTGACGGAGGTCCGACAGTAAACGTTATTAAGTTCCCCACGACTGATCCTTCCAGTAGTGTCCATGCGAAATTTGGCAAGAATTCACTCCATCCAAAAAATAGTGGTGATCACCACGCATTACTTTGAACAGCTTTACTAATGAAAAGTATCGGTGTACATATTCAAACTTCAGCAAGTAATTCTCATAAAGGCTTGATTGACTGGTAAGCCAGGAAAAAGCAATTTCCTAGCTCTCAGTTGTAGTCTGGCAATTCTCTTAGTGAAAGTTAGGCTTACGTTCCCCCATATAGCGACACCGTACGCCAGTTGGCAATAGAACAAGGAATAATACAATGACAACAAAACAGGGGTAGGAACGAGTGTGGTCACCCTGCGGAGCACGCCTAAGATTGAGAGAGCTTGGAAACAACACTTGAACAGTGCTGTTGGAAAGATAATTTGTCATCTAAGTAAATCCCAAGCAATTTGTTGCTGCTTACTGTTTCCAGCACACTGTTGCGTATCTTTATAACTGCCTCGCTGCCTATTTTGCGTTTAGATATTACCATATATTTTGTTTTGCTGATATTGAGAGAGAGTCTATTACCCTGTAGCCACGTATCAATTCCGCTTAGTTCTCTATTCAGATCCCTAGTAAGTAAACAAAAATCCCTTCCTGATATGAACACAGTAATGTCGTCAGCGTTGTGCACTAACTGGAAATTGGTTGCAAAGTGCATGTCATTATTGTATAAGAGAAACAGTAATGGTCCCAATACAGATCCTTGCGGAACACCCCTGCTAATAAACTGTTTATTAGAAGACATATTACACATGGACATAAATTGCATTCTGCTAGTCAAATATGATCTGAACCATGCTAACATAGGACCTCTCACACCAAAATATTCTAATTTATTTAACAAAATGGTTTGATCGACAGTGTCGAAAGCCTTACTGAAGTCAAGAAATACGGCAATGAAGTGTTTTTTTGTTATCTATGGTATTATATACATTGTCAAAGAATTCTGAAATAGTGTCGGTGGTGCTCGATCGCTGTCTGAAACCAAATTGAGACTTGCAAAGAATGGAGAACTTGTCTAGATATTGCCGCATTCGTTTGTACATCAGGTGCTCGAAAACCTTGCTAAGAACCGGTAAAGTAGAAATCGGTCTGTAATTCTTGACTTCTAATTTATGTCCATTTTTGTAAATTGGGACTACTCTCGCATATTTTAGGGACTCTTTTGCGCTTGCTCGACGCAGTTTTCCAATTAGGGTATTTTTAAAGTTATTATACACGTTGTAATTTAGAAGCCCCAATTTATATTGCCTAAAAAGATAATACTTGCCATGTATTAGTGACAAAATTCAAATCCCAAGACTTGATTTAACTACAAACTACCTAACGGACTTCGAGTTCACAAAACTAAGCATTGAACTAGCCATTGATGAACTTAGTGGCAACAGTGCAGCCTGCCGTATCAGCACTTGACTTTAGAATACAAATATTGGGTGATTTCCACCCAGCATTTAACGACTCGCGCAATTAGTTAGATTAGTTTTCTTTCTCAGTCACTCTTTTCAGCATTGATATTTTAGTTCCGATGAACTCGTTCGAGGGGAAATGACACATAAGGCGTTATACTTTACAGGTCTTTTGTACTTTTTGATGAGTTTCGATTGCAACTATGAGTTTCTAATTCAACAAATTGGGTATTTTTCACCGCGGGGTTCGTATTGGTGTCACTCAGACATCTGGCGTATCCATATTTAACGGTTGGTGCAAAATTTCATCTAGGAAACGCAATCCAATTATTTTAAACTTATACGAATCTTCAGTCTTAGAAATTGAATTTGCCACAGTTGACGGAATTGGAATAGTTTCAGGCTGATTCTTTCGTGATTAACGTCTGAAACTCGATGCAAAGGTGACAAATCCAATGCTCAATGCTGAAGTTTTGGACATTATAAGTCTAATTTGACGTAGATTATGTGCCTGGAGTGGGCCAAACGCCCCAGCATTCATGTAACTCCTTCAATAACAAAAGTTTAGAAAGGGATACCAACCAAAGCGCACATTATGAACAAGCCCCTTGAGACCGTCAGAACCTGCAATGTGTACCTAATAATAGATAATTGGCACCTTAACCGCAGCAGAACAGCAATCTCGATCCACTTTTAGTTTAGCTACAGTTATGTTACGCGTGCTTACTGCTCCTTTCCTCACCAGCAATCTAATTTTAAATAATAGCTTCTGAAGAAACAGTCAACAGCGAAGAGCTTAGCGAGGTGCCTGCCGCACGTTGCAGGGCGGTACCTCCCTGCAGAACAACGGTACGACACATCATCGCTACCTATCAGTGTTCCACCGATTTCCGGAGGTCGAGACAACTTACATAATTTTTTTTTTGCAGCTGCTGATCTCCGTTAAACGCCTACAGCATTGGCAACGCATCAATAAAGTGCTGTGAGCAAGTTTAAAAGTCAGTGAATGTAATTTCGCTGAAATCTGAACAGCTTTGTTTTTTACAGCTTTAAACATGTCGAGTTTCGTGCCAAAGACAGAGTTTTTACGGGAATTTCATGTAACTACTTCATTCAAAATTAGAGACACAGTTAAGAGTGCATAACTCCACCAAGCAAAGCGTGTTAACCAAATAAGCAAAGTCGTCCTTTGTCCATGATTTGTTTTTGAACATCACCAAAATTTGATCAACTGTTCTTCGTCTGTTACATTCCTAGCGGTTCCTACAAATTTCTTTACGATCCATCCATAAATTTTTGAGCTATGCGCTGACAAATACGTAGAGAAACACACAAACGGACAATAAGATAATTATAATCAGCAAAACCTGATTATTTGTTTTCTGTAATATTTCTTGTAGTTCTTGCAAATTTAGCATAGATCAGTTCATAACTACCTGAGTTATGTACTGACAATTAGAACAACATACATAGAGACAAATAGACGAATAAATCATCACAAAAGCTTGGCTAATTACAGTATTGTTTCTCGTAACATCCTTAACATTTCCTGCAAATTTTATGATGATCCATGTATTACTTTCTGAGTTGTGTTGTCAAGAAAAACCAGGTAGACAAACAAACGATCAAACGGTTGAACGTATATTCACAAAAGTTAAAATTTCTGTAAATACAGTGAAAATCCATCAATAACATTCTTACCTTATCTTGGTGACAGACAGACAAATGGACAAAGAGACAGATAGACAAACTCCAAACAATAACATAGCCTCCTCGACGGAACTAATAAGTTTACAGATAAAGCACACAAAAATCTTGTTAAAACTTGAGGTTATAATGCTTTTCTTCGAATAAGCGTGAAGAATTGGGTCAGATGCTTCAAAAATAATGTTTTTAATGTTAAAGATTAAAAGCACCTTGGTGCATGGAAGTTTCTCCTTTGCATTTGGTGGGGTCACTTGGATAACGTTTATTCTGAGTTGTTCAAACCGAACGAAACGTTTCCATCACGATAGATCGCCATCGACGACTGCTGACGTGTTTGAATAGAACATGAAAAGGAAAACGGCCGCTATAGCAACTGAGACACGACAACGTGATTTTGCAACTTGGCAATGCTACGAGGCGTGTTGCAAAAACGGCACATAGTTTCTTGGAAACACGTAAATTGGCAGTTCTAGCCGGTCGCCGCATTCACCAGACATTACCCCGTCCGTTTATCACTTGTTCCGCTCGGGAACACTTTGGCCTGGCTGACCGGCACTTCCTTATTATGAAGATTACAAAAAATATTCGAAGACTCATTGATAGTCTCAAGTGACTTGTCGCTTTTCCTAAATGGGATTCATATGCTGCCGTCAAGATGATAAAATGTAGTGACTATAGCGGTTGTCAATAATTTCAATTGTAACTAATTACCTCCGCCAAGGACAATGGCAAGGAGGTAATTAGTTGCCAATAAAACATTACTTAAAAAACAATCAACCCTGAACATATTAAAGATCCTGACACATCTACTTAGTTGCAAAACTGGCAAGACTCTTACTATCGATGACACTCTCTGCTGTAAGAACAATAATCGAACATAACAACACATTCACTGACACTTTATGGATCAAACGTTTGTGCCTTACGACAGAAGTCAAATCTCAGGGTTGGTACCTACCAGTTAATTATGACAAAAGGCTAGCAGAGCAGCAAAATTACTGGAGCACAAGCCAATGACTACATAAACAAGCAGCTGACAATTAGTAATGCAGACGACTGCACTAAATATCAGAAAGCAGTTCGCATAAATGGTTTCAATTAATTAGGACCGAAGACAAGTTGCAAAGCTCTTGGAGTACATGTTCAGCATCGCGGCAGAAGAACAGTGTGAGAAGAGTGCCCGTCGGTAGTCGCCCTTATCAATGCCCATGATGTACCCCCAGTGCGGGTCGCAACCCAAGGCACCCTGATCACCGTCGTGAGCAGCCCCGAGGTTGTGGGCAACCATGTGAGCCGAACCTCTATAGCCGAAGAAATTTCCGTTGTCCTCAGCAACCCCCGAGTTGCGGGCGAAAGTTGAACTTGAGACACATACTTGCCCATAATATAGGACTTGACCGATGTAACCTGTCTCCTGCGCACCGTTGATGGTGAGGTAAAAGTCCCTGCCAGTCGTCAAGTGGGCGACATCAAAGCTGTCGCGGAACTGAGACACGTATTGGGCAAATCTGTCCGCAGAAGTATCCATTCGGGCTCTCGTGCTGCTACCACCTTTATCTAAAAGGACGTTGTCAACAGAAGCCGAAGATGAATAAATAATGCTTTTGAGACGCATCCGAATCCTACCTCCTCGTATAAGTTTGAAGGCCCTATCAACACGGGTCCAATACGCTTGAAGATAATTTTCCACATCACTGGCTGAGCCGCCAACCGTAAAGTAGAGCTTGCTGTCAATTACTGACAAGATGTCGACATAATACGTAACCGATACACCTAACCTGACAAGTGGTAGCTGCAAGTTTTCCTTAGTCTTATTCCTGTTTCCGCAGAAATTTTCCAAATCCTGAGCAGACAAACTGGAAGCAAAATACTGAGCGCCTTCGAAGGAGATAGAAAACGAGTCTCCAACTACGCCCACCAGCTTGTTGTCATCATTAAAGTACATTGTGGAGGAGCCATCTTCACTTTCGAAGAGGTAGTTTTTGAGCCTAGATGATTCGACAGGTTCAACAACAATCGCGCCATTGTCATCCTCAGTCAAGCGTTCGACGGTGACAGCCGGAGTCTCCCTCCTCTTGAGTGTCAAATGATGAGTTTGGCCTAGCGCGTCAATACTGACGGCCAACTCGGAGTCCGACGATCGTTCCTGGTGGATTTTTACAGTCGCTGGACTTCGTACAATCGGAGTATCTTGGGCTGTAGACACCACTACAACTGCCAGAAGACACGCTGCGAAAGTTGTTACACCTAACGGCATGCTGAACTTTGTACCGCACGTTCCGCGAAGTTTTCTGCTGAATGTGAAGTGAACTGTTTTCGACAGATCTAGTGGTGCGGTTCTGGCGATCAAAACTTCATCCCAGTCTTTTATGTATTTCGTTAGCATAAAACTAGGTCAGTTGCAAGAAACATGTGATGCTTTTTAACCATGTAGTGGTTATATTTTCCAATCAAAACGCTATTCAGAATTTATTGCATTGACAGCCAACGAAAAGAAATCCATTACGTGTTTTGAAAACTTTATTTCAAAGTTAATTGAGGCAATCAATCGCGGCTTTTCAAAAATACACACCCTGTCATCACTGAAATTGTTTTCATTCTCTGAACGTTAAATTTTTTGTGAATGCATGACGAACTGCTGTCGCTAAGTAATCTTTTCAAATAATACTGTTAGGAGAGGAGAATTTCGTTTCTTTTATATCCATGGTACATGTCCATCACTGATTCATCGAAGCGAAACAANCTGAACGTTAAATTTTTTGTGAATGCATGACGAACTGCTGTCGCTAAGTAATCTTTTCAAATAATACTGTTAGGAGAGGAGAATTTCGTTTCTTTTATATCCATGGTACATGTCCATCACTGATTCATCGAAGCGAAACAACGTAAGTGGGTCACTGTTGGAGCGACGATTTTGCTTTGCGTTTCTGGAACTCGCTCGAGTGTCGAGGAGTGCTTTTAGTATGGGAAAGCGCCTCGCCTGACTTCCCTCCGAGCTCTGAAACTGGAATAGAAGCAACCAAACGACATTTTAATGTTGTTTTTTGCATTGACATTTATTTCAAACATCAAGCGTTAATAATGAACAAGTTATCTAAACAACTTAAAGCCTCGTCCTCATGATACCACCGTACGTACAAAGGGCTGATTATTATCTCAGACACCCCCGAATTCTTTACTCACATTTGTCGTTCTGCTCTAAATAATCTCTTGTCCTTTTCCTTCATCCTCAATTTAAGCTCAACAACGAGCAAGCAAGTTTTGACGTAAATAAAGTGAAATTCATATCTTAATCAGTGCTACTGTTGAGAAGTTATTTCAGTCGTCGTCAGTAAATACATTTAAACTCTGGCCACATTGCAGAATTTTAAAAGTCCATTATATCGGTACAAAGGTCACGTTGCTGACATCTTTGATACTCTGGATTCCTCAAATGAACAATGAACCGGATCAACAGTCTAGGTTTGTCAAGTGCTAGAATGATTGAAGAATAACTAAGTTTCCGGCGTTGACTACATCCCTCTGAGTCCTACAAATATAAACCCTTATAGGGGGGGCGGATAGTGGAAAAGTCATGCATTTGATGATACAAGCACCAAATTAGCAGGATAACTCCTTAAGGTATACCGAACAGATCTGTTCGACTAGCCACGAAAAATTTAAGATGGCGGCTGTTTTCAAGATGGTCGCCAACTTTTTTGTTTTAACTTACACTGACGCCTTAGCTCACTCCGACACGGAGACGTATTGACATGACACGTCAGAGTACTGCTAAAGCTCGGTAAATATTTTTGTGGTATATGTTATAAACTACGTTGTAAATTGAAAACAACGTGCATTTTTGTGTTCTAATGACAAATTTTATTTTAATACAAGATTCGAAACACTAGCCAATGTAGGATATAACTGGGCAGCTCATCCGTTACCCACATGGGAAACACCACATGTTACCCATATTGAGGAACCCCTTATGGATGGGATGTGGAAAGACCCACTGAATTGCTAATATGGGATACAGCTGGAAAGTCCATTCATAACCCATGTGGGAATAACCATACATGCCTGCCACAATGGGAAAACCCAGAGGGACCCGCATGGGCCTCATGTGAGAATACCCACTATATTGCTAATGTGGGATTTTGCTGGTGAACCTGTCCGTTACCCATGTGGGAAACACATAGAAGGAAAAAGTAGGAATTCTGGAAGGAAAATTGAGCGCGAAAGACAAAGTTGTTTTCTTTGAGCTTCATGAACTCGCAAATCGGAATATTTTGATATAAATGGCCACGGGTTGCACTGTTCAACACTATGAGTGCTTGATGCACTTTAAAATTCTACTTCAGTATTTTCAACTGCATCAGTTTCAATTTCTGTTAGAGTTGCTTCACTTGTAGATTTTTTGTAGTAAATTTATCTATTGCTTTGCAGTAAATGGCAATTTAAAACGAGCAGAAACCTGAGAAACATTACCTAACGACGCCAACCATATCATACGGCTCTGCAAGCGAAACTGAGCGCAGTGAGCGGTACTCTTGCTTGCGGTAGTTGACTTCAACTTGACCAGCCAGTAGCGCATCACCAAACGGAACACGTATGATACTCGTTCCATACGCGTTCATTCTTTATTAGAAATTTATGAGTTATGAGTCGGTATGGTTTGACGTCACTAAGTGTTGAGTCTTATTGTTTTTTTATTATCAATATTATTTTCATACGTCTTAAAACATGACTTTATTACGTTGTTATTGATCATCATGGGTATATAATTATTGACCCTTTCACCCATTCAAATTGATACATGTGAAATGTGTTTCCTCACACATTGATTCGTCCTGAATCAGAAAATCATAACTGCCCTTTGAGGAAAACGTCCACTTTTCGAGATATATGACTTTGAAGTTCTATTTTTACCTCCGCCAAGGAAGTTATGTTTTTCGTCGGGTTTGTCTGTCTGTTATTCTGTCTGTCACCAAGATAACTCGAAAAGTCATGGACGGATTTAGACGAAATTTACTGGGATTGTTCGGTAGGAGGAACAGTTGATTAACATTTGGTGAAGATCCGTCCATCCGTTTGTTTGTTTGTTTGTCTGCCTCATTTTTCTTAATCCCACACTGAAAAACTTCAGGACGGATTTTTATGAAATTTTCATGAGTTGTTTGGTATATCATGCAGAGTTGATGACCAAATTTTTGTGATGATCTGTTTGTTCATTTGTGGGTTTGTCGCTGTGTTTGGTTTTATGCTTGTTAGTGCAATAACTCAAAAAGTTTTTGAATGGATCTTTATGAAACTTACAGGAGATGTTGGTTACGTTAAAAGACATAGATGATTAAAATTTTGTTCAGATCGGTTGGTTCGTTCGTATGTTTGACTTATGTTTATCATAATATTAGTTAGCAGCACAACTCAAAAATTGTTGAATGGATCCTTATGAAATTTACTGGAGTTGTTAGTAATGTTCAAAGACGTACATGACTAAATTTTGGTGCAGATCGGTTGGTTCAATTGTATGTTTGACTTATGTTTGTCATAATGATTGTTAGCGCAATAACGCAATAATTTAGGGATGGATCTCTAAAAAATTTATAGAAGTTGTTAGTAATGTTAAAAGATATAAATGATCAATTTTTGATACAGATCGGTTGGTTCGTTTGTATGTTTGACTTATGTTTGTCATTATGTGTGTTAGTAGCAAAACTCAAAAAGTTATGAACAGATCGTAAAAAAATAATGCAAAAACTCTTAGTACTGTTAAATGGTACAAATGATTAGGTTTAAGAGTTGATATAAAGAAAATCATGGTTTCTGAGCAAATTTGAATTTTTCGTTACCGTGGCTTTACATGGAGGAGGTATGCGCTCTCAGAGTGCTCCAGTTCCTTGTCTAATACTGAAGAAAAAAATTCGGTCGAGATTCCTCAACATCCCGAAGTCACACGCAGGTAATAGGACACATTTTAAGACGCTTCACACGAATGACACTCCGCTCTCTAATTTTCAGCTTTCGAGATATTTCACCCCGTTAAGTTACTGCTGCTTTCTTATGGGTGAAAATTCCCGGCGGCTCCTCAGTAACCTAAACTGTGTTAAGCTAACCTAAGAAAAAACTATCAAAAAAGCTTCTCAACCCACAGTGCTATCGCTGGGTATTTAGATATTTTCTCTCATAGGAAAACAATAGGAACTTCAAAGTCAAACATCTCGAAAACAAAGCATTTGCGAGCAAAATATCATTCGTACAAAACGTCTCTAAATGTGTCCTTCCACCTATATATGACATCAAAACATTGAAAATTCTCGACAGAATCCTTTTCTTTAGTATTAGATAGGGGAAAATAGAACTTCAAAGTCAAACATCTCGCGAAGTAAGCATCTCCCCTAAAAACCTTTGTGATTCCTAGATTCAGGACGTGTCAATCCATGCATCAACCCTACTGGACGAAAGGGCAAATATTAGTGCTATTTTTACTTGATCAAGACAGGTTAACATAAATTGTTATTTTAGCATTTATGTAATTTTGTTTGTATAAAAGTAGAGAAACTGTTGTAAATTAGCTCTAAAAAGTAGCGGTGCTACATATGCTAGCGCTACAGCAAATATGTAGCGGCGCTACCGCTACCGCTACAAAATGCGTAGCGGCGCTACGCCCAAGTCTGTATTATACATTGCCCACACTGGGAAAACCCATTTGTGTCTATGTGGTTCCGATATGGGAAGGCCCATGATATTATTCATATGGGGTAGCGTTGTAATGCTCATGTGGTAATCATTTGGGTTTCACTATACGATGCCCATACGAGAAGCCCTGTTGCTGTCCACCTGGGTATGAGGTATGATTACCCACCAACGCTCGTATGAGGGATACAGCTGGGAAGCCTACTTTTTACCCATGTGGAAAACACCACTCACTTCCCACGATGGGAAAGACCGCATGGGCCCCAGATGGTAAAGACATCGTAGAGCCCAGTTTGGGTATTCCCCGTTAGAGCCCAGATCATTCCCATTTGTGCCCAGCAGTTGCCCATATCCCACCTGGTGCAAATGTGGGGCCCACGCGCCATTGTTGCTCGGGTGGTCGCTAGGTTTTTGCTCATAGGAAACTAAGAACTTTCTGGTCTCATGCATGTTTCTTGATAATTGTTTAGAGTTGAAAACGTGAATCGTTCAATAAAAAAAGGTATTGTTTTATTTTTGAAACAAGCTGGTGGGAATCGTAAGTTGAAGATGTCCATTAATTCATTAGACAAAAGAAGAGTCTGTAATGACCTCCGCCAAGGAGATATGTTTTCGTCTTATTTGTCTGTCTGTATGTCTGTCATCAAGATAACTCAAAAAATTATAGATCAATTTTGACAATATTTACAGGGATTGTTTGGTCTGTTAAGAAGAACAGATGATTAACTTTTGGTGAAGATCCGTTCATCCGTTTGTTTGTTTATCTGCTTCATTTTTCTCAATGCTATAACTCAAAAAGTTATGGACGGGTTTTTATCAAATTAACATGCATGAGTCGTTAGGTACATTATGAAGAGTGAATGACCATATTTTGGTAACGATCCGTTTGTTTATTCGTTCGTTTGTCACTGTTTGTAATTTTTGCTTGTTAGCACAATAAATAAAAAAATAATGAATGCATCTGTATGAAATTTATAGGAGTTATTAATAAGGTTAATGGGCATAACTGATCAAATTTTGGTGCAGATCGGTTCGTTCGTTTATATGTTTGACTCATGTTTGTCATAATGCTTGTTAGCAGCATAACTCAAAAAGTAAACAACGGATATTCAAAAAAATTACTGAAGCTCTTAACACAATTAGAGGGCACAAATGATTAGATTTTGGTGTTGATAAAGAGAAAATCATAGTCTCAGAACAAATTTTGATTTTTCGCAACCGTTGCCTTGCTTGGCGGAGGTATGCGCACTCAGAGTGCTCTAGTTCTGCTTTGGTATAGATCTTCTATTAATAGGACTTTCCAGATATACTGTGGGCTCTCCGGTGATTCGAGCGCTATCCAAATGTCTTCGGCCGGAAGCATCAAGTAAGGACATAGACGGGAGGATAAGGGTAATACTTTATACTTGGAATTTCTTCCGCAGAGACTCTGCTATACGAGGGCGAGAGCTATCTCTCTCTTGATGACGTCAGCGGAGTCGAGAGCTAACGATAAAGGAACGTCGCTCTCAATGTCGTAATGGTCAATGTGGAATGGTAATGGTTTATATAACATTTCTCAGGGAGGGTGCGGGTGTGCACAATGGCGTTGCTCTGATCGCCTTAGTAATAGTTTTTTTTCCCCGACGCAAATTGAGTGTTGAATCATAGAGTCATGAATTTTTTATCATTTCCAATTTGGGAAATTCAACAAATAAAATGTGAAAAAATTGAAAAGTCCAGACTATACCGCTCATAAGAGCGAAAAACGCCTGTGCGACTTCGCAAAAAGCAGTGAAAATCTCGCTGCAGCGTCCACACTGTTATACGGCACAATGTAGTGACGCTTGAAAAGTTAATACGTCTGACTTGAAAAGTAACTCCAACAATTATTGTCAAGTAAGTTGTCAAGATGGGGTTACTGGACAATTTTCTGTTCTCATACGTAGTGCAAAGTGTTCGAACATTTAATTTTGTGCCTTAACACGACTGCCTGTCACACATGAAAAGTCGATAAAATGTTTACCGTCGACTCCGTTTTGTTCATAAGTGTCACTACTGTAGTAAAGTTTCATATTTCTAGTCAAATTTACATTGATTTAGAACTGAGAGAAGCTTCAGGCTTTTAAATATCTGTAAACAAACAATAAACGCTTATTGAACGCCTAATTTATTCGTTTCGTGTGAAAATATCGAGCAAGTTGGACGCTTGCGAAAACGGGCAAAGCAGCTATTTGACAACGAAAATTCGCAGCGATCAGCGAAAACGCTTTAGTGTGGACAGATTTTTGCAATAGTCTGGACGGAGCTTAAGGGGGGCCGCCTGGGTAAATAACTAATTCAAAAAATATGAAACAGAATTCAACGAAATTTTAGAATCAAATGTATTGCTTTTGGAATAACTCACATAACAAATTTCAGTTGATTCGTTGTATAAATTGTTAAGATAATTGAATTTTTGTAAAAAAAACTATAAATATACATTTTGATATATCTCAGGCATTTTTTAATTTTTTTTTTTTCATTTTCTTCCAGGCTAATATAACTTACACATATAAAGGCTTGGACGACGAATTTTTGCAAAAAAATCAGAACTTTTCAATTTATGAATATATATACATGTTACCACATTTTTTCTACTATCATAATAAATGTTCATATAAAAAATTTTAAAATTGGCAAACATCCTCTTGTAAATTGAGACAATTCATTGCTGTGCATAATAAAACAAACCGGAAGAAAATCGGGTGAATGGTTGCCAAGATATATCACAACTATGATAAAAATCTTGAAATGGTAGAAATGCGATTTCAAAGAAGGGACCCTATACGTGCACACTCTGTTTGCTACAATGAGTTATCATGAGCGAACAACCGCTAAAAAAATATACTTACCAACTGATGTATGAAACGTCAGTGTCCACCGGGCTCGTATATGAGCCTCAGAAGTTCCCCTTCTTATAGCGCCCATGTTATGTTGTCACGCAGCATTGTCACCCTGCGCGCGCATCTCTCTGAGTCTCCCTTCCCCGTTTAGACGCGAGATGTCACTTTTGCTTCACAACTATGATATCCTACATATGTCTAGATTATTTTGGGATGATGAAAAAAAAATCGAATATTTTAACCCAAACTACCCCGACGGTTCCCTTAAAGGCATCCCCTTCCCTGAGCTGAGCTCCAATAAGACCTTGACCACCTCATGGAGTGGAGCATCTGGAATGGCAAATGGGCTTTAATGTCGATAAATGCTCAGTAATGCACGTAGAGCTGGTGTACCCTTCAACCATATTGAAAACTATTATTATTATTAAAACTTCACGCTTGAGCTCCCACGGACAGGTAATACAACCCAAATGAAGCATTTGCAACACCGGGAAGCCCAAAACGCTGCTAAAGGAAATCCAGCAAAA
>LQNS02277217.1:11095344-11105911 GCA_001587735.2 Parhyale hawaiensis
ACTGCCGGTAAGCACAGAATCCGCGCCGGACATAGACGGCCATTCCACGGAATCCAGGCTCCGATCCCCACAGCCTGCGAAAAGGGGACTGAAAACCCGCCAAAGCAAGCTCAGCGTCTAGAGCACTCTGAGAGCGCGTTCCTCCGCCAAGTGAGGCAAAGGTAGAAAAAAATTCAAATTGGCTCTAAAACCATAATTTTCTTCGTATAAACTCCAAAATCTAATAATTTGTGCCTTTTTATATTAATAACAGTTTGTTAAATTTTTGTGAAGATCCGTTCATAACTTTTTGAGTTATACTGTTAACAAACGTTATGACAAACATAGGTCAAACATACAAAGGAACAAACCGATCTGCACCAAAATTTGATCATTTATGTTTTTTAACATTAAAAACAACCCCTAGAAATTTCATAAAGATCCATTCATTATTTTTTTAGTTATTGTGGTAACAAGCATAAAATGAAAAACCGTGACAAACGAACGAACGGATCATTACCAAAATTTCGTCATTTACTCTTTGTTATATACCTAACAACTCATGTTAATTTCATAAAAATCCATCCACAACTTTTTGAGTTATGGCATTGAGAAAACTGATTCAGACAAACAAACAAACGGATGGACATATCTCCACCAAAAGTTAATCATTTGTTTCTCCTAACATACCTAACAATCCATGTAAATTTCAATCAAATCGGCTCAAAACTTTTTGAGTTATTTTGGTGACAGACAAATAGACCAACAGACAGACAAACACGACGAAAACATAACCTCCTTGGCGGAGGTAAATATCTGTTTATTTCAGATCATAGACCACACCATACCTTGAATGCCCATTGAAATCGGTCCTTATGCCAATAAGCCCCGCATACTTTCAATCGTTTTCTCTATCTAATTTAACTCTGTAGTAATCTATGTTTCAAATATAGAGGCGAAAGAATTTGTGTCTATTGGGAGTGAGCGTCACTATAGGCCAGGGGGTGGGCAAACTACACAGCCCGCGGGCGACATCCAGCCCGTTAGTTTTTTAATCTGGTCCGCTGAAGATTTTGGGTTCTTCTTTACACTTGTATCAGCTAATTTTAAGCACTTATATGAATAAACTTGTTCTAAATTTGCTTACCTGCGACAAAAAATGCTACTCTTTTGTTTTTGTTTAAGAATCAATGGATGTATTAACATTGTATTTATATTATCTGTTTATGTTTGACATGTTTGCATAGGGTCCTGGCCCGGCCTGCCGGTCAATTCTTATAAGAATATGCGCCCTGCTATAGGCGTTTGAGTAGTCAACAACTGCGCAGAATAGTCAGGACATGGGTAGCAATTCAAAGTGAAATCTGCTGCCTATTGCAATCACCTCAAAGAATATATGGCGTTCCGGATAGATGATATCTCTTTTGCACAGCTACGGAATTGCGGTCTTATGCGTGACAACACTTCAACCCGCTCTACCGCCGTTATCAGAACAGTTGCAACCGTCTAGGACATTCAAATTGATAAGTTGATGAGATAGCTGCTTTGTCTTTCATGGTTTAAGCTAAAACGGAAGCTTGAGGGCTATCATGAAAAGATACATTTCTGCCGATTGTGGCTCATATAAGTTTAAAGTACAGTAGCAAAACCAGTCCTACCTGCCACTATTATGAAATCGGCTGATTCCATGAGCACGAGATTTTTTAATGGTGTCCATGAGAGCAAATAATGAAGTTGTTCCTTAAATCTATACTGTTTTTACCTCCGCCAAAGAGGTCAGGTCTTCGTCGTGCTTAACTTTCACCAAGATACTTCAAAAAGTTCAGGACGGTTTTTGACGAAATTTACAGGGATTGCTAGTATGTTAGGAGGAATAGATGATTAAATTTTGATGAAGGTCCGTTAATCTATTTGTTTGTCTGTTTCATTTTTTCCTATTGCCATAACTCAAAAAGACATTGACGAACTTTTATGAAATTTACATGAGCTGTTAGGTATTTCACGAAGAGTAAATGACCAAATTTTTGTGATGATCTGTTTATTTGTACGTTCGGTAGTTTATCGCTGTTTCTTATATGATGCTTGTTCTCACTATAACTCAAAAAGTCATGAATGTATCTTTATGAAGTTTACAACTAAGAGTTGTTAGTAATGTTAAAAGACATAAATGATAGAATTTTGGTGACGATCGGTTGATCTATTTGTGAGTTCGACTAATGTTTGTCAAAATGTTTGTTAGCAGCATAACTAAAAAAATTATAAACGAATGTCTAGGAAAATTACGGCAATTGTTAGTACTGTTAAAAGACACAAATGATTAGCTTTTGGCGTTGATACAAAGAAAATCATAGTTTCAGAACCAATTTGAATTTTTCGTTACCGTTGCCCTGCTTGGCGGAGGTGCGCGCTCTCACAGTGCTCTAATTCCAACTATGTATGTGCTTAATACTCAGGTAAATGAACATTATTTTGTATGTTTATTTCTTAATTACTTAAGCAGAGGTAAACATCTTGTCGGCTTTTATCAACAAGTTATTGCCGCTAGTTAGCCAGAATGGATTGTCTTCAATACATATTATAAATACTATAAATATATATTTTTGTTTAGGTCAAACTTTTACCAACGACGTCGCCGTTACGTGTCAAATTAACTATAAAAATATTTCAAAAATTTATATAGTGCGTGCTGAGAAATTTTTCTTATCGTTATCAGGAATGGTTTGAGTATAAAATAAAACACAAAGGTTGATAAAAGAGCTAGCTAAGCGCAATTTGCGTTACATATAAAATATTTATGGCTTACGCTAAGCGCCAAAGATACAGTATGTGTTTTTGCTTTTGCGCTCTGCGTTTTAGGTCCGCAGAAGAACAAATTTTGCCATATTTTTGCTATTTCCGAAATGTAATGGAGATCTTGTGCAGAGGTACAGAGCGAGTTTCGTCACATGGAGATGTAATACTACAGGTACTTAGCATTAAGTACGCAGGTACTGCTTACTAAAACACAAGTGTTGCCCAGCAAATGTATTTTAATATCAATAGTACCTAGAGCACTCCGAGAGTGCATACCTCCGCCAAGCAAGACAGCGGTAACGAAAAAGTTCAGATCGGCTCTGAAACACATGATTTTCTTTCTGTCAACACCAAAATCTGATCACTTGTGCCTTTTGATGATATTAACAGTGTCTGTAATTCTCTTGGAGATCCGCTCATAACTTTTTGAGTTACGCTGCTATAGCAGACATTTTAATAAACATAAGTCAAACACACAAACGGACCTACCGATCATCACCAAAATTTAATCAATTATGTATTTTACCATGACTAGCAATTCCTGAAAATTTCATAAAGATACATCCATAATTTGTTAGTTACTGCGCTAACAAACATTTTAACAAACATTAGTCAAACACACAAACGGAGGTATCGATCATCATCAATATATAATCAATTATGTTTTTTTTAATTATTACTAAGAATTCTTTACAATTTCATGAAGATCCGTTCATAATTCGTTGGTTTCTATTACTGACAAAAAAAAATGTAGTGGTATAACAAACAAACGGACGAACAGATCTTCGCAAAAAATTGATCATTTGCTTCATGTAACAATACTAACAATTCATGCACATTTCATGAAGATCCGTTCATAACTTATTTAGTTATGTTACAAAGAAAAAAGAGGCCGACAAATAAACAGTTGAACGGATCTTTACCAAAAGGAAATTTTCTGTTTCTCGCATCATGTCTAAGAATCCTTCTAAATGTCATAAAGATCCACCCATAACTTTTTCAGTCATCTTGGTGACGGACAAAGGGACCAACAAACAAACAAACAAACAAACAAATAAACTGGGCTAAAATATAACCTGCTTGGCGGAGTTAATAATGCAGGAGTGCAACCATGCACGTGGATCTTGTTAGTGCTAGAATTCTCTCCAAGAAAAGCAAGCAGGATCCTGAAATTATATTTGTTACAGAATTGTGTCTACATAGACCCTGTCTGTGATTGTTTCCTATCCGGTACTTCGTAGAGTTATTTTGTAATCTATTTATTACACTTCATCGTGATGTATTTGGCTTGCTTCACTTATATAAGATAAGTTTGAATCTTCTGAAAAAATGATTTAAACAGTGTACGTTTTATGTAGGCTAGCATAGATTTTCCTAAAGTTTTAAGGCTGGACTTACGGTCTCGGGATTACGCGCTAGAATTCTGCGTTTTTGCTCTTCCGCTTTAAAAGATTTTGCGCTTTGTGGAATCGATTAAAAATCGGGCTCTTACGTTCTGCATTTTAAGGAAAACTTCGCCCTCGATCACCTCCCATGAAACTGAAACCCCCCCGATGTATGGACCATCCCATCCAGCTATTCATTTTTAACAACACATATCTACATAAAATTAAACGGCAATCTGTATATGCCATCTTTACGCATTGGGCTCGCTTTTCTTAACGATTATGAACAGCCTCTGATTTGACTCTTTTCGATTTATGTTTTACAGCATCATACTTCCTGAAGCTTACATTGGGCAAATCTTGCGATGAATTAGAGCTTGTGACGAGCTTGGTCTGGACTGGAATAGTGTTGATAACCTTCACTGAATGGAGAGTTAGTGAACTATCTATGTGGCGTCAGGACCGTTCTGAACTAACATAAAAACGAGCCGGTTGTCACGTATCAGTGAAGTACTACGTTAGGACCACTAATAGCAGTGTCTGTAACTGATTTAACGGAGTATATGTTTGTTTTCGTATGTTGAGCGACAATCGTTTATATCAACTTTGATTTGCTCAGATTTTGGTATGCCTGACGATGGGTACAACCAAAAAAGTGTGGTTTTCTCTCAACTATGTATGAAATGTTGAAGTGCTTGGTTACAGTCTATTGCAATAATGATTTTGAGAAGTACCAAACACTTCATATAGATATGCAGATATAAACCTCTTAATTTAATTTTATATTTGGTTATACACTCATATTTATGTGTTACGCGAATATTTGGAACAACGGAATACCCTAATTTTAGATCGAAACACGTTGAGAATCGTATTGCTGTACGCGATATTCCACCCAACCTTAGAATGTAGAGCGACACACTAGCGAGTTATAGAAACCCAGAACATAATATCTCGGTTCCGGCAGTGACAAATAGTTTTATTTCGCTTCATTCAATCAGTAACGATCATGCGTCGTAGAAATAAAGGAATCAAATTTTCTTCTCGTGATGGCAATATCGCAAAAAAATTATTAACAATTTACGGTGCCGTGTGTACTACCATTGGACTCACTGGTATGAAATGCCGTGATTAATTTTGTCCTACGTTTCGTTCCGGCGCAGCAATTAAGAAAGTACTTTCGTAAAGGTTGTTTTGATTTATTCGCTCATTTCGAAGCTGTTACAGCACTGAATAGATTCTTTTGAGACAATTCAACGGCATTTTCATTCAACATGTAACTCAATTATTAGAATACTGCTTCGTGCTCCGGTGACGTGACCCAGTTCTACGATAGAAAGCTGCTATAAAAGACAGCGCCGACTGAAGCTTGCCAGAACATCACCAACAGATCCAGTGGAAACAGTTCACTTTACTCACAGCGTATAACTCAACTGAAGAAATTCGCATAAACGTCGACATGACGTCAAGTTTCTTAACTTTCGTTTTCTTTCTACTGGCGATGGCTGTGATCTCTGCTGCCCGAGTCCCGACCACGCGAAGTCCAGCAACTGTCAGATTTCATCACGAACGATCCACGGACTCAGAGCTGGTTGTCAACATTGACGCCTTTGGCCAAACTCACCAGTTGACACTCAAGAAAAAGCCTGTTCCACATGTGCCTGGAGATCGACTGTCTGAAGAAAATGGTACGATTGTGATTGTGCCTGTCGAAGTGTCTAGGAGCGATGAATACATCTATGAAAGCGAAGATGGATCCTCTATGATGTATTTCGACGATGATGACAAGCTGGTGGGTGTCGTGGGAGATTCATTAGCCATCTCCTATGAGGATGATGGGTATTTCGCATCAAAGCTGCCTACAGAATTATTAGCGGCATCGTGTGCAAATTCTAAATCTGCTCCTAGCTTCAAGTTCGCTGATTACCGGCGAAAATTAGCTGCTGAAACCAGGTCGATTTCATACGTTGTTGACGTAACGTCGGTCGTTGACAGTGTGATTTACGGAAGGCACCGCAACAGCATTCTTTCGTATCTCCGCATCTATTGGAGCCTAGTTAACCGCTTGTTTCAAACCGTGCAACTTGGGAGTATTTACATCAATTTCTCCAGGTTCGCCTTTGCAACTTCCACCAGCGAGGATAGCATTTTAATGGATGCCAGCAGTCATTTGTCTAATGTCGTCACATCCGTGAATAAGTTCGCCAATTATGCCGCTCAATATCGAGGCACTTTTGATGTTGCCCACTTGACTTCAGGTCGAAACTTTTACCGCAGATTAAATAATGGAAATGCGGATTTCACTGTGATTGGCCAAGTGCCTGACATTGGTCTGGTATGCGTCTCGACCACCACGTATGCCTGGAACTCAGGGGTAGCGGAAGATGACGGCAACTACAGCGGTTTTATCACTTCCGCCCATGAAATCGGCCACAATCTCGGAGCTTACCACGACGGGTCATCGCCCCCTCAGTGTCACCAGAATCTCGAATACATCATGAGCCCTACCTTAACCCCTAGCAACCGCCAGAGCTTCTCGATTTGTTCTTCCATCTTTATGCTGAACATTTACCTCTCTTCCTCGGCCTACTGTCTGGGGTACACCGCTTGATTTTGCAGGCCCATTGACATTCCAAATTCACAATGAGTACCAGTATTATAGCAATAGTTTGTGTGCAAATATCATGCTATTCATGGTAGATTTTATTAATAAGTATGATGGATGTTGTTTTTATTGGTATTTTGGCTTGTTATCACATGAATCTAATTTGGTGTAAAATAGACACAATAACACATATATACATGTGTTCTTATCTGGTACAGTAAAGATTTATGGTCATCTGATTTTCTTTTCACCTCATGGCGTTTGATTTTATATTTCTAACAGCATTGGGAACCAATTCATAATATTTTTAATTACCTACTTTATTTTCAAGAATATCAAAGAAAATCATATTTCCAAGTCAAATGAACTCGACCGGGACGGAGAGCAATGCTGTCCAGAAAAAAATTCGTCTTCTTATGCAAATTCAGGAATAAGTGCAGGCTTTTTGCAACATGAACATGTTATGGCAGGCAATTCCTGTCGGTACCTGGACGGGAAGACGTGCTGGGTTTGGGTAAACACGTTTCAGTGATAGACGTCAGCAACGCAAGTTCCAATACTCTGAATGAATTGTTTTTCTTCATCAGCTTCTGTTTCTGGTTGGCTTACAGCGACTACATATTTTGGTCCGCTAGGAATTGTGTGCACATATGATGACGAAATATACATTGTTGCTCAATATTTTCAGTGTATTAATGAGTAATGAACGAGCTAGCTTATCAGTTAAATTTGAAACATAAAACTATCTCAGGTACTGGATTTAGTGGTCTTCAACTTCTCACGCTTATTCCGGAACATAATTTGCTTATTTAATATTTCTTTCTCCACAGGCGGGAGGGATTATTGGATTATTATATTACAGCTTACATTAAAAATTGTGCGTACATTCATTTCTTAGTAATATTACAGCTATATACTCACATCCTCATCTACATAGCTCAGTGCCATCACATACCAAACGAGTTAACTGGACTGGCTCCGCAGTAGAGCTACCTAACAACCACCCTCGCACGAGAAGCAAAATAAGATATAATTGTTTCTACTAATATTAACATTACAGCTTGTTCACTTAAAGTAAGGTAAATGGAAAATACAGGAATTGCTTCCCGAAGAAAGATCTACATGGCTTAATACTATTTCACCTGATTGCCTAAATACTATTACATACAATTACATCCAATAGGTCGGGATAAAGAGAAACTTCTCTTACGATAAGTTTACTTCAATTTTATAAAAGGCACGACTAAACAGACTTCTTTTTATTTGCTTACCTATGGAAAACGTAGGTATTAATTTACAGTTAGTGGAATACTTTTTATTCACAGTAAAGTTAGAAAATGGATGCTAGACGCCTTAGCACTCGTATGTATGTATCACATGTGATAAAACATAAGTATATAGCATTGAGCGATATAGCTATAGTGAGATATTATACTTCAAATGGATCACAGAAAGAATAAAATATAATTTATTTTTATCATATGGATGCCGTGTCCAACGAGGTTACGGCACAGCATCCTGAGGTTTTCATTATTAAATCTAACTTAAGAATAATACCAAACACCAAGATAAAAGAGCGCTTTCATCTAGTCTGCTGAAAGTTATTGGCACGATGCCTACATATCATTAATGAGATGACAAGATAACCGTAGGCTACGCAAAGATAAAGCAAAATAGGTTTTTTGACAGTACGAAATACAGTTTGTAGGAAACAATCGGCTAGAAAAAAATCGGCCGAAAAAGTTTTTTTTATTTTTGACAGTATGAAATACAGTTTGCAGAGAACAATCGGCTAGAAAAAAATCGGCCAGGAAAGTTTTTTTTTATTTTTGACAGTATGAAATACAGTTTGCAGAGAACAATCGGCTAGAAAAAAATCGGCCAGGAAAGTTTTTTTTTTTATTTTTGACAGTATGAAATACAGTTTGCAGAAAACAACAGGCTAGGGCAAGATACAGCGAACTAGTAAACACTTCGTTTACAAGGTTTCCAAAATAGGGTTAAAAGTGAAGCGTGAAATTTAGAAGATCTAGACCAGCTAACTATTTTTCCAAGCTAGAGTGAGCGAGAAACGGACATTTATGACAAGAAGTGAAGAAATTTTGAGTCTAAAGACATAGTGCAGTTAGGATCACAGTACACATCATAATGTCAACCTAAGGTAGCTATTAGCCGCCCTTGACGCACGTAACACAAACATTTTATTTATCTTTTGCAGAAAACTGATAGATTAACCATTTAATTTCTCGCGTGGATTCGGTGCCAAGCAAATGAGCTTAGCGCCGGTGAGTATTCATTCTAATTCATAGCATTCTTAAAGCTAATGCATGGGACAAGCTAATTTGCGGATTAAGATTAGTGATTTGCGGTTTCTTATCTGATATCTGATAAAAATTGGATCAATATATGAGTAGTAGTAGAAGAATATAGTAGTAATACAGACTTGACCAGCACATCAGGGATAAAATGTGATACAATAATGCTGCTCAAATACTACACAGCCTACATTATACATAGAACATCACTATGGACTTCACTAGAGTAAAAATTAGAACAGAGATTAAACTTTCCCATTGTTAAGTAGTGATAGTAGTAGTAGTACAAATTTTACAAGCACATCAGGGATACAGTGTCCATTATTAAGATATAATAATGCTCCTCAAATACTACACAGTCTACACTATATATAGCATGTGTATTATGGACTTTATTAGAGTTCCTAACGTGAAAATGAGAACAGAGATTAAACTTTCCTATTGTTAACGCTTCCAACATACAAGTGCTATTAACGTACTGATTTCTTGACTACTCGCTCGCTAAAAATACAATCTTTTACTACAAATTTAGAAAATTTTAAGACAACGCTTCAAAAATTTAGCATGCATTATTTGAGCAATTGTTTGTCAGCAATGCTAAAATACCGTGTTAATTTGGTGTTCATCATTTGGAAACCACCAGAAAGTATCTGCAATATTTTTTATCAACTCATGAATTATGTTAATAGTATTTTAGCATAAAAAATTAAACTTAAACCAAAAGTCACCTACAACTGCCTCACAACTGATTCCTTTACTTCTTGGCTGCCAAATTTAAATTCGGGCGATTTCCTGCTTCAAAATATTTTCCCCTTTTTGTAAAAGTATTAGTTACTTGAAATTGTATCGTTCCCTGATGAATGGTAAAATAGATCTACACATACAGCTTTGTTTCTCTTTTTTAGCTTATGTAAAGATCTGGGGAATGCTCAACCAACAGAACACTACTTTTCCTTCGTCATTTTCTGTTGAATGATCGTTTTCAGCAGCTAAAATACTCCAAATGGTACAGGCTCCAAATGGTAGTGGCTTCAAATGATACGGCTCTAAATGGTGCGGACTATACAGTACAGTAAGTAGCAATATGAACATTGTGCCAGTCAAGCTTTGAAAATTTACTCTACTTGAAAGCTAATAATATTTTCTTTGGCATATGAGCTACACTTGCGATATATTATAGTCTTGTGAACATTGATTAGTCAGCGTGATTGTGATTATTCCTCTTCTAACTAATATACGAGCATAGTGTCGGGGAAAGGCAAGCTAGAAGTAATACTTCATATTTTCTATGGGATACATTTTACTTTGCAAGGATACTCGAAAAGTACTTTATTTTGTATTTGAAAGTGATTTATCTTTAAAGTACTTTGACAAGAACTTTTACTCCTGACTCTCTGTAATTAATTCTCCTCGCAAGTTAGAGCATTTTCTTGTGCAATATACCTACATGCTACAACATATTATTTAACGATATGCATACCGTATTTTAT
>LQNS02277217.1:11131248-11144067 GCA_001587735.2 Parhyale hawaiensis
TACAATGTTCCGGAGATATGATTTATTGGCGTTGCAGTTTCAATAGGTACATCTAAGACGTCTTTCGCTTACGGTTGATTTAATCAAAGCTTGAACTCGTTAACCCTCGGATGACTCACACGTTGCTCACCATTGGAAGTGTTCTACCTTGTCCACAATTCAGCATGTTCCACTCGCTCCAAGTGTTCACCCTGACAAGCTAATCAACTTTCAAAGGCTACCGTATCGCTTCCATAACCTGGGTAAAGCGGCTGAAACAAAAGAATTATCTCGGAACAAATGCATTTGATTCAATGAATTGGACGGTGACGCTATTGCACTTTCACCAAATTTTTCCGACTTTGTATCTTTTACAGTTGAAAAGGAAATGCATTGTCAGATTGATAAGTGCATTGTTAGAAGTGGAGTTATAACTTCACCGATTTTTTCTGCCATTGTTCTTTTACTGTGAAATAGAAGGGCATTGCTGGTCCGACGTGCGCATTGCTTCCCGCCGATCGATTGTTTCACCAAATTTGGCACCTTTGTTCTATTTCATTGAAAGGAAAATGCGTCTCTGAAATAAAACGCACTTTGCTGGTGTGGCAGAACTTTCCGGTTGTATTGAGAGGAACAGAAACCAATTACGAGTACGTGACCAAACCACAACCTTCAAATGACTGAAATTCCTAAAAAAAAGGATGTTCGATTGGGCACTGAATTATGCCTTCGAGGCTTAGTCCGTTCGAAATCTTAGTAGTCAGGAGATTTGTCTTTGCCACTTTGAGTCATGTAGCACGTGTTAGAAATAACGCAATCACATTGAATAAGCTGAAAACTCCATTTTTAAAGTCAAAGATTGAGTTCCTGGAAGTTTCAAGAGTAACAAATAAAAAGTCAACCACTGAAACTTGAATTAATTAGTCGAAGCCAGGGCAACTGTCTGAAGATTATAAGATGAGCCTGAATGAATTATATTTTTCTGGTCAATCGAACACGTCCAAAGTTTGTGAGCTTCCGTGCGAGAATTACAGTTTTAGTACGTATTCAGATTATTGCAATATTACACCTCAGCCTGCAAATAACCTGACTTTGTAAATGTAACTTTTTGCTATTACCTCACGGGAATGGAACCACACGCAATGATAACTCTATTGCTTCTAGAATATATTATTGTATAGAAATTTAAATATATTTGTACCAATTGGTATGTAAAGATAATAAAACATAGACGTTTTTAGTCATGCATGACAATACTCGAACCAGAAACAAGCTGATCACCAAATAGTAGGAGATCGCGATTTCTCTATTATTAAAATCAAATTCACTTTATAGAGAAGGCTTAGATATAATGCAGAGACATGACATAACGCTGGTGAAAATTAATAAAAAGAAAGTCAAGAACTTGATTCAAGTCCTCATATAACAAAAAAAATGGTCTCATAACCAAATGTAGCTTTGGTTCTATTGTCATGAAAATACACAGGTGTAGAAATAACTTGTGAGCATATAATCTCGCAACACGTGAATAAACGTGAATTCGTAAAAAAATAACTTGGAACTTTTCACTAGTGAATAAAACTAGACATCAGGGTATTGTATATCCAGGTAATATTTAGAACGTCCACTAGTCGCCATGACCACGCCGCAACCTGAACTGGAACTGTACAAGATATGCGATTCTTGTGATCAGTGGATGAACGGGGGGGGGGGACGTTAGAGAACATGATAGACTGACCTGTAGACAGAGGTGGAGGCTGAAAAGGAGGGCGGAAGAATTGTGTGAACATAGGAGTTGGCGCGCTGCTGCTTGTCGCAGAACAGGAGTGTAAGGAGGACGTGGTATTATTTCTAGGCACATTATATGATACTATCTCTGAATTGGTGGGTAGTGTTTGTGGCTGAGCGGGAGAGCAACATAATTGAGTGGTGTCCATGCTAGGTAGGGCACCACTGCCTTTTTCAGAACAGAAGTCACGAAATGCAGTATTGCTACTAGTTATATTTGGTGATATTATCTGTAGGCAGATCCAATGTTCAAAGTGAAGAATTTCAGCTATTGCTCACTTCACAGTTAGTGAGATATAAAGCAGCTTGTTGAGCAGCTAACTTCTGCTGTCGCATGGCAATCGTGCGCAAAATTTCTCTTGCCCTGATCAAGTTGCCCAGCGTTTCCCTAGTTAGTGTGAGGATTTTCTCATTTGACCGTAGAATGCTGCCAATGGTCAGTATGCGTGTTGGTTTTGAGAAACTGGCGAGCGTCTTTGATACTACAGTTTCAATTAAAGTTTCACCTAATCGGATACGCGCAAAATCAAGTTTTTTCATGACGCAATGCAAAATATTATGCCATTCAGTTGCCGGGTGTGTGCGATTAGTATTTACGGGAAGGTTCGTATTTGATTCATTTTTGAAGTTGGGGCAAACTCAGTAGTCAACGAAGTACAGGGAAGGGAATAGGGGACTGTGAAGTTATAGTTCCCTCATCCGAGCTATCACTTATCGAGGCACGGCCGCCTCTCCCTGAGTTCTGACTGGTTGCTTCACCCCCACACGCAGCTGACTGAAGCGGTAAGTTAGCAGAAGGGGGGAGAGACATAGCACCTAAATCATGAGCATTATTAGCTGTTGTAGTTGAATCAGATAGCGGAGCTTCCGGCCACTGGCGGTCACCATATGATCTATCAGTCTTTGACGAATTGCATACATTGTCGGAACAGGTATAACTATTGGGATTTGCTAGATAGGCTACAGGCCCACGAGGGTGGAAATGACAATTTTGGAATACAATGAGGATTGCTAGGGATGTGTGTGGATGAATGGTTTTCACCTGAGCTGAATGAGCTGTACCGTCTGCAGTAGATAGTTTATTGATTTTTTTTTCGGCAGTAGATACTCTTTTATTTGTGGCCCTCCTAGAGTTGCGGACCTGTTTTTCGGGTAGTGCGGCGGACGTGGATTTGCTTTTGGTCGGTGTCTTGGGCTTCTGCTCTACTGAGGCAGTGACAGTTTTTGCCTGTGAGTGACATGGCTCAGCGTCATAGTTGTTTGCACGTGTGCCCACCATGTTGCTAGGTGAACAGTACTTTGGGGTAGATAGTGCAATGGAACTAGACTTATGATGAAGAGACTAAGTTTAAAGAATGTGCTTGTATGTAGCACCAAAAATGACGTAACAATTATACCATTACCAATTGTACCAATACACTGTGATATTGACTGGAGAAAAGAAGAAACTATTTTATGTTGCAGAGAGACTAAGCGAAAGAACTATGTACGTATATATGTGCAATCACCAATGAGTACAAAAGAAGTAGTTAGTGAATATTAAAATAACTATTAGTTTTACTGCATCGATGAATAGATGCTGATGGGACATCAAATTTAGAGAGAATAAAATTCTTTTCTATAAGTTTCGTGACACGATTAGCAGCATATATGCTGTACGTGAATATATACTGTATATATTTAAGCATACGGATGCGCACACTAAGTTACATATATGTATGTTACACACGAATCTATATCTATGCCTACGTGTGGCATGAGGCGAGGCATGAAACTCTTTCCAGTCTACAAAAGTATCTACTATATTGCGTATTGAAGTCCTGGACTGACTAGAGCATTATATATATATATATATTTGTAAATACTATATAAGGTATGTAATGGTATATAATATATAGTATGTAATAGTATATAAGGTATATAATTTTGCCAGAGACAGCGTTAGGGAAGTTGACGATGGTGTGGGTAACGACAGTTGGAACGAAATGACGCAAAGACTTAGTTTAAATTCCAAGTCTACCGACGATTCCTGTCACGGGGTAAAGTATGCAACTCTATACTAGCTGTAAAGTATAACTTTGTTACACAGAAACCAGTAATGAATAAGTACTAATGCATAAATTGGAAGTATGTTCGATAAAATAAAAACCACCGTAAAGAAAAAAACTCAAAATAGGAGTGCACAACCGATCTTAGAGCATTAAGTTAATATATAAACAGTCTTGTTGCCGCAAAAGGGACAAGCCTTCACGTTGTTATTCACACAAATGTCTGTTGAAATAGCTATATTAAGTAGAATAAACGCAAGCGCACACGGGGATGATTAGAGAGATCAGCAATGCTTTCGTATAAACAACGCACAGTGCCATCGAGAGAGATCATGTGTTCAGATGATCAGCACTTTGGGAATACGCAAGTTTTCTACAAGAATTTAACAAAAGCATGAGAGACCCTGTCTTCAGATTAGCCGTATATAGTTATGACATAAGTTGCAATCATACATGTATCAAAACTTCTGAAACAATATTTTGAAAAGGGTTTCACTCTTATTTTCAAAATTTTGTTATCATTACCACGTATCTGATGTGTCTGTAGAATTGTATAATAATTCAGGTTCTATGGATATTTTCCTTGATGAGCAATTTTGAAAAAGAATTTGAGATGAGAAATAGAGTTGTTTGACGTTACCATATACGTGTCCGCACAGTCGTTAGGTCACGGTTTTATTACGTCCTAGGCGTTCAGTGAAACAATGTAACTGAAATTAGACGGAAATGATCATTATATGTTCACGACTTCTTGATAAACCTTGTTAACCTTGGCATTACTGATGCATTTTTATTTACTTCATAGCACACAACATAATTTAGGGCTTTAACTTTGGAAAGAGACTAGTACTGGCGTTCTGAGGCTCAGTCGTATGTTTCACTATTTTCGAAATTGACGTTAACTTCTCTTAATTCGGAGAAGAAACAGTGTTTTCACATTGACAGCTCACAGTGAAATCTGAGGGTAAAAACGTTTTTAGATAAATAAATAAGTTTGAAAGCAACAAATAATTGGAGAATAACTTAGGACTCATTCATTTCTTGAAATGGAAATTATTTTATACTACCATTCGTCTAGGATGTCTATACAGTCCTAGGACGTGGTTTTCTTTTGTTCCCTACGTTAAGGGAAATAACGGGAATTATACGAGTAAAATCAATCATTACATATAGGTAATCATGCACCGTACTCAGAATAAGCGTTGTTAACATAGCCGTTAGTGATGCCTTAGAAACACATAATTCAAATGAGAGGGCTGGAGGAGACCTTTGCTGAGATCATAATCATACGAAATATAAGATAGGATACGCAGTCACAAACAGGTAACCTACCTAGTACAATTCAAAAACTAAAGCACTCTGAGAGCGCATACCTCCGCTAAGCGAGGCAACAGTAGTGAAAATTCAAATTGGCTCTGAAACCATGATTTTCATTGTAGCAACTTCAAAATCTAATCATTTGTGCCTTTTAATAGTAATAACAGTTTGAGGAATTTTCTTGAAGATCCGTTCATAACTTCATGAGTTATGCTGCTAACAAACCTTGTGACTTACATGAGTCAAACATACAAACGAACGAACCGATTTGCACCAAATTTAAACATTTATTTATTTAAATATTACTAACATCCCCTATGAATTTCATAAAGATCCATTCATTATTTTTTTATTTATTGTGCTAACAAGCATAAAATTAAAAATAGTGATAAACAAGCAAACAGATCATTACAAAAATTTGGTCATATACTCTTCGTTATATACCTAACAACTCATGTGAATTTCATAGAAATCCGTTTATAACTTTTTGAGTTATGGCATTGAGAAAAATGAGGTAGACAAACAAACGGATGGACGGATTTTCACCAAAAGTTAATCATCTATTCCTGCTAACATGCTCAACAATCCCTCGACATTTCTTTCCAATCGGTTCATGACTGTTTGAGTTATATTGGTGACAGACAGAGAGAAAGACAAACAGACAACCACGACGAAAACATAACCTCCTTGGCGGACGTAATAACGCATTTTGCTACTACGGGAAGCCTGAAACGCTGCTAAAGAAAATCCAACAAAAAGTCATTAACAGTTGACTTTACCGCCTGCAGGCCAACACGACCGTAAGCCGATTGCCGGCAATGAATTGGTTTTGTATCAGTGATTTCAATTAGAAATACATTTATTTAATTATATGGTCTCTGTGCAGATTCCTTTTCTGGGAAGGGTCGATGTGTCTGTCAGCGGCTCCTCACCTTCCTGTAGACAAGCAAGTCACCAAGAACAGCTGGCAGTCAAGCTGTAATACCTACCAGGATTGTCAGAGTTTGAGTGAAAACTATGATAACTAGAGCACAAACAAATGACAAAACTCAATGTCGAATAGTTAAATTTTACTTCTAAGACAAAAACAAGCCTTTACAGAAATAAATCACATTACTGAAGTAGTATACTCAGGTGGAACAAGGAACTCTTTAATAAAAATCCAGTTTCGAGTTTACGTACACTCGGATAGAAGAGATTCAGTTCTGAAAGACAGCTTAGCCATAGTATGATAACTTTCGAACGTATACATTTCTGTCAAAATAATAGCAGAAATTGTATCAACATTTCCATCATTGAAGCCACCGGCCGCAATTCTTCAAATGAAAATACAGTGCATAACAGTACAACAATTGCATTAGCCTCAGTTATTAGGTATATTGAAATAATAACTAGACTGCCCGTGACTCGTTGAATCACCATATTCCTTGCTTCTCTGAGAAATAGTCGACACTCTACCTATAAGCCATGATAAATTTATATATATATATATATCCTGACTCGATTCTTTGTATTTATTCTATTTAAACACAAGGGTGGACGGAGAGCCCCCTGTCTGGATGATACCAGGTGTTGACGGGACGAGAAACTGTGTGATATATATATATATATGTATTAGCAAATTTAGTTCGCAACCCATCCCTAAGGCACAATTCGCTAAAATGATGACTCCTTTAAGCATAATTTATTTGTCTACTATTTCTTTATTTTCCTAATACTCTCTAAAATGTCGTTATTTAAAGATTTTAAAAATTGCTCTGCATTTAAAATATGACTGTTTATGCCAATATACGGCTTGGTGCCATCAGATAAAATGGATTAAAATGTTATAGTCAGCGAGCTCGGCTTTCGGCGTGTTTACAGATATCAAAGTACAACTGCTAAAAGGGAATTATTACTTCTTCTCCAGCAGTGTTTAAAATAGAGTTAAGGCTCGGCGGCTTGATGTCCCGAAGTAGGTGCAGATTAGAATACTTAGATTGCATCTAGCTCAAACGCTTTGTCCTACTAAGTACCACAAAGGCATCTGTATAACGATGGTTTTTCCTATGTTGCTTCACCACACGCAAGCAGAGCTGCAGCTGGAGGATCAGATACACCTGGTGATGCAAGATATTAGAACAGGATAATCCGAGAGACATCATAACTCAGACATGAGGGGAGGATGTGCTTAATGGTATCTAGAATTCTGTATAGACTGTTCAAGAGAACTGAGGAAGCGAGGCAGGGCCTGCACTTATAGACATCAGTAGAGATGAATGCTGGCCTTTCATAAGCTACCGAAAAAATTATATGCCGCTGTAAGCCAGCATTCATCTCTACTGATATCTATAAATGCAGCCCCTACCTCGCTTCCTCAGTTCTCTTGAACAGTCTATGCAGAATTCTAGATGCCATTACAGCGGCATATAATTTTTTCAGTAGCTAATGAAAGTGTTGTTCGAGTTAAAACTAGAAGCAATCAGTGTAATTAATACATATATGCGCTCAATATCCAGCATAACTTAGAATTCCACCCACTATACCTTCATTACCTCGATGATACTTCGAACGAGGTCCAGGTGGCGTTATGCACGCAACCCATCTTGCGCAGAGGTGATGCTGCAGTCCGTGACCATCGGGATGGCTAACAGCGAGTTATCCCCACAGTTCACGTAGCCGCTTAAAACAGGTTTATCTGGCATTTTCAGTACGTATGCGTCCGGTAAATTTTTAAATTTCACAGTCTCTGTACCGGTGACATTTTGGATGTGACGTGGCATTTTGTTGAATAATCTCACCCCCCGAACCGCAAAACTATTAGAATACTTTGTGGCCATTGCGTCACCACCAGTTTTGTTTGGAATTCGCACGTCACAAGTGCGACCAATACGGTCTGAGTGTCTGGCCTGGATTCGTCCATTGACGTTGACAGTAATGTCTTCTAAAATTTTCCAGACACATATGATCGTAAAGCGCTCGAATCTCCTTTGAATGGAGTACATTTGAAGTTGAGCAAGTCTTTCGTGATAGTTTAAATCTTGCATGCGCCGGATTTTGGCAGTAAACGATCGCTGGATAGCCTCAAGGCGCTCTAAGTCTTTCCGTTTGCTTGGAATCCAAAGAGGTGAACAGTATTCAATCCTCGGTAGTATTAGTTGTTTCCATAAGGTGAGCATTGTATCTGCCTCTCGTGAAGAGAAAGTTCGAAGCACCCATCCGCTCCATTTCTTGCCTATAGTAACAACTCGAGCCACGTGATCTTCAAAATTGGCATTATCTTGTATTCTCACCCCTAGATCTCTTAAAATTTGCTTTCTCTCGATTTCGCTCCCATCTCGCGTCTAGTAGAACGTAGATTCAGTAAAGGAGAGCTTTTTTCCGTACCGTAATAGTTCAAATTTCGATTCGTTGAAGGTCATGTTGTTAACCGATGTCCATTGAAAGATGTTGGTTAGATCTAGTTGCACATTCCGTACGCCTGTCGTTGATTGTACCGCTGCTGATATCCGTGTGTCATTAGCGAACGATGATGGAACGGTAAACTTGCATTGATGCCCCATATCATTTATCATGATGAGGAAGAGTATTGGACCAAGCATGGTGCCTTGTGGGACTCCACTGAGTACCGGCTGTCGTTTGGACACTTTATTATTTACAATTACACTTTGGGTTCGGTTTTTCAGGAAAGCTTAGATCCATCTTAGACATTTTCCACGGATGCCCATGTTTAAGAATTTGAGTAATAATATTTCATGCTCTACTTTATCGAAGGCTTTGGCAAAATCTAAATATATTACGTCCACATTTTTGCCTTGGTATAGTAGGTCTAGAATAGAGTCATAATGCTCAAGCAACTGCGAGGTGGTTGAACGTTTATAGCGAAAGCCATAAACCAATTACCCAATTACCGAACTAACTCTATTTCCGAACAAACATCATTATTTGATAGGTGAAAATAATAATCTGATCAAATAATAACTGTTCGGAAATAGAGTTAGTCAGGCAATTGGGTAATTCCCCTATGTTATAGCTCTCAACAGGTTTTCCTCTCTTTTTTTATTTCACTAACAGTTTTATTGATTTCTATGCTAAATAATACATTTTTATGACTAGTATCTTAAATGTGGATTGGGTACATTTTAGGACAAACAGTCACTTATACAAAATATAGTCAGAAGTCTAAGAGAAAGAATCAACTTATTACATATATATACTGTAGTATATAATATAACAAAATAACTATATAACTTCACTTCGTCTGACCACCCTGCAGTGCAGGCGTGACTTTCATGGATTCACTGAAGGTCAAATGCTCTTCAGTTTGTCACGTACGCGAGTGTCAAAAATTTCCTCTCTTGTTACGATGCAAAGGTTGAATTAATGAACAGCTTTCGCTCTCTGTACAGCGTGCATATTAAAATATAATCGTTCTTTTGCTGCTGAAAAGTCCAGCAATGCAATGCGTTTACTAGCGTACGTTATTTTATTGCATCTCACTTGTGCGCCCATTGGATGCAGGGTATAGGAATAATTGAGTTTTCGACCTTGTGCACGTATCAAAGTCGTCAGTTACAGTATATTCATCTTTCGCTTGCATCAATCGCAAGGGTTCTCAAAGTAGGCGATACAGCCCTCTTTAAAGCCCATCTTTTTTTTTCACGGCGTTCGAAAACCATCATCTTAAAAAAATGAATACAACATAAATGTTTTCAAAAAATGCGCTTTTATTTATATCTGAGGAAGAAGTGAGTTTCAGTAACCCACCTGTATGTCAGGAAAAGGCACAAATGGAAAAGTCTAAGAATCAGGACTCTGTTACATCCTGAACATGTCCAATGACGCCTGCAGCTGTTGTTTGCTAAGTTGTGGACAGTAAGTTTTTGTTGCAGTTTCAGAGATACGGTAGTTTTATTTTCAATTTTGCCGTCGATATTTGCTTTCTTACACAGGTTTCAAACTTTAAAAAAGATATTTTGTGAGAGTTTTAATTTGCTGTTTAATTGATATTGACATGCTATACGCCGACTGTTAGTCTACGTCCTGTGAAAGAATTGACCATTAAAATTTAATTGTTCATGGAAATTTAATCGCTTAGTATTCTTTGCAACTGTCTACGGTATCATCTTGCTAAATGCTATAGTTTTCTACACAGCTTAGTTCTAATATACTTACTTACCTTTGGGTAATATTAAGTCTTTCGAACATTCAGTTATTTACTCATTTGCGTACATGACGCGATGTGTTGGGCAAGTTCGGTAGTTGTTATGCTCGAAGTATGATTCTGTTGTTTTCAAATATCGTAAACGCAAAAAGTGCTAAAAATCTATTGAACTAATATAATTTTATATCATCTCCTCGATGCTGACCATAAATTCATCAGTGATAACTTTAAAAAATTGTTATCTTGCCCACAAGTTGGTTTGAAATTTTCCGAATTTTCAATCACGAATCTCCGACTTTAAACAATCAAGACAGCTCTGTTGACCTTTCTCATCTACACATATTAGCGTACCCGGCTGTTAAATGAAGGAGACAAATTTGTGACATTTCTTCATTGAGTGAGTAACGCTTCCGCTCCCAACTCAAGACATCATACAAGATGAGTGCAGTCGGATTAGTTCTGTCGAGCAGTATAATCCCTCTTTCCCTTCTGGTATACAAAGTCAAGCATCACTCCGGTTATAAACTTCAGTTGCGGATCATTGATGCGCAATGTGATATCATTCCAGTCAAATTTCTTTCCTTGTGCCGTCAAAGGAAAATATTAGTTTAAGAAAAATATTATTAAAACCAAACTGTTCGGTTCTTCGCTCATCTTCGTACTTTGAAAAATATCTTACCCTTTGTTTCGTAGACAGTCTACTCCATATTATTCATCGTGAGCTTAGCAGAGAAACTTTAGATTTGGGTAAGAAACAAAAAGCAGTACTTTTAGGAACTACATACCGGAAATCAGTAGCCAATTGTGAAACTTGAATACCTTGAGAATCTTTGGTTGAATTTCAGGGGACGTTGCACACATCGACTCACGACTACAGTATATAAAATCGCAATTTCAGTTCGAGTTTACGTATTCTTTACTATTCCAGTAGTGTGATATATAAGCATAATAAAATCAGCACAATTGAAAAAATGAAGAAAAGCAACATCGTTGCTATTATTCATAATATTGACATTCAAGCAACGTACGTAATACTCCAAAACAGAAGTGATTGTCAGACGCCATTACTCTACAATGGCTCCTCCGACTAACAAAATAAAGTATCTAATCCATTAGCTTGTATAAATATTTGTTTGTTCGTCTGTGGTCGTAAGTGGTCGAAAGAGTTGAGCAATGTTAATAATATTTTTGCAGAGAGTCTGGTGGGTTGCCCTCGATGTGACCCATGCCAAAAAACTAGGATTAGCTGGCCATAAAAAATGACAGCGATGAAATTTACTCTTCACCAAAAAAAGCTAGAAGGAGTTTAGCTATGTTCATTATTTTTTTGCAGAGAGTCTGGTGGGCTATCCTCGATGTGACCCATGCCAGAGAACTAGTATTAGCCTGCCATCAAAAATGACGGAGATGAAATTTGCTCCCACCGCGGGTGATGGTCTCACGCCACAAGGCGTTATAGTTCTTTTAACTCTAACGTTATTTTTCCCTTTGGCACTTAGTAATATTTCACCAAATGCTTTTTGATAGAATGGCTCAATGGGGATGTAGCTAGTGGTACAGCAGAGAATATGGTGATTGTACTTAATTATGCACATTGCAAACTTTGCAGTAGCTCGCTCACTGGAAACGTCAGTGATTGACAATCGCTACACTTACTTACTATGACACTTCAGTGATCTGCATATGAAGTACTGGTGGTACTATAGGGCCGCCACTCGATGCGCATAGAGATCTAATTAGAGAGGCTAAGCTTGTGACCAGAGGGGGGGGGGGGCAAACTGCGAGTTATCTCCAAGCTGAATGTAAATTTTGAACGCATGCATAAAAGAGACAATTGAATAGGAGACAAATATTTGTACCTTCAAGTACATGGAAAAAATTTTATTACGCTGAGATATGAGTCCGTAGTATATGCTAAAATATGCGTTTGTACAAAATTTAATCAGGGTGCATGCATCAAATTTTCATTAATTCAACTGCATTTTTCTCTCTAAAAAGGAGATTCTAGAATGATGGATATTACTAAGTAAAACTTTTACAGAGACCGAAATCAGTAAAATATGTACTTAGATATTACTATCGCTATGAGTTCCAAGTGGCTAACATCTTACGAGAGACTAAAATTCATGCCTTTATATAAACATCAGCAAACCATAGTTTCCTTTGCATAGTGAAAAATATGAAAGTTCCAAATTTTCCAAGGACCCGAGGATTGGATTTTAGGGATTTCCCTTCTGAAATCAGGGATTAAGGAATCTTCATTTCGTACCGGGATTGAAAACCCTGATATTTCTCTTGATGATTTTGATGTAACTGCAATTCGAAACAGATACATGTGCCCGCTTGCAATACAGCTTAAGTAATGAGATAATGAAATAGAGAAATTACTTTCCGTAGATTGGTTTCAACACAAATTCTCACGAAACACTTTGTTTTTTTCTCCAAAGTTCTAAAAATACGTTTGTGTTCATCACAGATTTTATTTAAGACTAATCTTGAATAAAAACGAAAAATTGCTAAATAAAATACGACGTTTCGTCCATC
>LQNS02277217.1:11144387-11177783 GCA_001587735.2 Parhyale hawaiensis
TGCTCGTCCCGGTAATGCTTGAATATGCTGCTTGATGAGTAGCGGTGCTGTTTGCACCGCCTCTCCAGCGCGCAGGAGGTGTACCCAATGTATTGCGCGGCATTACAGCCTTGCTCTGGGCAGGTAAAGCGATACACAAATTCTCAAATAGATCAAAGGTACGGCCATCCGTCCTACTGAGCTGTTCATGCGTGCTTGTCGCTTCCCGTTTTGATCCTGCCCAGCGCGCAGCCGAAGTATCTTTTGCACTTTTGTTTACCATAATAATGTCACGTTTCTAAAGAAGCTGCTTACTGGATCAGTGACATTTAAATTGAGAGGCATATATAAAATGGAAGAGACTGATTTTATTCTATTTTTACAGGTCTTCAAATGAATATAGATGACTGTAAAAGAGAAATAATTAGTGAATAAATAAAAAACTGGATTTGAAGTTTACATAAGTAGTCATTGGCAGACGACATTGAACCCAAAAGTTTATTATTTATCGGGGCTTAAGACAAGTGCTCTGGCCATCACCTGTTGAATCCTATTTCAATATTAAACCCCCAATTTATTTCAGATGAGACTTGGAAACCTTAAACGTGATACAAAAATTAATTTCTTAACCGTGTCAAAGGAAATCAGCTTGCTTTTAATTAATATCTGCACAACGACTGACAGTGGCGACGTTAACGCTCCAGTCTTAAGTTCTGGAGAAGGTAACATCGCCTTGAACGCACAACTCAACTGTGAAACCCACATGCACTGGTTTGTGCTGCAGATAAAAGACCACTAGTGCCGAGACGAGTGTATGGCTGCAGTCGATTGCAGTTAAGCCTATAGAAGAACTCAAGTTAGCTTTAACTTTTATGAAAGGTGAACTGAAAGTTTTCTTTGAAGGTTTTTAAATAAAATTTTCAGACAGACATAAGCAGAGTTACTAAAACAAGATAGTTTAGTAGGAGACCGCTCAGTAGAAACAATTTGATGCAGTTCGAAGTTGGCTCTGCAGGATGCCGTTCATTCTGTGAATTGACTGTACATGTACTAATGCACTGTGTGTAATTTAGGGATGTAAAAAATTAACATATTTGGAGAATTACCTGTACATGTGTCCTTATACTATGTGTAATTTTTGAAAATAAAAAAAGTAAGATCTTTGGAGAATTACCTGTAGATGTGCTCTTATGCTACAATATGGATTTTGGGGAACCGAAAAAGTAACATAATTTTCGGTGTATGTTCGTTCCCACATCACCTGTGGTAGCAGCAACGTAGGGTGCTGGACTCATGACACGTTGTAGGTTCGAATACCAGCCAAGACAAGCAAGCTTTTGCGGCGCTTGTTGCACTGACTCAGCATTTGGTAGTTTTTTCCGTGGAGGTACTTACTCTATCCAAAAATCGGGAGTTTGGGGGCAGTCGTTGTACGGTGGCAAATTCGTAACCAACCGTGGTCGACTGCAGCCATGCACTTCTCTAGGGCCAGTTGGCCTAGAACTACAGCACAAGCCAGTGCGTGCAAGTTTTTCAGTAGTGGTTGCAGTCAAGCTGACGTTACCCTTACATTCTGCTGAAACTGCGAAACTTCACAAAATATACTCAGCTTAGATTTAAAACAAAAAATAGTACAATGATATTATATTTATAACCGAAAAAGTAATGCAAGTACCGTAGGCTTTATTGATTAAGTTTATACTTAGAAAAGAAAAAGATCTGTAAGTCAATGGAGATTCCTAACTGTGGTACTTCGTTGAAGTGATGATAATTTTCTCATTCTTAATAATTAGGATTTTAAGAGACAGGGCAAAATTTTTTTTACTGATACAATGAATCTTAAAGAAAAAATCCCAAATCTCTATCTGGATTTCAGTAAGCAGACTGTATGTGGTACAAGAAATCACAATTAACTAACTTAAGTTTGTTTTGCTTTAGCAAATAACAGTAATAAGAACCGTAGTCGGAGAGATTATTTATACCTAAAAAAAGTCTTAAGTTCTATTCTACGTTAAAGGCAAATTTTTGGCAGGAATGGCAATACTGAAAAGGAATATAACTGAACGGTCCCTTTCAAATGTAAGAGGTTGATATTATAAAGATTACTGCCATAGCTTCTCTTCTATTCACCTAGAAATCTATCCACGGAGAAGTTTAATCTCGTGTAAATGAAGTATCTAATCATCTGATAATCTAGAGTACCTACATCCTAAATATTGCGCCCGATATAAGATAATGTAGCTGCTGTTACTTTTTTCTATTTTAGCCCTTTAAAATATGAATACAAATATCATGCCTTTAATTATTTTTTCTTTGCTATCAAATGAGTTTAACAAATAAATTCGCTTTAGTGATTGCAATATCACATGCCTACGAATTGATAAGCTGATTCGCAATCAGTGTTCAAATTATGTCATCCAGCTTGCGATTGGTATTTGGAGATTTAATCTTAAGTTTCTACGCTAATCAGTAATTATCATAGAAATAGTGAAGGCAGTGGCAAATCTGAGATGCTTACAATGTTCATTTCTTGAACAGATTTACACACCGAAGCTGCTGCGGCAAATATAAAATGTTCATCTCGAATATCCAATATCTGCTGCTTTAACTTGCCGTGGCGCGGTAAAAAAGCTTGCGGATAATCTGAGCTCGGATTTCGATTTACGGTGGAAAATCGAGCGTACCTTTGCACGATATGATTTTTGGATTATATTTAAACGTAGCAAATAGAATGTTTCGGAGATATACTAATTCGGTGTTACAGTTTTAAGAGGCACCTCTACGATACGACGTCTCTTGCCTACGGTTGATTTAATTAGGGCTCAAACGCATTAGCCCTCGGATGACTCACACCCGGTGCTCCGTTGGAAGTGTTCGAACTTGCCCACAGTTCAGCAGATCTCATATACCACAAGTGTTCATCCTTACAAGCTTATCAATTCGCAAAGGCTACCGAATTGCTTCCATAACCGGGTTTAATACTCTAACAAAAGAATTATCTCGGAGCAAATGGATTTGACTCACTGAACTGGAGGTGAAGTTATTGCACTTTCACCAAATTTTTCCGACTATGTTTCGATTACAGCAAAAATGGAAATGCATTGTCAGGTTGATGAGTGCATTGTTAGAATCTGACTTATAGGTGCACCAAATTTTTCAGCCTTTATTCTTTCTGCTACAATGAAATAGAAGGACATTGCTGGGTCGACGTGCGCGTTGCTCCCAGCCGATCGATTGTTTCACCGAATTTTGCGCCTTTGTTCTTTTGCATCTACAGGAAAATACATCCCTGAAATAAAACGCACATTGCTGGTGTGGCAAAACTTTCCACTTGTATTAAGAGGAGCAGGCACAAATTGCGAATACGTGACCAAATCCTAACCCTCCGATAAGTAAGAGCATGTTCGATTGTTCACTGAAATTAGGGCTTTGAGGCTTAGTTTGCCTGAAACTATAGTCAGAAACTTTGGTTTTGCCACTTTGAATCGGCTTGGAAGTATTAGTCAACGCGATTACGATAAATCAGCTAAAAACTTCATTATTTACGGAACAAGAATAAGTTCCTGGACGTCTGAAGCACAGCGAATGAAGGTTTATCCCCTGAAACTTGAAGCAACAGGTGGAAGTCAGGGCGCCAGTCAAAAAATTAACCGCAGACTAAATTCTTTGCTGCCCGATCGGAGGCGTCCAGTTTTTTTTTTTTTTTTTTTGCTATTCCAAGCGAGAGTTATAATTGTTTTCAGATGACTGCAGTATTGAACCTCAGCTTGGAGGTCACCTGAATTTATAAATGTAACTTCTTTGGCTGTTTCCTCGCAAACATGAAGCCACACGCGGGGACATCTCTAGTATATACCTAAGTCTTTAAAACATTATTATGTATGAATATAACGAAATTGTTACTTAGAGAACTGCAGAGGTCGGCATCTCCGATCATGTTATGATGGCAAAATCGATGGTACGATGGCCATCGTCATCGTTCACTATTCTTCACGGTGTTTTTTCTCTATTGTTCGTATCTTTTATTCTGTGTATTTCACAGGGCCCCCACCCCCTGGCTGGGGCTCGGGGTAATTGCCCCCAGAGCCTGAGTGTAAATCTGGCCGTGAATGTATGATGATTTTTAGAAAGAAACCGCATACGAAGCATCGCAATGGTTCCATCTAGTATTGAAAAGAGTTAATGTTGTAATTAATTCTTCACTTCTATCGTTGCAATTCAACGCCCATTCCGATCTTTTTAGTGCTTTTTATCAGAACAAAAATGTCACATATATTGCACTTCTATTAAGCATTTACGACTGACTTTTCTCTAATGCCTGATTCATCGATCCAATTACAAGTCGGAAATGAGGAAAAACGTACCTATGGGCAGAGTAGCGAAAGATTCCACTTATAAATATCAGCATGAACTGTTTAGTTTCAGATCACTTCATCGAATTATAGAGATAAGTCAGTCCTCCGAAATCAGTACATAGCCTGATGCTACAACATGATGTCGTTATCACTTGCAACACTAGTGGTTCTTGTGGCGGTCACAAGAGTTCTTATGGGCCACTACATTCCCATGGAACAAAGTCAAGCGACTGTTGATATTCACCAGGAACGATCTTCGAACTTGGATTTGGCCGTCAGTATTGATGCTCTTGGCCAAACTCACCACTTGACTCTGAGGAAAACGGCTGTTCCCGATGTGCATGGGGAGCAATTGTCCGATGAAAACGGCACAATTGTAGTCAAGCCTGTCGAATCTTTTCGAGACCAAGACTACTTCTACGAAAGTGAAGATGGCTCCTCCATGATGTACTTCAACGACGACAACAAGCTGGTGGGCATCGTGTCAGATTCGTTTGCCATCTCCCATGAACACGACCAGTAACATCGCTTCAAGCCTTCCAACAGAATCGTTTGAGGAATCTTGTGCAAATTTTGAATTCCATCGTGACTTTGATTTAACTGAATTCGAGAGCAGCTTGACTGCTGACGCCCGGGCAATTTCGTACGCTGTGGATATTATGTCAATTGTTGATAGCGTGATTTACAGCAGCCATGGAAGAAGCATTCTGAGGTACATCAGAACGCACGGGAGCTGCGTGAACCGCATGTATCAAACAGTGCAAGGTGGGCGCATCTCCATTAGGCTCGCAAGGTACGGCTACGCGACTTCCACCAGAGCGGATAACGATATCATGGATGCAAATTACCCTTTGTCTAATATCCTTACTTCCAGGGCTACGTTTGATAGGTATGCTGCTCGCTACCACCGAGGCAGGTTTGACGTTGCTCATTTATTATCAGGTCGAGACTTCTACTACCGCGATAGCAACGGAGCTGTTCAGAGATCGGTTCGTGGTATAACAGCCGGAATTGGTTACGTCTGCTACTCGACCTCATCTTACGCTTACAACTCGGGTGTTGGTGAGGACAACGGCAGGTTCAGTGGTATCCGGACTTCTGCCCACGAGATCGGCCACAACCTTGGTGCTAGTCACGACCCCCGCCAGTCTGGCCATCAGTGTGACTTCAACCGGGGCTACATCATGAGCTGGATCCGGAGCGTTGCTGCCAACCGGTACCGCTTCTCGGCCTGCTCGTCGGCTTCCATGCTGCGCACCTACAGCTCGTCCAGGGCCCGTTGTCTTCGGTACCGCAATTGAGCAGAAAACGGCTACAAACTTGCTCTATAATTTCAACGATATATAGCAAACTTTTAGGTTGTTGTATTAAAAATTATCATATCCAAATTTTCATTGCATGTTGAAATTGATTTTGATTTCTGTGACCTCCTCCAGTTATCTGTCGCTAAACAAATTTGATATATTTATTGTGTGTTCAATAACCATAAGTAAAGTGATTTCAGCCCGTCATTTTGTTCAAACCTTTATATTGTAAATTTTAAGGCAGAATTGCAGCATTCGCATCAACTTCATTAGACTTAATTTTTTTATTGTACTTGATGATTGGTCATTTTGTAGTCCCTTCCAGTCTATCTTTCGTTAGCGTTGTTAGTTGTGACTGCTGTCTCTAATTCCACTCAGAACTAAATCCCCGATTAGCATGCATACAAAAGCGCATTATATCTAATCCAGTAATTCAGCAACACCCTAATGCTTTCCCATATTAGTCCCCAAGTCTTGTCACACGTTTTCTCCCTTTTCCTACCTTTTTAACAACATTGTTCTGAATGTCCCTCATCCCCCATCAAATTCTTCTCATTAGTGTCACTAGAAAAATCGCGAATTGATTAGATTAGATAGGCGGCAGTAGACGAACCGAAAGGCCCATTCCCAAAGAGACACCTGGACTTACACCCCGGCCCTCTATGAGCTATTGTCATTATGTTAGTAGGATGTAGAGGAATGGAAAAACGAGAGGAGAAAAAATGGAAGACGAAAGAGAAAAAAGAAAGGAAAAATAAAAAAGAAGGGGGAGAAGAATCTACGCCAAAGCGATGGTCATGAATGCCTCGCAAGCAGGATCGATGGCCGCTGATATGCGGAGCTTAAATAGATAGATGGAGCGGAAGTGAGAAGAAGTCAGCTTAAAATGGCCTGGAAAGCTTTGGCCGTTAAGTGCTTGCGACTCGTGGAGAAGGAGTTCTTAGCTGTGGACTATGTCTCTCCCAATGTATGTCGACTATTTTTAAACGAAGGGAGCTTTCACTAGTCTGCTCGAACAAGTAACTTGTAAATGGGTGCATGTGCTGGGATGGTCCTATCGATGGGTGTGCTACTCCTACAAGCTATCAGCTTAACAATCTATGTGACAGAACATATCGAAAATTGTGCCTAGCTCATGGGTGGATGGGTTCGAGAAAATAATCTTCATGCATAAATTAAGCTACGGTACGTATGCACTAAAGCTTTCATCCTTAAGTGGCGGTATCACGAAAATTTTTATATTCTAGTCTAAAACACAATAGCTACTACTGCGTTCACTTCAATTGTTACCTCCGCCAAGGTTGTTATATTTTTATTGAGTTTGTTTAATTATCTCTGTGTTTGCCTATCACTAAGATAACTCAAAAAGCTATGGGCGGATCTTTACGAAATTTAGAGGGATTGTTATGTTTGTTTGGAATAACAGGTGATTAGCTTTTGGTGAAGATCCGTTCATCTGTTTGTTTGCTTAACTGCCTCGTTTTTGTGTTAATGCCATAACACAAAAAGTTATCAACGGATTTCTTAGGAAATTTACAGGAATTATTAGGTATATTATTGAGAGTAAGTGACCCAAATTTTTATGACGATCTGTTCATTCGTCTGTTTGCCTCTGTATTTGATTTTGTTTGTTAAAAAGAAACTCAAAAAGTTTTGAACGATTTTAATGAAATTTACAGAAACTGTTGGAAATGTTAATTGACATGAACAATCAAAGTTTACTGATGATCGATTCGTTCGTTGTCATGCTTGACAAATGATTTTGTGAAATTTAATTCAAAAAATTATGAACGGATCTTCATGAATTTCTAAAAGTTGGTAGAAATAATAAAAGTCACAAATGACCAAATTTTGGGGACGATCCGTCTGTGTCTGGCTAATGTTTGTCAAAACATAGCTAATAAACTTACCGATGAAATTTCCAACAAATTGCGGAACCTTCTATTACTGTCCAAATTCACAATTGACCAGATTTTGGTGCTGACGAAAGGAAAATCAAAGTTTCACAGCCAATTTGAAATTTTCGTTAACGTTGCTTTGCTTGGTGGAGGTATGCGCTCTCAAAGGTTCGAGTTTTATTTACTTTTCAGTTTCCTTTAATTAATTCGGCCAGTAGACGTTGCAAAAAAACTTTCGAGAATTGTCAGCCTACCGTCAACCTACCGTCAACAGTTCTTCCTTGATTCGTCATTACCTTAGTTGTTTCTGATCTTCCAAGAAAGAATGGTGGATGGAGTGTAACTCCAATAACACAACAGATGAGACGGTAGAGCAGTCACATTCAAAGTACTATTTCGTAATATTTCTCCGGAGTCATTTCAATTTTGGTCTCGATGCAATTTTTGTTTTGAGGTTTAAACGTGTTTATCACAAACTGTCGATGTACGATGTAAAATAGACATGGACTGACTGCAGCCGTCAGAACCACTCAATGGTTTCGAAAGCGTATAATTTGCAACTTGAAATTCCAACACACCTACATTTCTGTTGTAGAGTTTTTTTTAGCTGGTTAGAATTAAATTATCCTCATACAAGCGTCTTTCATTTTTGTCAGTTTCGTAAAACTCCTCCTCCTGGAGTACCAAAGTCTTCGCGGCCAAAGCTTCTAAGCCACCGTAATCCATTACATTTTATGCCACAACTAACTTTACGTCTCCGAGCTTCTCAGTTCTGCAGTAATTAATTGTGCTTGCACGATCAACTCTTTCCCTGAGTTTATTTTGTTTTCATTTTCCCTTTTTTTCTTGAGAAGTCTCCATGGTACTGAATTAATAGCGATAGCTCATATAGAGCCCCGGAGGGTAAATCACGGCTGCTCCCTGGGTTCGGGCCTTTTGGGCCGTCTACTGCCAGCTATCTATTTTATTCTGCTCTAGATATTCTCATTCAGGTGAGCTTCAGTTACCACATAAAATTTATTTAATGTTTGGTTACCATTTAGTTCCCTTGAGCAAGTGCAGAGCATCAATGGTTGATTTGGCAATTTATTTAACCTCTTATCTACATTTGGATGGGATATCCCTGCTGTGGTGCATGCCAAATTGGTTGTTGAATTCCTATCTGTTCTCTCCTCGAGTCCTCAGGTAGGCTTCCATTGATGGCATCTTCTGATACAATGTTTGTAAAAAATTTCTATCTTCTGAAAGTACTGTTTCATATCTTGGTAGAGTGCACTCCTGTCATCTTGATACGATGCGCTTACGCCATGGTTGTCAGCATTTGTATACAAAGCTCTCTCGCCCTGTGGGTCTCTCCCTCGTTGATTGTTGACCTGTGGTTGACTTTGTCTTTTTCATCAGAATAGAGAAGTCGTTTGTTGGCCGTCGGGCTGTGACGGTAACTAAAGTTCCTATGTGAATCAGCCTGAGCATAATTATGTTCTTTGGATAACACTACAGAAAATCATAAAGATATGCAGTTGAATATTTACAATATTCAATAAATATCACTACACCTCTGAACTGGTCGCCCAAGGGGGAATCAGTTATTGCCATAACTTACGGCGGATTGCACTGTACGTAGTCACAGTTTCTAGATTGTTCATTAGCTTCGATGGACGCCAAAGAGTTTTCCTTTTAGAAGTTTTTTTTTTTTTTGTAGTCTCTTTTTCATGAGTTCTACTGTATGGTGATAGTTGCAGTTTCTAAATCATTTCTGCTTCGAGGGGGGGGGGGGAGGAGGAAGGAGCAGGGTTGTGGTGTATGAGGAGTCTTCCATTCACGGGTTTTCGGTGTTTTGGGAGTCTCATTTTGAATAGTTTTACTGAATAGTCTTTATTCCTGTCTTTGCCGTTAAAGCCCCGGCTCACTGCTTTAAGTGTAGGCTTACCATACGAGTCATAAAAAACAGACTTTCTTCTCTTTATAATAATTCAGGACTCGGGAATATTTTTGCTACAGCTTGCCGACCCTCAAAAGCGAACAAGTATCTCGCATTTGATTAATATCTCAACTAGTAACACTATCGGTAGGTAGTGATTTCCTCTCCATTGGGTTTTCAAGGCGTTTAGCAATTTTTTAGGAAAGACAGAAATGAGTGAGGATGGTGGAAAAGTATTTTCTGTTAGAATTTATACTGAAATAACTGTAGGATCTAACTTTTTTTTGCAGCAAGTATGATCTCAAAAACTTAGTGCGAAAAATATAAAGTTGATTTTGAAACTCATAAGTATTAAGTTCACAGCAAGGGAATTTAATGCGCAACATAAATTATCTCTCTTGATTATATTATTTTGTTTCTTGGAGCAGTGTAAATCTTACGAAGTTACCCTTCAACGTAAGTGCTAAATAAGTAACAGAATTAATTATCTACATATACATACTATGTTTTCTGTTCACTATAACGCAAACGTAATATTGTCCTTGAATGTTATATTGCTTTTGAACCTCAGAGCAATTGTACAAAGTCTTTCAGACGAGTGTAACCGATCTAGGCATTCGTACTGTCCCCATGCGGCATTGACATTCAATTTAGTTGTAAATAATTCACGTCCAGCATTTCAATGCAACACTCATATCGAGAATGTCAGTGCGTTTTTGCCGGCATTAAAATATTACAAATCGCATACCCATTGAGCATAAACGTGGATGACACTCTCTGAATACAATAGTTAATGATTTTATTACTATTCTTAGGAGCAATTGACGGAAAGAATTGCCCATGGTCACCTGATAGGGTATGGTTTCCATATAAATACCAGCATGAACATTGCAGCCTCAGAACAGTTCACTAAGTCCTAGTGAGAAGTCAGCCTTCTGAGATCTGTTCACCGCCTGTTATTACACTATGGCTTCGCCCTCTCTAACACTAGTGTTTTTGCTAGTGGCCACTGCAGCTTCTGCGGCCCCAGACCATTCGGTGACACGAAGTCCAGCGACTCTTGAAATTCACCAGGAACGATCATCTGACTCCGAGTTGGCCGTCAGCATAAACGCTCTTGGCGAAACTCATCATCTGACCCTCAAGAAGAAGGAAGCTCCTGCCGTTACTGTCGAGCGCTTGGCTGAGGACGACAACGGTACGATTGTTGTAGTGCCTATCGAATCTTCTCAGCACCAAGATTACCTTTATGAAAGTGAAGATGGCTCGTCCATGATGTACTTCGACGATGATGACAAGCTGGTGGGCGTCGTGGGAGATTCATTTGCTATATCAGTCGAAGGCGATCAGTATTTAGCATCGACTCTTCCTACTGAGTCTGTTGAGGATGCGTGTGGAACTCCCAGCCCTACTTCTAGCTTTGACATACTTGATTTTGAGAAGAAGAAAAATGCTGAGGTCAGGGCGGTTTCGTACTACGTTGACGTTATGGCAGTTGCAGACAGCCGAATCTACGCAAGGCGCAGCTCTCACAGTAGCATAGTGAACTATCTCCGGAGCTTCTGGTATCGCGTATACCAAATGTATCTTATGTGTAACATTCGCATCAGACTGAGAAGAATTTTGTATTCGACCTCCGCCACTGCAGATCAGTCATTACTTCACGTTTACGGCTCTCTGTCCCATCTTGATACATCGTCCGCCAGGTTTGCCCGATTCGCCGCCCGTTACCGAGGCTCGTTTGATGCCGCTTACTTGTCTTCAGGTCGAGATTTCTACGTTATTGAAAATGGTGCTATTCAGAGAAATGTTCTCGGCAGAGTCCCTGTCATTGGTCGGGTGTGTTACGCTACTTCTTCGTTCGCCTACAACTCCGGCATTGGTGAAGACAACGGCTACTACAGCGGCCTTAGGACAGCCGCCCATGAGCTCGGACACATCCTTGGTGCTCCACACGACCCCCGCCAAAGCGGGCATCGATGTAGCTTTTACCTTGGCTTCATCATGAGCTGGATCAGGAGCAATTCTGCCAATCTCTACCGCTTCTCTGCCTGCTCGTGCTATTATATGCAGCGCATATACAGTCAGTCCTGGACTGGTTGTCTTCGTAATTAGTGAAGGACTATTTTCTGGGAATGCGCTCAGCACAGAATATCTGTTAGTTCGTGTTGTTGTGCTTCCGAATATCTTATTTTTTCCCCTGAATTGATTCCTAGAAAATTTTCTAGTGTGGTAAAATTTATCTACTGTCTTCGTTTTCATCACTTACGTGGTAGCTGCAGTTACAGGAAACTTTATCACGTTACTCTGATGTAATAATTAACATAAATTTGCGGTGTTACTTCGATCTTCCAGGTATCGTTTATACATAGCTCAATGTATTAACGTAAGCTATGATGAGCAAATATTTTACCAAAAAAGAAAAAAAAAAAACGGGGCCAAGTTTGTTAAATTGGTAACTTTCGTACAACTTCAAACATATTATTCCTTGAAATTTTGTGTTATGTAAAAGCATGTCTTGCGATAGTGACTTAATCATCTGGTGTTACTGCTTCGCTTGTGCTCTAAAACAGTGTGCTTTAATCTCATTATTACTACGTAGATTTCCAAAATACTTCGAAGTTGATTTCTTCAGTTTTGCAGTATTTGCGTAGGGAAATTGATGTGAGATATTACACGACCAACGTCCATTAGCAGCATACTGGTACAATTACTTCGCCTTGAATTGTTACGCATATGCATGCGCCAGAACGCTAATTCCTTGTTTCCCTGTAGTCTAATTACGTAGCATGAATAGTAGGTACTTTGTTTTTATGAATGTATAACTGTTAACCTGTCCTGGTACCAATAAACTGCTGCTGCTGCTCTCACACGAATTTTATTTGACTACTAGTGATGCATGCTTGCAGTGATCTTCCGGCGCCTGATACGGTTAAGAAGTTTTCCTCGTTGTTGGCGAACTGGGAATATTACTCCTATTCCCAAGGGTGCGTGTCGCCCTATGTGGCCAACTATCGACCCATCTCCCTGATGCCCATATTGTCGAAGGTGTTCGAGAAGTTGATTGCTGGTAAGCTAGATCGTTTCACTGAGGTTACGGGGTTGCTGCCTGCTGGTCAGTTTGCGTACAGACTTGGCTTGGGCTGTTGTGACGCACTCTTGTCGCTGTCACACCTTTTACAATCTGCGCTGGATTGTGGGTCGGAGGCACGCCTTGTCCAGTTGGACTTTATAGCGCGGCGTTTGACAGGGTTAACCACAGGGGTTTATTATACAAGCTGGAGCCCTTTGGTATGGGTGGTTGGGTTTTGTCAATCATTCGTGATTTTGTTTCTGAGCGAACACAGAGTGTGTCTGTCGACGGCGTTTTGAGCGCCTCAGTCGGGGTGGTGTCTGGTGTCCCTCAGGGTAGTGTACTTGGCCCACTGTTGTTTGTTCTCTATTCTAGTGACATGTTCTCTTCACTTGAGAACACGTTGATCAACTATGCCGACGATTCCACATTGATGGCAGTGATACCTGCTCTTCGCCTGCGTGATGCTGTCGCTCAGTCTCTGAATAGGGATTTGTCACGCATTAGTGCATGGTGCTTGGCCTGGAGTATGAAGCTGAATGCCAGTAAGACCAAGTCGATGATTGTCAGTCGGTCTCGGACACTTGTACCGCAGCATCCCCAACTGGAAATTGATGGCACTTTACTTCAGGAGTCTAGCTCTTTGGAGATTCTTGGTGTTGTCTTTGATAAGAAGCTTACTTTTGAGCCGCATATTAAGAGGTTGGTGTCACGTGCTTCCACTAAGATTGGGCTCTTGCGTAAGGTGAATTCCGTGTTTGGTGATAGTCAGGTTGCCCGCAGATGTTTTTATGCGTTTTTGCTGCCTGTGTTGGAGTATTGCTGACCGGTCTGGGCTCCAGCTACTGACACTCACTTGCGTCTGTTGGATCGACTTGTTAGTTCAGCCAGCAGGCTGTGCGCTGATAATGATCTAGTATACTTGTCCCACAGGAGAAGAGTAGCAGAGCTATGCATGTTTTATAAAGTGTACAATAATAAGAGGCATTGGTTGTATTCTTCTCTCCCTGCCCTCAAGGTTTTTGGGAGAGCGACTCGTATTGCGTGCGGAGCGCACTCTTTCACTTTGGAGGCTGTCAGATGTCGAACTAATCAGTTCTGTCGGTGCTTCGTGCCCTGGTCGACTAAGGTTTGTAATTTGTTGCCGGCATCGGCCTTTGCTCGTATTGGCTTGCAGGCGTTTAAGTCAGCTGTTAATGGTTTCTTGCTGGATTTCCTTTAGCAGCGCTTTGGGCTTCCCGGTGTTGCAAGATGCTTCATTTGGGTTGTATTACCTGTCCGTGGGAGCTCAAGCGTGAAGTAACAATAATAATGAGGGTTGACATAATAGCGAAATTAATGGGACCACTCAACAGTAACTGAGCCTTCGAATGCATTACCGAGTCCGTTTAGACAGCAAAGCTCACAGATTTCTGAGTTTTCATTTGCTCAATTTTGAAAAAAACTCTCACCAAATGGAGAATTTAAGGGTATATATACGAGATTATCTGATTTTGCTCAATGTATACACATAGATATCGAATAAATGCCGGTAATTATTGAAAAATATCTCTCTAACGATTCTTGATGAGCAGCTTGGCTCGATGGATTTTTTTTGTTAATTTTTTTGTTGAACGCAGAGTTGTAAATATGCAGTCACCGCAAAACTGAGAGGGATCAGGTTTACTTGACTGTCGTGTGAACCATCTTTTTAGCTCAAATGCAATCTGCAGAGGTAGCGTTCTGAAAGACCGGTTCAGAATTTAGTGAGTCAAAACTTCAAAATCTAATTAAGAAGAAAATTTACCCAACAAAATTCATCAAGCTTCTACAATATCAATGCAATCTATAATTTGTTAAATTTGAATTATATTACTGAAAATACTTGAAGGGTTAACGTGAGAAGTGAAGTAACGCTTAGATTATGCCTAAAGACACACTGCACTGAACATATTAGGACACCAATTCCTCTACATAAATAATATCTAATCCTTGCCTCCATACTAGCTAAATTCTCCGAAGCATATATATTAGATATTCCTCGAGAAAAATAATTTCTGAATCAGTTGATCAGCGAAGAGTTTAAAACATGTCTAACCCCATAACATGTTGGTACCTTTTCGTAATTCATGACAGCGTACTAATTTAGTTTCTCAGGAATAATTTACTTTCTCAGGCGAGTAAATTTGTATTGTTATCGGTAGTGGTATTATCGTGCACAAAATCAGTTGGTCACAAGTGCACCTGACCTTTTCCATAATGAAAATGTTACCCCGGTAAAGGTAAACATAAAGTCAACTGAGACCACACCCTCACCTGGGAAACCCACATGCACTGGTTTGTGCTGCGGGTATAGACCCACTGGCCTCAGATGAGTAAGTGTAGTTGCAATCGACCTCGGGTCACCAAGAACTATGGCGCCAATTTGACAAAAGTAACAAATGACCCGAGACCCCCCCACCCCCCTCATCTCTGAGGAAGGCAGTGCCACGGCGCCGTGCACGCACACACAACTGCCGAGTCAGCACAAGATGTGAAAAGATCTCGCTGCCGATGTCAACATAATATTATATAGCTACCTCAAAATGCAGTATGATGCAGCGCGATATACACATTCCAATGGCATACTGGATATATATTACTGTTATTATTACCGTCTACCTATAACAATGGGCTAGCGGCTCCATCTATCGGAACCTCCATCCATCATTTCATGAGCAAGTGAAGCTTTCCGAGTATTCAATCTACAATCAAGTCTAACTTTGTTTGGACCGTCAATCATAGTTACTGTAAGTCACATTTTGGAAGAGATCGAAGAGAAGACGCAGAACAAGTTGCATAGTGTCGGATCTAGCGAGTTTGACTGTCTTTCTACATCTAAAACATTGTTCTGATTGTGGTACCATTCGTCCATCCATCCATCCATCCATCCATCCATCCATCCATCCATCCGTTTATCTGCATCTTAACTGTCAGTTGGTATTCTCTGATAAGGTCTTGTGAGAAAACAGCAGGAGGAAGTTGCTGCTGTTCACAAGTAATAGATGTGCTGTCTGACTTGCAATGTAAGTTTTCAAGTGGTTCCTATGTTGCATTTCCAGGTATAAAAGAAGGACAATATCTGTTCTGTAGAAATTCCACAAGGAGTAGGCTAGTTATTAGTGTTCGTGGAACTTTTCAAGCGAAGCAACTTAGTAGGCATTTTTCACATTTTATAAGCTCTCATTAACAAAATTCATAGAATCTCTGTTGTAAAAAGTCCTCTAAATAGACATTTCTCTTTGCAGAAAAATATGTCACTCATTGTATGCCGTAAATCACACATGAACGTGGTCCACATCTGCGTGCCTACTACGATTTTTTTCCCCAAGTTAGCATCAGGTGAGTTAAACCTCAGGCTGCTGTGCTCTAAATAACGGGCACACCATGTCAGAAATATTGAGCATGGTAAAAAAGCAAATTCCATCGACCCAAAAATAAGTATTTATTCAAATCAAGACCATATCTCTCAGTGTTGACTTATGGTGCGCAAGTTAGTTAGGCCAATATCGTTTAGCGAGTCCCCGGGCGCGGCAAGGCTGTGGTCAGCAGATCCAGGTGCCGTGGGAAGACAGCACCCCTCCGCACCTGCCTTCCCGCACCAAACCGTGCAATTCTGGCAAAAAAAGTTACTTAGTAATAAATTGTTAGCTTTATTTTAGGCTGGTTCCCAAGTTAATTGCCTATGAAACTTGTAATGATTTAATAAAGGAATATACAGAGCTGCGCTATATGGTAAATAATAGTACTACTGCAGCAATGGAATAATAAAGAAAATTCTTTAATGTGCTCTATTAGAAAGGTAACGCAGCGCGACTTTATATTAGAATTGATTAATATAATTTAAAGTAGAATTTATAATATGAACCGTCAATACGGTTTTGCTTATGTAGCCTGTTCAAGCAAAATACGAAGCTTGTGTAAGTTCGCACAATACCGTAAAAGCTTCTCAGTAGTTATAGGTATGTAGCTTACACACCTAATTAAGGGTTTGAATTACATCATTCCCTCGTAACCACTTAGCGTAAACCAAATGAAATATCGCGACCTTATGCTAGGGTATCATAGAGGCGCCATTCTGACTGAACCTATCTGAAGCTTAAGAAGACTAAACATATTTAGAATGGTCACGCAAAGCTTTGAGAATTAGCCTCAAGATATTATATGAGAAATTTTACAAGCGAGACTCTATAAGAATACAATGTTACTTAGAGCCACTGTTAAAAATTTGAACCACCGTTAATTTAGAACCACCGTTAATTAAGAACCACCGTTAATTTAGAACCACTGTTAATTTAGAACCACCGTTACTTTATAACCACCGTTACTTGAGAACCACCGTTACTTTAGAACCACTGTTACTTTAGAACCACCGTTACTTTAGAGTTACTGTTTCTTTAGCGGTCTAGCAGTTAAATATTACACTTGAATAAAGTGCTGAGGCTTGACCGCTCTTGCATAATACTGATTTAGTTTTTTCGATTATTCGTAGTTTAGGTTTTATTTAACGAACATAAATATCCTAAAATTAATGATAGATATATGGCTTATGTCTTAACTGACCGAAATAGAAAAATGCATCTAATTGAATTTAAGATTCGTTGGGTACACGAAGTTGGAGGTCGCCACGCATCAGGTTACCTACACGCCTACAAGTAGCTGCAACTTACAAAGCGATCCTCTGTGTTGCGGGACAACTGGCTGTGCAGAACCTGGTAGAGTCGGTCGGCTTTGACGACCTTAAGTGGCCATCATCTTCACATCCACCAGGGCTAGACGAATGGCCATCCCCAGTCGAACTCGGAAATGTGACCCCTGAAGCCGGCTGAGTTCGATGTAGCCGCTAGAAGGCAGGGGACGGGAAGCAGCGCGTCCTTTCGGTCCAAGGACACCACCAGATGGAGGCTGCGCTGCTGAGCACTAGAACGAGACTACATTCTCGATTACAAAGGGAGCGGAGCCTGCCCGAGGCGAGGTCAGCCGAGCTCAAAACTAAGATGTAGACTCAAGTTTGAACTGCCAGACAGCCGGACTACGGTTTCCAACGGGTCTGCTCCTATAGTTCCATATGCGAATGTTACAGCCACAGGCCCGTACTAGTACTCCAATAAATGGCGACCAGTTATATTTTCGACACACCATGGGGATGAGTTACAATAATGACTCTTTTATTTCTATCTTTCGCCATTGTCATAGGTCTCAGTGCTTGACGAGTGACAGCGTGCGCAGTGGTAAAGTCTCGTGTTGCTCGTGCACTAAACTAGGACACATCCATAACGCATGTCATCAGGATCAAAATAGTTCCAGACAACCAGAACCCACTTGGGACAGTCCCGCATGACACGGAAGATGAGCACACTTTGTAGAATAAAAAACAGACGACAGCATCGATGGCTGCGCCGCTGAATCACGGGTGGTAGTAGATTCACCTGTACAAATTGAAACTTGACGAGAACCCACACATAATCTAAACTGTCGTTATTACAACAATCAGACCCTGGGTGTCACTATGAAATGTGACTGTTCTTGTCACTTTGGCGCTTGTGGCAACTCGCGCGTAATAGGAGCGACAGTGAAAGATTTTTTTTGTCGAATCGTAGAATCACGCATCCCAATTTGTGCAGTTTAGAGAGAATTTAATGAATGGCGAGGTTGTGTTAGAACAGGCACCTCTGATAACATGAGCAGTGATATTTTCACCATCACTGCACAGCGCCACTAGTCAGCACTGAAAAGTGCAAGAAAATAATATACTATAGTTTCTTCTGAGCTCTCAATGTAGGAACATCGAATAGAATCTTAATATGCGACTTTCGTGCAACGCTGTTCCAAGGTGTGTTTGGATGTGCTTTTCGTGATTTCATACATATTTTTACTATCAATAGCAACAACTCATTCGTCGTTCCTTACTCTATGAGCATGCAACTTTGTCAGTAGTCAGGGAAAATAATTTCGTAAATATTACCAATTTCTATTTTTACCGTCAGCCAAGGTTATATTTTTGCTGGCGTTTTCTTTGTCTGTTTGCAACATAACATGATCTCTGGACGGATCTTTATGGAATTTGTAGAAACTATTACGGACGCTCCGAGGGACAACTAATGAAATTTTGGTGTTTTTGCATGCGTCCGTCTGTGTATTTGTCTCCTGTTTGCTGTAAAGAATATCAAAAAATATGGACGGTTCGTTGTCAAATTTACAGGAACTGTTAAAAATGTCACGCTAACAATTGATTAAGTTATGGTGATGATTCGGCAGTCTGTCAGTCTTCCTTTCTGTTATAGTTGAGTTTTTGGCGTAGGTTTGCGCTCCCCGAGTGCAACTTTTGCATAATTTCTTTTTCTCAGTTTCGGGTCACGGCATGGATGAGTAACGATACGAGCAAGACATATAACGTGCGAGAAAATTCTTTGAACGTTTCCTGTTATGGCGAATTTTTTAAACTATGGAACACTAAATAGAATCAAACTACTCGATCTGTGAAGTTCACAGCAATCACGACGCGTTTTCACTCAAGCATTCTCTGACAGCGAAGACTATAACAACTTTCAGTATTGAGAATGAACGCAAAACACAAATTGCCTGCTACACTTGGTTATTTTAATTTCTTTGTGAAGAACTAGTGGTAGATGTTAACCGTGAAGAAGCCCGTACAAAAAGCATAACAAAAAATCACACGTATATATTATATTTTCAACATACATTTACTGGAGCGGAATATGATACTGGTGTATTGCAATGTTAAATTTAGCAACGCTCGTACTATTGAAGATCAAAGCTAATATACTAAGCCTTTGAAATGCTTCGCAGACAAAAGAATTCAGATTGGCTCTATACGGCATTGAAAAGTCAATTTAGTTGTATATATTTCGCTTGAATTGCTACAATACAACACTCACAACGAAATTGATGGTGCCTTGTACCAGCACAAAAAGTAACATATTTCATCAAAGTTCAGCATGAACGGACTAGTCAGAAAAGCGGAAAGATGTGTCCATGGTCATATGAAATGCAAGATTTCACATATAAATAACGGTATGAACTTTGGAGCTGCAGATCACTTCAGAGAATTCTAGTGTAAAGTCAATCCTCTGTATCCGCTGAAATCAGAACACAGCCTGATACTACAGCATGGCATCGTCTTCTCTACTGCTTGTGGTTCTGCTTGCAGTCGCAAGAGTTCTCACAGCCCACAACATTCCTACCCAGCGAAGTCCAGCGACTGTTGAAATTCACCAGGAACGATCTTCGGCCTCGGAGTTGGTCGTCAGCATTGAGGCCTTTGACCAAACTCATCTTCTGACCCTCAAGAAAGTGGAACTTCCTTCCGTCCCCGTCGCACAACTTGCTCAGGATGATAACGGTACGATAGTCGTGCAGCCCGTCGAATCTTCTGGACACCAGAACTACCTCTACGCAAGCGACGATGGCACCTCCGTGATGTACTTCAATGAAGATAATAAGCTGATGGGCCTCGTGGGAAACTCATTTGCTCTCTCCCACGAAAATGAACAATATTTCGCTTCAAACATTCCTACTAAGTCTGTTGATGATTTTTGTGCAACGCCCAGCTCATCTTCTAATTTTGATTTTCCTGCGTTTGCGAAAGAAGTCAGCCCTGAAACAAGGTCTGTTTCATATTATGTTGATATTTTATCGGTTGTTGACTACGTTATCTATTCAAAGTTCGGTTCACAAAGCGCAATATCATCATATCTCAATAGCTATTGGTACGCTGTGAACCAATGGTTTGCAACGGTGCAAGGCGGAACCATTCGCATCAGACTAAGTGGATTTCTTTATTCAACCTCCACCTCTACAGATCAGTTACTGCTAGACGCTTCAGGATACTATGCAAACATTCATGGATCACTCGACCAGTTTGCGACCTTCGCCGCCCGTTACAGAGGATCGTACGATCTTGTTCACTTGACTTCAGGTCGAGATTTCTTCATGTGCGACAGCAGTGGGAACGTGAAAACCAGTGTTAACGGCAGGGCAAATGGGATTGGGCTCGTGTGCTATTCGGCGCCTCTCTACGCCTACAATTGTGCGGTTTCAGAAGACGACGGATCCTACGGGGGAGTCCGTGTCACCGCTCACGAGGTGGGGCACAACCTCGGCGCTGAACACGATCCCAAGCAGAACGGCCATCAGTGCGACTGGGACCTTGGCTACATCATGAGCTACGTCACCGGTACTGCAAATCAGAACAGCTTCTCGGTTTGTTCTTCCAATGCCATGTTGAACACCTACAGTCAGTGTTATGCTAGCTGTCTCCGCAATTAATAAGCGAATACTCTTTATTCGAATACACACTTGGTTCGAAGTATTTTCGTAACAGTGCAGTATCATGTTACTTTACAATTGCTCTTCAAAAGATTTAATAACGTGGTTATATTTATTTACCGCCTTGGTTTTCATCAGGTAAAGGAAGCTGCCAGTTATAGGAAACTTTGTATGTTTGACGGAATCAATAAAATACATAATTTTGCGGTTTTCTCGATTATTCGGGTATCGCTGATGCGTGGTGTGCTTTATCTGCACTGCAACAAACATTTATTACTGTATACGGTAAAGAAAAAACCTAATCGTAAATTTAATACGAAGGTCAAATTTAAGTATAATTTTCATTCCCGACTAACGTGCGCGGCTCATGTATTTGCACTTCTGCCGTAGCTTATAAGCGGCCTCCAGAGAATTTGTTTCATTATTTGTATCACAGAATGCTGCGTTGGAGTGTACGGTCAAAGTGACCCTTCCTTCACCTGCAACATTACAAACTTTTATTATTATCTTCCATTATTCCTTCATACTTTCCTGTAACTAGCATAAGCATTTTTTGGTATTGTGTCGCAGTGTGTAACTGTGTCTTATGAATAATAAATGTCAGATCTGGACGTTGAGTTTGTTTTTCTTTTTCTTTTGCTACATTTTCTTGGGGACAATCTAATAGTCTGGCTGTAACGTTAATGAGTGTTGAATAAAATTATTTACGTAACATATTTCCTAGAACTAGCGCCATTTGAAATCAGACTGCAGGACCTCCTAGGGGTGGGTTTAAGAAAGCCTACCTCTCCAACAAGGTCAAAAATTTGAATTGGTTGAACTTACTTTCATAGAGAAAATTGAATTCCTTTTAGTACACTGTACTTCAGTTAGACGCAAATAGCTGAATATTTTAAATATTTTCAGTAATTCAGAGAGAAAATTCTATCCACTTCGCTTGATGACGTTGAAACAAAAATTCGGATGAAGCGTTTGGATGCATCGAAGATGCATAACCACAATCTGAACACATTATGTCCAGTAATTCATATACAAAAATTCGTTCACTTCGGTGGCTAATACTGAAAAACTCACCAGACGCAACTGTATCCCTTAAATTTGTCGTTTTTTAGTGTCAATTTGGCAGGAAGAAGCTCGAAGCACTAGTAGACAACTGCGAGACGGATATATATAGGTACTGGAGTTATGAAAGTTGTTCGTTAAGGATAGAGTTGCCACCAGTTACCATCGCAGACGTTAAGAGCCCGTTCAAGTGAGCGCCAAAATTAAGGACGTGTTCTATTGGGAGCATAATTAAACTTTCGAGGCTTGATTTGGCTGAGCATTGACTTCTAATTGGTTACTACTTGAGACAACCAGAAACTGATTCGTGCTCCCCAAAATTGAATTTTCAATGCTCCATAAAACTGAATTTTCTATGCTCCGTAAAAATGTAATTTTCAGCATTCTCAACATGATCGCATTTCTTCTAATACTTACTATAAGATTTACAGTGGAAAGACAAAGCTCCCAACTGACGTTTCAGACAAGTTAAATCTCAACAGCTTAGCTTCAGCTTCTAATCAAACACGTCTTAAGACAAAGCTTTCGTGGCTGGACTTATTTGCAACTTCAGACAGAGGCTTTGGATTTGTTTCCCCGAAATGTGTTGCAACTGCTAGATGCAACGCGATTACGTTGTGCCTTTTGAAAACTCCTCTGAAAGTCTCCAAGGTACGTAATCGACGGAGGGTTAGAGGTCGAAGGCAGCGCATCTGCCGGAAGTTTCGAACAAGTCAAGCCTGAACGGCTTAATTTTGGCGCCCAGTCTAACATGCCCTAAGGTCTCGTTGCTCGGTGAACTCTGCTGCGTATTTATGGCATGAGTGAGATGCTTCGGAAATCTTGGGATTTCATCCTCAACTTTGAACTTATAGGAATATCTCTTTCTAATTTGGGACGGCCTAAGCTTCATTCCTTTAAACGTGTTGTTCAAGTTTATTTTTAGTTTCATCTTCGGGTACGTACATTGTCTTTTATGACGGCAATAGGTCATAGAGGACCGGAGCATAATATAGTTCCAGCTGCTCTTTGGAAATGGGCCTGTTGGTCCGTCTACCGCCAGCCACCTAACTTCGTCTAAGCTAATCGACCGAATGTGCTACAGTGGTGGTCACAGCGCAGGAAATTCAAGACATCCTTGAGAGAATGATATCCAAAATTTCGTCATAAACTTCTTGACGCCAACCAACTTGCTGCTTTCAGTTCAGCAAACCTTCTTGTACACACTCAGCTGTGTTTACAAAAGACTCGACAAAACATTCGCACGGATATCTGAAACAAATTCTTAGAAAGATTATCGTGTGAACCGGCCGTGAATTGCTGTTTGCACTTTAATTTTTGTTGAAACTAAGTTTCAATTTATTTCTAAGCTCACTCTGACTCATACTCATCTTGTACATCTTCGACTGCCTGCACCGCAGCTTGCTGTTCACGTCCCTATCAAAGATTCGGGCCGCCGTAAAACTTAAAGCCGTAATTCAGTAGCGGCTCAGCGTAGAGGCGGCCCCAAGTTTTGTTAGGGATATCGTCACCAAAGAAAGGGGAGTGGCACTGCAAAGCTGTAATGGTTTCCCTTGTCAGTGATCGTGCTGTAAGCAAGCAGGTATATTATGAGGGAAATAAAAGAAGCTTTGAGAGTAAGGTGCAGGAAATCGGCACGTAGCTACAGGGAGTACAGCGAAACATAATGTGCTGTTGCTATGTATATGGTAAACAAACAAAAACTGCTGGCGGGACTACGGCTGTTTGCCGTGTAAGGTAGAAATTAGTATCCGTTTTTTTACTGTATTTGCTAACGTTCACCCCGGCCAGTCATACTTATTGTCGATAACAGATTACTCAAAAATGTCAGTCCTATACAATCGTTGTAATTTTATACACAGACTTGTATAATTATGGTACGCCTTGCCCATAAAAGTTCAATATTGACCTTTTCAACTTGATAACTTTCAACTCATATGCAGTATAGAAAGGCCAAAATATTTTCTTCAGCAGGCTCAGGCTTCGCACAACAAAGCATAATTTTGAAGACTGTTTTTTGTACACGATCATTTCTTAATTTCGTGCCCTATCTGTGCTAGCTCACAGCTTTATAAACGTTTACAATTGACAAGAAAGTAACATTCCATTCGACTCATTCATACCCGCCTTGTGTGAGTATGAACAACTCAGTTCCGTGCTTTTCATAGGGTATGTTTGACTGGACCACAAAATTAAGCTTTAAATGCTTGACTTGTTCGGAACTTCGATCAGGTGCGCCGGCTTCCACTCGCTGAATCGAGTAGAAGCCATTGACTTTCGAACAGTTACAGATGAGACTTTCAGAAACGCAATCTTTCTCCTTAATACGGAGTTTTCAGCCGGCTAGACGTAATCGCGTTACTTTGAAAACTGGAAACACGATTCAAAGTGATGAAATCAGGGCGTATGTCAAAAAGGTTATAGAAAAGTCAAGCTTAAAGCGCTTAATTTTGACGCCCGATTGAACATGCCCATGATCATATTTAGGGTAAGGTGAAAAAGGCTAACAGAGTAAGAAGCTTCAAACCAAACAAGTGAACGAGCCCTTGACCAAATTCTTTATTGAAAACAGCTGCTTCTGTTGGCTGTACCTTCTGATATTGGCTCACGGTCTTTCTTTAGAACTGATAATCATTAGACTCTTTCAAGCATAAATTAATCCTTTACCTACTGCTGCCTCCCGTGTACTCAAAATGTTTCAAAATTAAATTAACTGGAACGCCTTGTGACGTAAGACCATCACCCCTATTAGGGCGAATTCAACGCCGTACTTTTCTGACGGTCAGCTTACTCTAGAATTAAATATTTTTTCAGATTTAGGTCGACTCACTTGACTCCTTGCAAAACAATATGAATATTGCTTAACTTGGATCCTCCTTCCTCTTTTTGGGTGGGCAGACAAACAAATATACATGTAATGAAGATAAACGTTCAATAATTGGTGACTTTGCTAAGATCGTACTGAACTCTGAGAGTTTTATTCACAGTATTTTCAACAATTTCAGAAAACTGGGTCCAGTAAGCCAAGAAATCTCCTGGCAGGCACAGGAATACTATCGGCAAGAGAGCACTGGATTGGTAAGGGATCCGAGAAGAATAGATTTACCACCGCAACTGCTATTTCGATTATGGCTAATAATAACCTTGGTATCAATGTTTCAAGACACATCCTTTCCAGAAGACTTGATGAAATATAGGTTCGTGTAGAAGAGTACCTTCTATGAAGCCCCACGTTTCTAAAAAGAACAAAGTGTCCCAAAAAATGACGGTAAATTTTTACTATTCCTCCCACTCCTATCCAGTATTTCTGTTGACATATTTAGGCAACATAAGGCATTCTAAAATTTTTTCATGAATAACGTTTTGGTCGTAAATGCTTAGGTTTTCGAGACATTAGACTTTGAAGTTCCCAGTTTTTTCTATGACAAAAAAAATCGGCGTTACAGACTTACTAGCGACCCGATGGGAACATGACCTAACTTAAATTAACTTAGGTTCACATGCGGTGGCCAGCAAGCCGGCTATTTTATTTTACTTCTCTCATAGAAAAATAATGAGAATTCAAAGACAAATATCTCGAAAAGCAAGCACTTTCAACGAAAACATTAATCACAAAAAAGTCTTTGAGTACCTTATTTGACCTTTGTCAACAATTAACAATACTGAATTTGAATATGGGTATCAGTAAAAAATATCAAATTTACCATTAAACACATCACGTGGCCTGAAGAACAATAGGATTGTGTTCATTTTTGTGTTGAATCCAAGTTTCACGTATTAGGCTCATTAGGCTCATTCGATGCACTCCTATGTATATAAAGAACGACATCCTTCTCAATGCACTAAAAGTAGTGTTAAGTTCGGAGGAGGAAGTGTGAGTGTTGGCATGATTTCTGCTACTGGTACTGGACCTCTAGTTAGGCTACATTGCAGAAAAGGTTTTCTTAAGCTGATAGCGTGGCACGGGGTGTATACGAACGACGTGCAACTTGCATATGCACGCCCCGCGACATTGCAAGCGCTTTGGCCTCTTTCCTCTTGGCCTCTAAGCAATTTGAAAGAAAAAAATCGAAGTTCAGAAAGTGGCACAAATGTAATCACAGTTGTACCTCATGAAGAATTTTGTAAATACCTTAAGTCCAGTTAAATATCAAAGTAGTGAATATTTGAAGTTCAGTTATGAAGTCTGTTCTGCATGGAGACCATGATCTCTAGTGAAAAAATATTAATCGAGCAAATTGAGACTAAGGAGAATGGGTAAAAACAAAACAAAACTAACGGAAGCCAAGGAGAACTCATTAGGTATAGCATGGGAGGCATGGAGTGTAGTTGAGATTTAGAGAAAGAAGATGTTTCATGTAACAAACTCAAGAGAAAGATATCAAGAAGTAGCAATATGCATAGCAGTATATCCACCATATTCAAAGAGCTTATACGTTGTTAATTTGAGGCCCAAATTTCTTCCTATCTTGTCCTCCTGGCTTTCAGCTCGTGAATTTTCTCAAATCTAAACCTTAGTATCAGGACAGCGAGACTAACTAACCAGCACGTACACTCTTTATAGCTGCATTATATTGTTAGTATCATTGTATTGTTATTATTGTATTGCTGTATGCTAACGAACATATATGTACAGTATATATAAGGATCAAAATGATGCTTTTAAACAATGAAAACATGCATAACTTTTTAATAGAGCACAGAGAATTTCAAGCTTTGAACTATGTACTAGACTTCATCTGGAATGACAAATGAAAGCTCATTGCTCTAATTATTGCCTTACTACCAAATTGTGACTTGGTTGATAGAGAACTCATATTAATTGGACGATCAAAACGATTAGAATATTCAACTAATTCCTTTAACTTAATTTTTATTAAGTAGTCTTTAGTAACTTTTTTGGGGTAAAGACTGCAAGTAGGGTTCGCTGCTAAACTTTAAGGAGTTTCTTACCGGCTCTTGCACCATAAACATAGCTAAATACTCAGTGACATAATTAAAAGTTAAAAAAAAGTGAGAAAGCTGGTGCATGTAAAACTAAGAAACCGCATTGCAGGCATAAGAAAACTATGGCAAGAGAACATAGATGGATTGGTACAGAATCCAAGGAGAATAGATTTGTAAACTCAAGCGCAATTTCTAAAATCACTAATGATAACCTTGGAATAAATGTTTCAATGCATCGTTTCCCGAAAACTTCATGTAATAGGTTCGGGTAGTAAAGTATCTATCACGAACTACATTTCTGAAAAAAAAAAAAACAAGTGGCCCGAAAGAAATTGAACGTCTCATGGACTGAGGAGCAATGGGATTGTTTTCATTTTAGTTGTTTATCAAAGTTTAACTTATTTGGCTCTAATGAGAGAAAGTGCGTTCTACGCACTGTTAAGGAACGATAGTCTCCTCAATGCACTAAAAGTAATGTCAAGTTCGGAGGAGGAAGTGTGATGGTGTTTGGCATGACTTCAGCTACTGGTACTGGACCTTCTGTTAGGCTGCGCGGTAAAATTAACGTATCAGTTCACAAGAATTAATTAAAGAACTATGTTTTGCCTCATTTTGAGACTGCAGTTGACTAACCAGCTGTAGTTATGCAAGATAACCCCAATGTGTCACATATGAAAATTAATCTGTAGGGATAATGCTTTCAAAGGAGAACGTTACAGTAATGGAGTGGCATGCTCAGTGCCCCGATATGAATGCAAGTAAGAACTTATGGAAGTTATTAAATGGAGGAGCTAAGAAGAAGAATTCATGAATAGTCGATGAAATATAGAATAATTTGTTTGAAAGAAGAGTGGAAGAAAAACATCCGTTGAAGAGTGCAAGACTTTAATTCTCTCGTGTAGCAACAGATGTCAAGCTGTTATGGATAGCAAAGGATTACATACCATCTACTAACAAATGTGTACTCTTGTTCTATTTAGTTACGATCTATCTATTATAATTTCATGATTTCGTTAAGCGTTCTGATCTTTTTGATCGCTGTTTACATAAGTTATCTATCAGTCATCTCATAATTCATGAGACATTAACTAGATCAATGAGCTACCAGTTTTCATTCCGCCGGACACCTAGCAGATGTATTCAAGGTTTGAGCTGTGGCGCCTGTGTTCTTTAAAAAGGTTATGCATGTTTTTCTTATTTCATAAGCATTGTTCTCATTCCTATGCTCGTTGCTAACACATCGAGACATATAGAACGTGACACAGACAACTAATGATGTTTATTTGACTAAGCACATAAAGATGCTTGGAAGACATGCAGTAATTTAAGAAGTAGCGTGCTCCGGAGCTATGAGAATTATGCGAAGTTACCAGATAACATGAAACAGTAGCCTGAGACAAAGCCGCAGGATGGAGCAGTTTTGCGTATCAGTATAATCCAAATGCCAGCCGAACACCGCCCCTATTGAACTTTGTGAGCTGACAGCATATTGCGAAAAGTAACTTATTGTAATTGACCAATTGTTCCTGAGCTAAAGAACATTTGAGTGCAGCATTGTTACTGCTGCCGAGTATAAGTGAACTCAAAGAATTTCAATTAATTTTACTGAACACCTCCAAGTTTATAGCCATGCAGTAAAGATTTGAAAAGGACGATTGGCGGAAAAATTTATGACTACGATAAGGATTAATTCAGAAACATCTGCATGGGAGGACTAGGACCTGTTTTAACGAGAGCATTTTCCGTATAAATAGGCGCTACAACTCTTGCAACATCATAACCATCTCTGCACTTGAAGTAAGAAGTCAGACTGCAGACCTAGTCACAACTACCCAGCTACCAACGACATGGTGTTGCGCTATTTAACTTTGGCTGTCTGTTTGCTGGCGGCCGTGACGATGTCGGCAACTCTGGACCTGCGGGGTGAAGCAAGTCCGGCGACTGTTAAAATTCACCACGAACGATCATCAGACTCGCAGTTGGCCGTCAGCATTGATGCTCTTGGCCAAACTCACCACTTGACACTGAGGAAAACGGCTGTTCCCGATGTGCCTGGAGAAGAATTGTCAGATGAAAACGGAACGGTTGTTGTCAAACCTGTCGAAACTTCTCCGGACCAAGGCTACCTCTACGGAAGCGAAGATGGATCTTCCATGATGTACTTCAACGACGACAACAAGCTGGTTGGCATCGTGGGAGACTCGTTTGCCATCTCATATGAAGATGGTCAATACATCGCTTCGAGCCTCCCCACCGAATCGTTTGAGGAATCTTGCGCAAATTTTGAATCCTCTCCTGATTTTGACTTAACTGATTACAAGAGCAGCTTGACTGCTGAAGCCCGGGCAATTTCGTACGCTGTGGATATAATGGCAGTTGCCGATAGCGTTATTTACAGAAGACACGGAAGTAGCATTCTGAATTACCTCCGAACGCACTTGAACTACGTGAACCGCATGTATCAAACAGTGCAAGGTGGGCGCATCTACATTAGGTTCGTAAGGTACGGGTATGCGACTTCCTCCAGCGGAGATAACAATTTCATGGATGCTAGCTACCCTTTGTCTAATATTTACACGTCTAGGGCTAAGTTTGCTAGATATGCCGCTCGCTCCAGAGGTAGGTTTGACGTGGCCCATTTATTATCCGGTCGAGACTTCTACTACCGCGATAGCAACGGAGCTGTTCAGAGATCGGTTCGTGGTATAACAGCCGGAATTGGCTACGTGTGCTACTCGACCTCTTCTTACGCGTACAACTCGGGAGTTGGTGAGGACAACGGCAGATTCAGCGGTATCCGGACTACTGCTCACGAGATCGGCCACAACCTCGGGGCTTACCACGACCCCCGAAGCGGACCGGTAGTCACACTGAAGTTGGCCCCGATGTAGTACTCGACCTAGGCCTCACAACGACGGTTGGCCATGGCGAAGAGCCGGACGAGCAGCCGAATGTACGACGGCACCTACAACTGGTCCAGGGCCCGTTGCCTTCGGTACCGTAATAGCTAACTGATCTGTGGAACGCTTACCAGCTTGACCAATTACCAGTGATATATGTTGCATAATTTTAGGTTGCGATGATCCAAATTGATACGAACAAATTTCATTGTATTTGATTGTTAATCAGGATGTTGTATTTTCAATAATTATTAGATTTTTATTACACCCAACATGTTAGATGTATTGTGAGTTTCTTAACAATAAAGTAATTGCAGCTCACCGAGTATTCTCTTCTACCCTTTAACTTTTAAATTTTAAGGCAGACTTGGGCCATTCACATCAATTTTATGAATGATTCCTGATGACTCATCCTTTTATCATACCTTTTAGTCTCCTAGATAATGTTGCCCCATGTTTTCGCTGTCTCTAATCTACTTTGAACCAAACCTTTACCTGATATTTGTGCCACTAAATCCATAGTTTCTATAATCCAGTGACTGGATAGCAACCCGAGGCTCGAAGCCCTCCCACTTCGGTCCACTATATAGTGCGCTCACACGGTTTCCCTATTTTCCTTCGTCTTCTAGAAATATGTTTAAACTTTTCCCCATCCACACAGTACTATCCTTGGTGTCATCACCAAGACAATCGCCAATGCACAGGCTTGCTGGTGCTCCCCTATCGAGGGTGGGCTCACATAATTCATCGTAACAGATATCCACTTGCGTGTGCTGAGGTAGGATTTCAATTGTATATCTGTCTCACAAGCTTGCAGACCAACATGCTAGGTTAACCTACGTGTTAAAAATCGTACTAAGCTCATTTGCAAAGACTCTCCAAGAACAATACTCTTAGCGTAAAACAAGCTACATTACGTATGCAGAGAGGCGTTCACCCCAAAGGACCGGCATCATGGCAAATTATTATTTTTTATTCTAAAAAGTAAGCTGCTATTCATATTCATTAGTATACTTATCCAATTTAACTTTCGCTAATTTAGTGGAGCATTGCTGTTGAAAAGTTTCAAGAATTTTTTTGATGGTGTCACAGATCCAGTAAGTCTGACGTCATCTTAAGTTGATTCGTCATCACATGAGACTCGGCATGTTCACGATCTCCCATAAAGAATGCGCAGTTGCAGTACAGCTTCGACAGCGCAATTGCAGCAATATGAGTGCCTCAGTTGCGGTGGTGTCTGGTGTCCCTCAGGGCAGTGTGCTTGGCCCGCTGTTGTTCGTTCTCTATACTAGTGACATGTTTTCTTCGCTTGAAAACACGATGATCAATTNCCCGAAGCCCTGGCCATCAGTGTGACTTCAACCGGGGCTACATCATGAGCTGGATCCGGAGTGTTGCTGCCAACCGGTACCGCTTCTCGGCCTGCTCGTCGGCTTACATGCTGCGCACCTACAACTGGTCCAGGGCTCGCTGCCTTCGCTACCGTAATAGCTAACTGATCTGTGAAACGCTTACCAGCTTAACCAATTACCAGTGATATGTTGCAAAATTTTAGGTAACAATGATCCAAATTGATACGAACAAATTTCATTGTAGTTGATTGTCAATCAGTATGTTGTATTTTCAATAATTATTTGATTTTTATTACACCCAACAAGTTAGATGTATTGGGAGTTTTTTAACAATAAAGTAATTGCAGCTCACCTAGTATTCTGTTCTACCCTTCAAGTTTTAAATTTTAGGGCAGGCTGGGGCCATTCACATCAATTTCATGAGACATTAATGTCGTATGATTCCTGATGACTCATCCTTTTATCATACCTTTTAGTCTCCTAGATAATGTTGCCCCATGTTTTCGTTGTCTCTAATCTACTCTGAACCAAATCTTTACCTGATATTTGTGGACACGACAGACAAAAGAACTTGTTTTCTCAGCTCAGCGTTCGAATGCGTATGTTGCTGTGTGCGCTTAACCCTATCCATACCAGGTTGTGTTATAACCCAGTGACTGGATAGCAACCCGAGGCTCGAGGCTCTCCCACTTCGGTCCACTATATAGTGCGCTCAAACGGTTTCCCATTTTCCTTCGTTTTCTAAGAATTTTTTAACTTTCCCCCATCCACACAGAACTATCCTTGGTCTCATCTCGAGGACAATCGCCAATGTACAGGCTTGCTTGCCCTATCGAGGGCGGGCTCACATAATTCAATCGTAACAGATATCCACTTGCGTCTGCTGAGATAGGATTTCAATGGTATATCTGTCTCACAAGCTTGTAGACCAACATGCTAGGTTAACCTACGTGTTAAAAATCGTACTAAAAAGCTCATTTGTGAAGACTCTCCAAGACAAATACTCTTAGCGTAAAACAAGCTACATTACGTATGCTAAGTGGCGTTCACCCCAAAGGACCGGTATCATGGCAAATTATTTTTTTTCTTTAAATATGAAAGCAGCTATTCTATTTATGTTCATTACACTTATTCAATTTAATTTTTGCGAATTCAGTTGAGCAGAAAGTTTTAAAATTTTTAGCTCTTACCACAGATCCAGTGAGTCTGACGTCATCTTACCTTGATTCGTCATCACCTGAGACTCGTCATATTCACGATCTCCCATAAACAAGTGCAATTGCAGCGATATATCAGCAGCACCCAATTCATTAATTGGCTTTGTTGTTTCCTTAGTCATTTCACTTCGCTCTTGATGCCATTTATGTTTTAAATTTGCATCTATTTGTTTATAAATGTTGACACAAAACCGCCATGAACGCACTATTGACTTATTGCATGCTGTGATACACCCGTCAGCACCACGCAATGCATTCGAATATAGGATATTAATCTAGATACAGATGCTAGATACCTAAAAGTATCAATAGATACAATTCTAGATACTTTTATTTTTACAACTGAATTTAATAGTTTTATTAGTTCATATGGTTAAAAATCATGTAGTTCAGGTGGATACAATTCTGTTCCTTTATAATACTGTTGTACAGTAGATTAGTAATTACAATAATAATGACTGTTGCAAATTTACTTCCGGCAAAGAGGCTAAATAAAATAGTTGATCACATTTGTTTGTGATAAAGTATCATGTATCTAAAAGAAATGGGCAATGTCATAGAAGTTTCGTAGTCAATCAGTATATTAACTTTTTTGCAATAACATTCAAATGAAAAGCATAATTTTGGCCGTATATTTTGGTGGATGTTACCTCAATTCCAAGTAAATCTTTAATAAACAATATAAAAGGCTTCTAAAAAATTAATAGAATAGTGAGCCAACGTGACAGAACATGTTCAGGGTTGCCATCTTTTGTTCGCTTAGTTATCGGCTTTATCATTATTTTATGGACCTGAATATTATCCAGGCATCCAGGGTGACTTTTTACGGTGGATCAAGGCATGGCTTACGGGTCGGCAGCAGCGAGTGAAGCTTGAAGGAGAATCAAGCGACTGGACACAGGTTTCATCAGGGGTTCCACAATTAAGGTAGCGTTATTGGCCCACTTCTGTTCTCAATAATTTACATCAATGATCTCGATCTTAACATCCGTAGTAAAATCAGTAAATTTGCGGATGATACAAAACTATGTCATCCTACAAAGAAAAGAGCTGAGCTCCAACAAGATCTTGACCACCTCAT